>VWYO01006305.1:512276-528809 GCA_013400275.1 Rhadina sibilatrix | reverse complement strand
CTTTTTTTTTTTTTTTCAGAAATGGCAGAAAGTTGGGTCTTTTTCACATGATTCTTTTGTTTTCATTCTTGCTCAAGAAGACGTGCAACTTTTGAATTTGGTAAAATGAGTGGTCTGGCTCTGCTCCCAGCATCCACACCACGTCCAATTCCATTAATTTGATTTCTAAACTTGGGAAATTTTCATCGATCTTACAATAACTTTACAGAACTTTCTAAAATCCTTCTCTCAGCGATGCTTGCATTTTTTTCCTAGATGCTTTGTTCTGTGTGTGGTTTGGTTAGTGGTTAGATTTAAAGGTTGTACAACATAGAGCTGTAGATGTTAGCTGCTAACCAGAAGAAAAGGAACTGGAATGTTATCTCCAGCACCAGCTTCAAGCCTGCTTGCTCTGACAGATCTGGAGAGAATTAAAGTAATCCCTCTTTCCAAACCCTGTGTCAAGAGCATGCTGTCTATAAAGGAATGCCTATGAAAAATGTGTTCTCTGTTAATATTCTTGGAAGGAGACCTATGCAAGAGAACATTTGATATTTTGTATTTGCACCATTCTAAAACAATACAAATCTGGTAAAGGAAAAGCTTTTGTTTTTGTTTAAAATATGTAAACCCTTCACCTACTTTGTCAGCACAGCCACCCAACATCCCCAGGATTAAGGTATTTATAGCACATTATTTAGGCACAAAATAAATATGTTTTATTTATATTTTAATATCCAGATATTTACAAAAGAATACCATGAACAAATAGGCACCAAAGTGGGATTCCCCCATTATTATATGTAGGAAGAGTGCAACTTAAATTCTGTTTTAAAGCAGAGATATCTTGTAATGTACCACATACAGACCAAACTAACTTAGGTAATTTCAAAATAAAGATAAAATTGTGTTGATTGGTAGATAGTACATTCATCATATGCCTTTAGGCAACCCATGGTAACTATATTTCCTCATTAATGACAAATGTCTGTTCTTTATTTCTGCTTGTAGCTCTGTGTTATTTACAAGAATGGATTTATTTCCTGTCGTGCCTTCCTGTAAAATAGTAAGTTAAATCTAGACTCTGAGTTCAGTGTAAAATGCGTAAAAAATACTTTCAATATACAAAAGTTAGAACTAAGACCCCTTTTTTTTCTAAATATAGATTAATTGAATAAATAAATATAAAATACAGCTGAAATAGCTAATTAGGTGAAGGAACCCATAAGTCATTGGCTATCGTGAATCCACTTTTATTTTAACAGCCTCATCAAAGAGAGATATACAATCCTTGCTACTTTTCATTCCAGACATAGAAGCTGTCCATTTTTTTAAAGCTTTTCATCAATTTGTGTAACCGAACTCTGATCATCTGCTGGATGAACACTGTTAATTCTAGTCCACCCAAAAATGTTTACAGGGCAAAGAGCTCAGGATTATTTTTTTTTCTAAGCAGTGGTTTTTGCTTTCAGTTACTTCACTGATTTCTGTTTGCATTTGTTTTGATCTTTCAGATCAGTACGTGCCTCTCATAAACACTCATGCTGACTCTGGCATGACCAGGATTTTTCTTATTGTGACATTTCACAGTATTCTTTCTATTTTAGTTGGCTAGTCATGGCCATTGCTATTACCTAATCTTAACTGCAAGGTCTGGAATTAAGCGCCCTAATAAGACAAGGCACTCAAAGTTTGGTTCCAGTAATATGTCATGGTAAACTGAGTTTACTGTAGGTTGCTCATCCATCACTCTAAAGATCCCAGTATTTATTATTTTCAATCAAATCTCAGTTTCTTGCAACAATAATTTTGAAGTCTTGCCAAAAAATGCTCTTCATAGGTAATATGTAATGCATGAATTATATACATTAAGATGCACTGCTCAGATCAAATACAGAATTTAAAATAAGTAACCATCCCTCTATAATTAAATTAAATCAAATCAAATCAAATCAAATCAGCAAGAATAATAAAATATTAACAGTGTATTGGTTAATGTTATATATTATATTTATTTTAGGGAATTGCTCAGATAGGACACCTATCAAGTGTCTCTAAGCTTAATATACTACATTTTAAAAATCATCTGCTTATGTAATTATATGGAAAATATATTTATTATATTTGACTGCCTGGTGAACAAGATTAGAAATACCTTCTTTCTTTGGTTAGTTATTCTCCAGTATTAAAGTCATGACTACTCAGTCTTTCTCACTTGTTTTCATTTAGGAGAAGTTTATTTTTCTTTACTCAGGAAATGCTGAAAATTAAAGGACATATCTGTCTTAATGTTCTGGGCATAATGAGCTGGGAAGAGAACAACCTACACTGAGGCTCAGTAAGAGCCAAATTTTGTGCATTGAACAAGCAGTACTTGTTCAGCTAAATTAACTTAGTGTTTTTCAAAGCTGTTGTGACTTGTATGAACAGGCAATCAAATAGCAAGTCTTAAAGAGGGGAGACTGACAGCTGCCATTCCTTGAAAAGGAAAAATATTTTGCTCTTTGCTGTCTTGGGTTATGGAAACCAAAAATGTGTATTCTGTTTCATCTGCTGAAAGCAGTTGGGGAGATTTTTTTTTCTTTATCTCTTGTAACTCTGGGAGGAGGGGGATGGATGCCTTCTAATAATGAGCCAGCTGTTAAAACCAGGCAGGGCAGTGTTTCTTATCTCTTTCACGACCTGTCCTCCCCCCAGGGGAATATTTTCTGCTAATGGGCCATTAACACATCCCAAAAGCACTCATCCCCAAACTGTACCCTCCCCAAAGCAGACATCCACATTCCATCATCCCATTGTGAGATGCTCCACCCAGTGGGGGGAGCCAACCATTCCTACCTGGATAAAAACTGAGACATAGGAACACAAGGCATCTAGCTTCACCAGATCCCTGGAGGAAGATTGGACTCTTTCCCACCATCACTGGACCCTTGTTCTACAGGATCATCTCTACTCCAACAGAACCACATCTGCCACTCCAGGAGGACTCACTTTTGGACTGCTTCCTACACCTTGACCAACAGGGTGTCAGGTTGTAGCTCTGACTCTGTCAGGGTTTTCCAAAATTGTTGTTTGCTGGTTTGGTTGGGTGGCTTTGTTTTCTACTACATTTGTATTGTTAATATTCCTAGTAAAGAACTGTTATTCCTATTCCCAAATCTTTGCCTGAAAGCCCTTGATTGCAAAATTATAATTTGGAGGGCATGAGGGGTTTACATTCTCCATTCTAAGGGAAACTCTAGCTTTCCCTGGCAGATACTTGTCTTTCCAAACCAAGACACTTGCTTTTGTTTTGGTAGCTTTTAAATAGATCCACTAGGTGGTGCTTGAAATACAGGGGCAACTGGAAATCATTGTGACTAAGAAATATTACATTATAATTCCTTAGTCTACACTCCAACAGGAATATTCTTGGCAACAGAAATAAGATTGCTATCCAAATGCTTGGGCTCCTCCTTCTCCAGAACTGAATTTTCTGTTTCAGAAGTAGAACTAGATGTTCACCATTATGGAGATGTACTGCTCTCCATTATAAATTTCAGTGGTTCTTCACCTTTGGTACCCTCAGAATAGATGTTTTCCATTAGTATTTTTGGCATTTGAATAAAAAGTTTATGTCCATACTCAAAGTGATTTGGATAAGTAGTTCTTTAAATACATTAAATAAAGACAAATCTTGGCATTGCCTGAGTGCTTCATCACTCAGAAGAGAAGTTTAATTTCCAGTAAGGAATGCAGGAAGACTGTTGTGATGTTATAGTACACAGTCAGGGGAAGGAAGGCCCCTATGGCCAGTTATGCAGGTATGAATTATGGACACTATTCCAATTTCCTTATGGAGACCAAGACTTGTTTTCTCGAGTTATTCTTTAACCATGTGCTGTGCAATCACTCATCCTAATGTAAACCAGCTCTTTTGGAGCTGTAAAAGTAGTTCAGCTGCCCATGACTTCTTGGTCATCTATGTGCCAGTCAGTTGCCCAGTAATTCTGCCTTACAATCTGACAATAAAGCTTCTGGAAAAATTATTTGTTCCTAGCATTGTTTCTCTATTAAAGATGGTGTTAGTCCTGTCAAACTGCTGTCCAGTGCCCTAGTGGGAACTCTGAAGTTCCTCCAGCTTCCAGGAGAAGCTGTGACACCTGCAGCCTTTGAGCCACTCCAATTTCCTCTCCTTCTGCCTTGAAGCTGAAATTCTGGTGATCCAGGCCTCCCTCAGCATGTGGTTTTGAGGGAAGTGCCTTTCAAAAGGTATTTCTCTATGTCTTGCAGACTCCAGGAGAACAAACTCCTTTAATTTGTATGGTAAGGGGAGGAGAGATGGAGGAGAGGGAGGAAACACACTGAACTTGTACCCATTCTTTTTCCTTGCCTATGCACCTCAAGCAGGTGGCTGAGGACACTTACATCACTTGTTCAAATCTTGCCCAAGGAGTAGGCTGGCAAAGGTGAGACCATGAGAGGGATCTGATTGATGGGGCAGGTCTAGGAGGGCTTCAGGTCTGGGGTGAGGGAGCTAAAGGACTGAAGTGGGGGAGCATAGTGGGAAAATCAAGATAAGACTGAGAGTGGGGCAGGAATTGGAGGAGTTATTGATGATTAGGAAAATCAGATTAACCCCAGCTAGAATAGTTTAAGAGACATGGGACAAATTTAGAGCTAGCCAAACTTCTGTTATTCCTAGAAAAATTATTTAAAATCGCTATATGAAGGAAAAGCATGTGTGAATTGCCAATGGAAGAGAGACGCTGTTATTAAGGTCTCTAAAGGGTCCACATGTGAACCTGGAGAATTCAGACCTAATTACTGCTAAGTGCACTGCATGAGATTTCATCTGTCATTTAGGTGTAGCAAAAAGTCTGGTTTGCTCATGGCCAAAGCACAAAGGCCCTTTTCACTGCAAGAGTGGGAAGCAGAGTAAGGTATACAAACTAGGAGGATGTACATGGGAAGCCAACCTTTCACCTTTATTTGTCCATATCATATCAAGTATTTTTCATGTGTAAAATGTAGTCTATGAAGAAACAGCCTAAGGATATTGATCTTAAAGAAAATTAAGGAATTGGGCTCCTGGAAAGCTATAGAGAAGAAATTAATCAGAAACTCAGCACTTTGTGGAAAATATAATTTACAGAACATTAAAAAAATAGGCTTAATTATCTGCATTGCATCTCAGAATAAGATGATATTGGTAATCTGAAATATGCAATTTAGAAAATGTTAGTGTAGCCCTTAATTAATATGAAGTTGATTGTTCAAAATCTTCCTCCTTCTCATTTTGCTTGTTATTGTAGATCTGAAATGGATATACAAGTTTTATAAAGACATTATTTTCTTTCTTCGGTTTGTTGTTGCTGCTAAAGTTTAACACCAATTTTAGTTTTGTATCTGAGTGCCTTCTTTCCTCAATATGCCAAGCTGCCACAAATGAAAGTCTTTCTTTTAAACCAGAAGTCACATTTGGGTAGATCAAGTTGTAGATTTTATTCTTTATTTAGCTTATTTATTCACTACTTTTATGATGTGTTTTAACAACTTAGTTCTTGTTTTACCACCTCTGTTTCATTTTCTTGTGAGGGGGCTTATAAAATCTTTGTACATGGCAACGTGAGTCTGCTGCATAGGCAGGTAGTTTGTCATCTCAGCAGAGAGCCAAGAAAGAAGCCCTTGGCTCTGTGAGTCCTCAAAGTAAGGAGGCTACTCCCTGTGCCAGTCTCAGGATAGACCATCTTCAAATCAAGGTGCAGCAGAAGCATACTCTGGTGTCTGTGCTTTAACATTGCACTTACTGTTATGACCTGTAATGTTTTTTGAAGGGAAAGCATTCAGGTTCAAGAGCTGAAAAGCGATGACTTTGGTAAGACCTCAGCTAGGAAGAGTGTAGGAAATGGAAAGATAGAAACTTCCACAGGGTTTGATTTGCAGCCTTGGGAGAAGCTTGGATTGATGTAATAATAAAAGTACACAGACATTAAGCAGAAAAATTATAAACTTATGTTTCCATAGTTGCAAGTAAGAAAATGCTTTAAATAAGTAAGAAACTGTATTGGGTAAGATAGTGAAGAGTTTTAAAGTGTAGTAATGTGATTTTATAGAGTGAGCTAAGAGTTTAGATATTAGAAGTATATGTGTGTACGTGAGATAGAAAGCCATTAGATAAAAGTATATGCAGTGCAGCAGAATTAAGTAGAGGTGATAGGTTAGAAAGACAAAATAAACTCTCTGTGGTAACTTTCTATTGGATCAGTGTTACATATTGCCTTGTAACAAAGAAACTTGTGACTATTTCTGAGCTATGGCCGGCTTCTTCTACTCTAAAATTTCATGGCCTCTAAGGCTCATGTTTATCTGAGTAATAAATTGTTTTTAGCCTGCCAGAGGTCTCATCCCTTCATTAAGGTGTTGATAATAGAACAGGAAAGAGTTAATTTCTGCTTCATTGACATAATGTTATCTAAATTTTCACTTTTTTTAGGCAAGTGACTTAGTCATAATTTCCTGTAAAAAGAACAAAAAGCAATTAACTAAGTTTCAGGATGAAAATAAGACTCTATGGATTTTTTAGTATTTAATGCTAAGGTAGGAAAAATGATGTTTTCTTTAGTTAGTTTGTAAATTTTCCAATGCACGCTAACTGGAAATTTGTTCACGTTAAGTAAGGGATCTTTTCCCCCTGCCATGTTCTGAAACTGCTGTTAGTTTTAAACCAGGTCACATTCATTTTCGGTGTAAATCCACATAACTGAGTGGTGTTGGTGTTTTAGAAACATTTTCTGAGGTGATCTGTAACACAGAAAATGGTAAGTGTACAGAGAAGTCAGTCTGAAGACAAAGCTGCAGAAATATGCCTTGATCAAAAGCCAGGACACACAGCCTTTGCAAAGGGGGGAAAAAAGTGCTTTGTTTAGCTTTTTAAAAGCTAGAAAAATAGCAGGTAAAGATGTCCTAAACACATAGTTTCTGTACTCTTTCACCAGGCTCTCTCAAAGAATGAAGGTGATTAATAATCAAGGTGTTTGCAATTAATTAAACAGTGAATATGTAAGAAAAACAAATAAATAAGCAAACAAAAAGCTGGAGTGCATGACTGTTTCTCCAGATAAAAGGAAATTAGTAACAGGCCATACCAGATATCTGCATTAAGACCATATTACTTTTGTTTGGAAGCAAAACATTTTACCCACTAAGTCTAAAAATAGGTTAATATGAGATGGAAGTAACTGTTAGAAATCAAAGATGAGATACCTTACTGCTTTGCTACAGTACAGAGATGACTAATAGCAGGTCTGAGATAGACTACAGTATGTGATCTCTTTTGGGCTTGTATTGCCATCAGACACATATCAAATGCTATTTATTTCTATGTAATTGGTCATGCTTTTTTTTAGGGTTATCACATCCACTTCTCACTTCCAAACCATTTATCTGAAAACTACTATACTTCTATGACTTTCAGGCTTCCTCTGATGAATGATTAACCAACAACCTCACCCTTGCAGCCTAAGCCTTCTCTGCCTCCTCCTTGTTGCTGTGGCAGATGTCATTTCTCTGCCTGTCATTTTGGCTATACCTGAACATCTGACTCCTTTGTGTCTTCATCCCTATATCATATTTTTTTTTTTTTTTTTTTTTAAATAATTCTCTCTGTATAATGTGTCCAGGATAGAATTCTCTTTGTCTGCTCATAAATTGAATTCCTCATTCACGTTATGGTTGTCTCATTTATTGAGAACTTGTTCTGGTTTTTCAAATTCAGTCTTGCCCTCCTCAGACCCACCCACATGGCTGGTGTAAAGACTGGGTTTTTGTGCACATCTGAAAGTGTTAGTTCTGCACATTTCTGTATACTCCAATTTATCTGTCACATCAAATCTAAGATGCTTATCCTCAAATCAAAGCACTTTTTACTGTGGCCATTTAAATATGGCATCAGTTTTTCTTTAGCAGTGAATTAGAAATAGGTGCAGGCCAGCTTCTGCCTCATTGTTGGGCTCTTCAAAAGGAGTCTGTTGTTTTCAGCCCCTTCTTGAGGCTCTTGTCTAGGCAATTTCTAGGCTTCTCTAGAACTAGGCTGCAGGCATGCAATAATTTAGTCTTCTTATTTTGACCAGTATGGTTCCACTGTTTTCTTCTCCTCTGTCTAATTCTTTGTGTCTTCCTTATATGTAGATATAGGCTGCCAGAGGCCAGAGACCAACTCATTCTTCATCTGCACAGAACCTGAGAGAACAGACAACATCAACCATAGGGGTAGTACCATCAATGCATATTACTCATCTTGCATGGTTTGTTTGGAATCACAAGCATCTTTGGGGTTAACCACATCACAGAACTACCTTTTAAGTCCTTCTGTGCTCATGCCTTTTATTGAATTTCACTGATGTAATACCAAGTTCCTCTGCCTGGAAGGCTGAAAGGACATCACAGGGAAGATTTATTTCATTGCCTAGGGACAGGTCTGTCCTCCGACTACCTTCATGCACTAAAAGAAAGGAGAACATTGACAGAAGATATTGACAGAAGATAGAAATGGCTCATGTATGCTTCCTTCAATGGTGCTACATTGAGATTATGAATATGGTTATTATCAGCAATATAGGAAGCATTCTCTTCTAGTTAAATTAACTGAAGAAAGTAGAGAAAATCAAGAGTAAAAATACCTAATTCATTTATTAACTCATCTGAGTCAGTTAATACCCAGTGATTGCCCACCTGGATTGAAGTCTGTATCCCACTGAAGGACTCAAATATTGTTTCACTTGGCAGGCAAGGGTCTAAGTAAACAGGATTTCCCTGAAGGTAGCAAGAAATTATGATGCAACATGGTTATTTATTAGCTTTGGTTTTACTGCCAGGGAGATGGGCAAATAATACTCTAATGCTTAGAATTTAAATAGGCCAAACTATTTGCACTGCTTAGACTTCCCCCAACTTTTTCATAAGTTCCTAGAGATAAGCTTCTCAACAGACATAATTTTGAGAAGTCCTATATCCTCCTTTGATACTTTGTGCAAGTTTAAGCACTTTTGAAAATCAAGCCATTCATTTAGGTTTTGCAATAAAACTACCCAGAATAATTTCTTTGCAGAAGATATTCTTCATTTAAACTCAAAGCTTTCACGGAGAGTTAACAATCTGCTTGTACAGAAATCTGCCAATTTGGATTGAATTTTTCTCCTGAACTGTCCAATGTTGACGGTCTAGTCACTGCAAGTACAGTATCTAAATATCCATCTGACATTTTAAATTCAAATACAAATATTTTGACACAGAATGCTCTCATAGGTTTTGGGATTTACGGTATAAAATGAAAGCAAATTTTATAATCTTGAAATGCAGTAAATGGATGGCTGTCCTCTGGACAGATTTATTTACATTCATTATAAATAGCTTGTTATTTGAAAAACATACAGAAAAGTCCTTGTTCATAATTTAAAGAAACAGTATTTTCAAGCTAATTAGTCTTTCTTTTAAAAAGCAACTTTCCTGTGAAAAAAAAAAATCTGAAATATTGTTCCCACTGATGAAATTTGCTTTCCATTTGACTAGGAGAAATTAATTTTGATAGCAAGGTATACCAGTCTTAGTTTACTATGCCCAGCAGACAAAGATATTGCATCTCGACTTCTTCACTCTGCTTACTTTCATCTGCAGTCCTTGCTGCAAATAGTTACCAGCCGGAATTTGCTCACAGGTCCTGACAGTGTCAGTGCCCCTTATCTTCCATGACATATGGCTCCTTGCTGCACACCCTGCACGTAGAAGTAATGCAAACCAAATGAAGGCCTGCCTTGGTTGTGCCTTCGCAACATTTCGCTGGTGGCCTTCCCTGACTGACTGTATGTTTAAACTGGCTACAGAAAATGGGAGATCTCTTATCCAATATTTATTTTATTTATTTTTATCACTGTGAAAACTTGTACCAACATTGTTTCAGTGTTGACTGTCAGCAATCTAGAGCTTTGTTTCCCCAGTGACATTTTTACCAGGATGTGAATTAGGACACCTAATGTTGTGACTGTACACTTTGCAAGGTTTTCAGGCATCATCATTTGCTTTCAGGTAAGCTTTATAAAATGGTATACTCTTCAAAATCAGTGCCAAAACTCCTATCACCTCTACCATTTTAAATACAGCAAGTGGGGTTAAGGCTAATCAGTTGATACAGCAAATCCTGTTAAAGTCTTTAGGTTAGATTTTAACTGTTACTTAGGTTCCTAATTCTCCTTTAATCTGAGTTAAGATGAGGTGCATAAATAAATTTACCACTCTGTGTCTAGGAGCTTTTGAAAATCCCACCTTCCAACATACAATCTACAATTTTGTGTATGATATAATTTATTCTTAAGGAAATGGGATCACATTGCCTGGCCCTCTCTCTGTCTGTCAGTCAGTCTCTGACGTGTCTCTCTCTCATAACTTTTGAACCCAAGAGCTAATGTTGACTACAGATAGAAAGGCGAGGGCCCAAAGGCATTAAGTCCTTACAAAGTATAATGCTTGGAGAAAGGCAATCTGCAGCATGAGTTCCACTGCCCTCACCTCTCTCCTATCCACACAGGCTCATGGGTCAGCCCATGTGTTGGTCACAGGCAGCACAGCACCACTGTCCCTGTCAGGCAGAGAATCTTACCTTGGCTTCAGGAACAACCCACATAGAGAAGGCAGCAGGCCTCCACCATCTGCTGAGGATAGTGAAGGAACTCAAAACATTGGCCCACTGCAAACTAGGGCACATTGATCTCATCATCTAAAACCTTGCTAACTTGCAATAGCCAACAATAGACAGTCGCTTCTCAACATAGCTTCTGGAAAAGCGCTCTTGAAAACCACACATTTCCTCTGAAATGACATCAACAGACTTTATTTAAAAGTAGTTGTTCTCTGGACCTCCACAACTTTGCTGTCTTGCAAAGGGCAAAAAATTTTGACATGTCCCAGCGATATTGAAGAGCTGACATTGGTGCCTACCCTGCAGAAAGTTCTCCAGTCTAGACTGACTCTATGACATGCCACCAGCCGCAGACACATTATAATCTAATTTTTGTTCACAATGGATAGTATTTCTAATCTCCCAGGTTTACCTCACTGTGATCCCAGGTGATCGGCAAAGAGGATGGGTGCGATTTCAGGAAGAATGGAAATCTATCCACAGCTTGGGTTCCAACATGACTTCTCACACTTGGGCTCTTTTGTAAATAAAATATTGATGCCCAGGCCTATGAAGCTTTATGCCATCAAGGTAGTGGACAGTGCTTTTACATGCTAATAAAAGTACATTAGGAAATTCAGTGGAGATGATTGGCCGTCAGCTGGAAACAGAGAACCTGTTGTTAAATGAAATTGTCAATGACTCATCCTTAAGTTTCCTATATGTTAAGACAATACAAACTGGAGGCAGCACAGATCTGTTTTTAATTCAGTATGTGAAAGGAAAATTATGATAGCAGAGTAGGAGGAAGAGATGAGAGTTAAGGAACCTACACAAGTCTTTGCTCTCCTCATACAGTCTGATGCATATTCTCACAGCCATGTGACAGGGCTGGGTCTACCGAGTCTTTATTGCTTTCAGAACATGCTCAGACTTCGAGGCAATGTCCATAAACCTGGCAGTGAATAAGCATCACTTCTGCAAGCAGTTTGGGGCAGATGATTCATACTCTTGCTACAGCAAGAAAGCAGGATCAAAGCCTCCATAACTCAGTCAGTCCTTGAGTGACCCTGACAGTTCCTGGCCCTGAATGTTTTTCGTTATCTCATCACCCACGAAGGATTGCAGTGTCTTACAGAGAAAAGTATGTTCAATTTAGATAGAAGCTTGGGCTGTGCTTATATTATATGGTTTTTTAAAATTATTTTTGCACCAAGATGGTTTTGCAAATAGTCTATGGTGGTGTAAAATGAAAGACAAGTTCTCTGCCATGTACTTACCATCATCTGTCTGCTGAGATTGCTGAATTATATTACAGATTAAGACTTTCAAAAGCTGTTACTAAGTCCCTGAGTCACCAACCAACCTTGCTACACAGTGTGTTATAAGCTTTTGGTCCGGTACAATAGAAGAAGGTTTGACATAGTTTCAAGCAATGCTATCTGCACCAGTGAGTAGACAGACAACAGGAGGATGGGTGATGGAGAAATTCAGACAAAAAAATCATAAAGTATACACTGCAACCAGACCTGCTACACTTTAGGGTTTCAGTGAAAGGCTGAAGTATTCCTACAGAATGGATTCAGAGAAAGGTGAGGGTGACAGTGATTTACACTCCTTTTTGCTGTACGAAATAGTCACCCTTCAGACACAGTCATGAGCTCTCAATTCAATTTTGCTTAGCTTGAAAGATCTCTTTGACAATAATATTCCAGTTCCAAAGTACTTTACGTGAACAGATTCCTATGGCAAGCTTGGAGTCCTACCTATATGACTGTCTACTCTGGATTTCACTGGAAATTTGCTTGTACAGGACTATTGGTTTGGAGGGGTTTTGGATTTTTTTACCTGTATATAATAGATAACAGAGTGGTAATTTTTTTTTAATGTGCATGGAATGTCATGTCCCTCTAGTTAATGAATGTTATTGTAATTCATACCAAATGCCTGTTCACCTTGGAATATGTGATAATCTTGAAGAATTAACACTTGTGTTCTACTGGGAGTGTAGGGTTACTTTGCTTTAGCTGATGTGCACTTCTTTGACCAGATAGATAAGAGGAAAGAACAAGCTGCTTGGCAAGATAAATCAACTCTCCCAATAATTATCTTGATTTTCTGACTCACAAGTATGTATTTAAATGCATAAATATGTGAATTCTTTGTAAAAAAATCAAAGACCTGAAAATTAAACATTCCATGATGTTCCATGTTCTCTGCACAAGTTTAAAGCAAGTTAACTAGAACTTAATTTATAGAGGTGCTGACCTCTTGCAGTCATCAGTGGCTGGAATTCGGTGTTCAGCATTTATGCAAGTTAAACTCTTAATCTTGATCCTAATGAAACATGTTAACTTAAGTGCATGTGCATGAAATACAAGGTCCTTCTATTTATCCATATCACTCATGGAAAAAACATACAACTACTACTCTAGGGTTGAAACTAGAAAACCTTTTACAGCTTTTATAGAATCTTGTAAAAGAAAAAAGCACAAGTGCATTTGTATGTTACAGTCAATCTAAGTTGCCTCCACACTTGAGCACTTGTCATGGACTTAAAGTATTATCTGGGTTTTACTCAGATGTAAATATTCTCTTGAAGGACTGCAAATTCCAGCTATCTGTTAAAAGTCCCTTTGTCACAGGAATGTGCCAAAAGGAAACATCAAAGAGCTGCTGTCACAATTTCAAGTCTTTTTTATAAGAGCAATCATCCTGGTCCAAGGACACAAGCAAGGCAAAGTTTACAAACAGGCATAATTTATTTAGACAGGGCTTTCAGGCACTTGAGCTCTTTTCCAGATATAATTAAACAAAACAAAAACTTTACTTACAAGCTTCATCTTGCAGCAGGTCTTAATTGCTCTGGTGAAGGGTCAAGTATACAACATGTTGGGGCCTCTGAAGGAAGCCTTGATGATATCACATCTTCATTGTCAGAGAGAGGAGTTCTCATTAGTCTTACAAATACAGCCTCATTTACAGAGTTTTTAACAAACCCCTCAAATTTACAGATTTTTCTTTTGTTCAGTGCTGGGGGAAATCACTGAAGCTGCTTGTATGACTAACTTTGTTCAAATACAAAGCCAAAATCACAATACGAATTTCATAGAAATGCCAGTGAGAAGCTATGAGTTGCTCACCTGATCAGTCTAATGAAAAGTATCTGTATTTTCTTGCCCCTTTTTGTTTTCACAGATGAAGCACCAAGTTGGAAGAATTCTGAGATGGCAAAAGTAAGTGCTCAAAAATAATGGTGTTTAAAATCACTATATGAACTTTCTGTGATATCACTTTGTTTGTCCTTCCGCCCATGGTTTGCATACAAATCTTTCCCATGGAAGCTCTGTCCAGAAACAAGAGGAGTGTTTTTTTAAACCTGTTGTTAGTGTCCCCTCCACATTCTGTTCTCTCTGTTTCTTGCTGTATTTCCAGCTTGCTTTTTCTTCTTGATCCAGGCAGGGTAAGTCAACACTTCCTCAAACCTCCTTGCCCAGATGTCCACATCTAAATACTTGTGACTGCACACCCATTGCCCAATTTTTAAACTTTCCTTTAATACTTTCTCCCTACAAGCTTGTATTCCCTATTCAGTCCCTTGAGTTGTTTGGTTTTTCTGGTTTTGTTTGTTTATTTGTTGCAAAAAAACCCCTCCTCCCACTCTTTACTTACCTGCATTTAGCTAGGCAGATTTTTTTTTTTCAGATTTGTAAAGCTGAGGGGGATACCTGTAGACATTTAAACAGTGTAAAAGAGTCTGATCAAGAAGTATTAAATGTAGAAAGAAAAGGGGAAAGTAATCTGGAACAAAGTTCTGTAAACCTTTTCACTAGGCCTAACTATGCCTTATTAATTGTATGTTAAAAGAAATAAGGCTTTTAGCCTAAGTAGGCCAGAGAGATCTCAAAGGAAACCTAATACAAGGAAAAGATTATACTAAAAATACTAATAACAGCAATGAACTCTTTACATTTCATAATCGAGCTCACTGCTGGGCAGCAAAGTTGGACTAAGGTTGAATTCAATTTCACCACCTTTTCTCCCGGCAGAGTGAATATATTTTTGTTACTGCATATCCACGTTGAGGATGAGGTGCTCAAGGCAGTTTTGCACCAGCAGTGTCCCCCCCTTTACTCTTCATTTCCCAGCTGCAATGAACTTGCAGCTTTTTGCGATTTCGTATCTAAAGATGGATTATTTTCGCCAAAAGCGGAGGCCACCACCGTCAGCCGGTCCCAGGGGTCCGGGATGACCCTCCCGGGTGGGCACCGCGGGTACCAGCGTCGGGGGTGTCCCTGCCCGGCGGGGCCGCCCCTCGCCCTCCAGAGGGAGCAGGTACAGCTCACTTTTGGGGCTGGAAGCGAAAAACAGGAGATGGGCTTAAACCGTAAAATTCTGAAAACCGTTCCAGTCCATAGAAGAGGGAAAAAACAACCCCAAGAGAGGCAGGGCCGAGGATGCGGCACACCTGCCGGCTCCCTGGCCCGGGCCGGGAGGGCGCTCAGGGGTTAAGGCGCGCCGGGGGCGGGGGCAGCCCGGCCGGCCCCGCCGCGCCGCGGCTCTCAATGGGAGCGGCGGGGCTGAGCTGAGCTCGGCCGTGCCGCGGGGATGTCGCAGGCTCCGCCGGGCGCGGGGCAGCTCAATGAGCTGCCCGACCACTCTCCGTGGGTGCGCGGTGCCGTCTCCGAGCTGCGGCGGCGGGCGGAGGCAGAGCCCGGGCAGCGCTGGCCGCAGCCCCTCTCCGATGCCTTCCTGGTGCGGTTCCTGCGCGCCCGAGACTTCCAGCTGGACCTGGCCTGGAGGGTGAGCAGCGGCGGCAGAGGGGGCGGCGGCGGCAGGTCCCGGTGCCCGGGGAGCCCCCGTGGCCAGCCCCGGGCCGGGCCGGGCCGGGCCGGGAGCAGCCGCGCTCGGGCTGGCGCTGCGGGCTCGGTGCCCTGCGCTGCCTGGGTCGGGCGAGGCCGAGCGGGGAGTTCCAGGGTGTAACTAAAGGCTTGTCACGCGTGTCTGCGGCGTGGCACCGATTCGGTGCGCGCTGTCGGGCTGGCTCAGCGCGGTATCGATGGGGTAACATAAAGGCTGCGGTAAGCGTGGTACAGTCACTCGCCTATACAGTCAGTGTGGTAAGGTCACAGCTCCGATTAGGAAACAGTATCCTTCAAAGGACACCCTTGTGATGATTATCAGGATCAGGTTACTAGTAGCCGTACTAGTTTCACTACAGACTTATAATTACTCTAAAACTATGCGTAAAAACTTCTTTCTGCTAGGAGTTTAGTCATTTACAGCACTCCTTGCAGGCTTTGGTAACTCGTGGTACTTTCCGGGCTCTTTGTATACTTATTTGCCACAGTGAACACATATTTTTAATATCCAAAGGCACTGATTGTTATCAGTTTGTTTTATTTATTTATTTTAATGAAAGATTGACAGCCATTAAACCTTTGGAACAGAAAGTATTTCCAAATCCTCCCAGGGCAAAAGCATTGATTCACATGTGCCAACTGAAAGCTGTGTTTCCACGGAATTTTATGTTGATTACACAGTGTTGCCCAACAGATATCACCTATTAGTTTCTGACTTCTCTAGACTGTATATTTTCCATGTTTACTCACTGTAAGAGAAAATTGTTTGCATATGGATGTATTGCAGGATCAAGGTAGCTAAAAAGGGAAATTGAGAAATTTAATTAGTCCCTTAATTATAAATAGCTTTAAAAATAGTACTTTTATTCATTTGATTCATGAGATTTGCATCACAAACCTTTCCTCCTGAGCAGAAGAACCAAGGAGTCAAGTCAGATTCCTTTGGGCTTTATGTATCTTACTTCTACTTGAAGTTTGTGAGATTGTTTTTATCAAAGCTGTGTATTAACAATTGTAGGACTATGCTTTTTTTTTTTTTTT
>VWYO01006305.1:455286-512246 GCA_013400275.1 Rhadina sibilatrix | reverse complement strand
TTTTTTTTTTTTTTTTTTTTTTTGTCTCCTTTCCCAACAAAAGCCATTTTATTTTCCTGTGTTCCTTGGTTCCAAAATGCAGGGCTTAATGAGGACACGTGGACTCCTGAATATCCACTCCTAATTGCATTGCAATTGGTTGTGATTGTTACTGGTAATCCTATAGACAGGACAGTGGCACTTCTGAATTTGGCTCACACGGTTTTGCACTTTGATGGGATTGTTGAGGTGTGTTGTAGGTAGGACTAATCTTTGGAAGTGTGGAATCTAGGCTTGGTTCAGAGATGGGAGTCTGTGAAGTAGCAAACTTCCTATGCTCCTCTTGAGAATCAGCCTTCTACACTGGGGACCTGCTTTGAAAAACTTGTCTTTTTAAAACCTCTTTACATTTTATGGATCTCCACAGGCAGCTAAGTTTCTGAATTTCAAACCTTCCTTTGCATTAAGAGATTCTGATGTTCAAAACCAACTTGTGTTTAATGTTTCAGTCTAGAATTTCAGTTCTCCAAGTGCTGTAGCCACTTGCATTTAATCTTCAACGTTCCAGTTGATGCCATTTTCCAGAATACCTCTCTTACAGTCAGGAAGAATAACAGAAGCACTTTTTTATTATTATTATTATTTTTTTTTTTTTTTTCCCACAGGAATATGTTTATTGCAATTGGTATATCAATTGCCAAAGAGAATTATTGTGCAAAAATCTGTCATGGTCATAAGCTGAATATTCATCTAACCCAAGAGTGACTTCATGCAGAAGTTAGTACTTTATCCTAGACAGAGCCCTCCTGCCATCAGTCCAGAGAGTGGCTCTTCCCTCCTGTCCTGATTTGATGTTGCCTCTTGGTTTGGAGTTCAGGCCGATAAGACTCTCTTTGCCCACTAGGTTTCTGTGCACTACTGCATAGTGTTTGTAGAGCAGCTAAGGGATAATCAAAGTTCATGGCCCTTCCAATGCATATAAACAAAGGTTGTCCAGCATCTTGGTATGAACTTATACTTAGCCTTAACTAAGAGTCTGGCAACTGACCAGACCTTTTTATTGATGCATTTCTGGTTAATAATTGACACAGATTTATCTGATGTCAGTTATCAACATTTGGAAATGCTTCAGAATAGAATAATCAGGCAGATTGTGTCAAGACATTCCATTTCTAAATCTTTTATGGTGACTCATAATAGCAATTTTTACATTTTTCCAATGGCAATTCCAGACTTGCTTTTAGCTACTGATATACTGATATCTCTCATGCTAGAAGGAAATCCAGCACTTCAAACTGGAATCAAAGGACTCAAAGATGAGATAGAACTGTCTTAACTGAATAATCACTGTCTTCAAGAAATTAAGCTCAGTTGCAGACTCTTCTCACAGAATCACACAATATACTGAGTTGGAAGGAACCCACAGGGATCATAGAAATCCAGCTCCTGGCCCTGCACAGACACCCCAAGAGTCACACCATGTTCCAGAGCATTGTCCAAGTGTCTCTTGAGCTCAGTCAGGCTGGGGCTGTCACCATTTCCCTGGGGAGCCTGTTCCAGTGCTCAACCACCCTCTGGGTGAAGAACCTTTTTCTAATACCCAACCAAAACCTCCTCTGTCACAACTTCAGGCCATTCCCTCATGTTTTGTCACTGGTCACTACAGAGGTGAGTATCTGCCCCTTTTTGAATGTACCAGCTATGTGTGTATGTTTGCCTTCGTTGTTACACCAAAAACACTGTCACTTGGATTCACCAGTGATACGTGTAATCTGGAGAACTAGCATCTCCTTTTGGACATTAACCTTTCTTCCTGTTTTATTATGCATTATATCCTATAACTTTGTATTAGGACTAACTCTCAGTGACTCTGGATTGCTGTTTTTATACCTGAAATAGATTACACTCTGGGGAACAGAAGGAAAATGTTTGGAATTGAAACTCTATGCAAAGGGTTTTCATAACATACTATTGTAAGCATCACTTTTGTGGCACTGAAAACTCTCTGAACATCTAGAATCCTTTTAGGAGTTCTGGTTGATACCAAGATATATAGCCAGACTTTGGTTTTGTTCTGCATTCGATTTAGGGAGGAATGAGAATTTCCTCGTGTATTATACTGCAAGTAAGTTGCTTAGGATGACTATGCTGTACAAGAAATGTTGTTTTCTGTAGTGTCAAACACACTGCTGAGTCTCAGACATTATCTCTGAGGATCTTCACATAATTCAAACATAAATGCTAAGTTGAAATCAGTTACTTGGCTGCTTTTCTTCCATCAATACCAAGGAATTCCTTGAAAAGGATGGAAGAGCCCTTGTTAGCTCTCTGAGCTGACTCTTGAGGAAACACAAATCAGTCAGCCAGGCTTCCATTTGTGCTAAGCCAGCACATGCCAGTCTTTTTCCAGTGACAAAGAGGAATGAGGAATCAGGAAAGTTCTGTCTCTATAAAATATTTTAAATTCTTTGTCTGTGTATACTGTATGTTTAAATTCTGGGTACATTTGTACACACATTATAAAAAGAAGTATAAAATACATATGCACAAAGGTTTATATTATGAAATTTGAGCTGTGGTTTCTCCTGCAAAGAATGCCAGTAGAAAACATTTTTTTCCCAAGCACTGTGTGCATTGATACAACTTCTGATGTAACAGAGGCCTAATTCTGCCTATCACCCACATTAATATAAATAAATAGTTATTAATCAAGAAAATATCATTAATTTACATATACAAATGCATTAGTTTCTCTAACAAGCACAATGTTTTTTAGTTCTTTTGCTTCTAAGTAAAGTACTAAGTTCACTTTGGTTTTTGGGACATGAATCTTGGTTTAATTGGTAACTTTGTAATCTCTAATGTTCAGAAATCTGGAACTATCCCCAACAGACATCAGGGAAAAAACCCTCTTAATTAATGCTTAACTCCAGACACTGGAGTTTTTCATCCAGCTTTCCCCCCCTTTATCAAGTTATCTTGCATCTATTTTCAGACACTGAGCAGATGCTAAGTAGGTTATTCAGTTTGTAAACACAGATAATTATACATTGAGATGTTTTTCTTGTGTTGTTACGTGTGTGAGTCATTTTTTATACTGGGTAATGAATGCATCTGTTTTCCTGAGATTAGGTTGTTTCATCCATATCCAAACTGATTGTTATGTTTTTCCCCGCTGAAAAAAAACATACTTGAAAAAAAATTTGCGTGAATTTCTGTTCTTAAAGAGTGTAAAACTAGAAAACCTCTAAACCACTGCTAGTATTTGAATTCCTTTAAATGTTTAAGGATTACTCTTTTAAGTGACCATGTGAGACTTGACTGTGTCCAACTGTAAGAAAGGGTTTGCTTACATTAATAAAAATCTACAGAATATCTGCCAAAGCTCGCTGTAGATTCTGTGGAAGATTCTCTAATGCTAACCTTTACTTCAGATCTAAATCATTATAGGTAATTAGATTAGGTTTTCAAAATCTGAGAACTCTTCAGCACTTTGTGATTTTCTTGCTAAGGGAAGTATGTTTTAGGCTTAGCCAAGTTATGTGTCTGAAAGGTGCACCACTTATTTGTGTCATGAAAAGTGTCAGAAGTATTCCAACCAGATACTTACTCCTTAATGGGTGTGTTAGTAGGTTAACTATGCCTTCTGTAAGGATCTTGAGTGCATCACAAGCTGAAAACACCACTCTTCCAATGTCCAAGAACTTAAGTCCTTGTGGTTTCCAACTTGGAAAATATAAATATAATGAAAATGAGACACTAACTCTATTGACTAGACAGAATTATTTAGGGTATTGAATTAATGTGTCATTTTTATTCTCTTAATTTTGGCAGGGAGTTCTTCAAAGAGGTGTTTAAAATATATATGTTCATGAAGTTGTGGTACCACAGATTTTAGAAGAAAACTGACAAATGCCAAAGCTACAGATATTTGCATAGTTGTTTTCAGAATGTTTTTGTATTTTGCTGCTATTTCAGAGTCTGTTTTGGGAACACCAAGGAATAAACATGTTGACATTGCTGTCTGGCACAAAGAAGAAGTTGGGATTGCTCAAACAGTGCCCTTTGTAGGCAGTCAAGTACTGACAGAGTGAGATAGAGTACCTCAACAGGCCTATCTTTGCAATTATAGTGAACTTCTGTTCCACAAATTAAGCTACTTTCCCCACTTCCTCCCTCCTTCCCTCACCTTGTTTGTTTGTTAGTTTTAAAATTAACCTAGGCTAAAACTGATTGAATGCAGTCAAGAGATTTCTAATAAAATTCTCCTAATGGTTAAATGCTTCTTTCTGTAGTGATGGTTTAGGATGAGGCTTTTATAATTTATTTTATTTTTTCACTGCCAAATCAAATGGGATTCTAGCATGGTGTATATATATATATTTAATCTAAATACAGCTTTATAGTCTCTATTTCCATTAAAAATATAGCTGATTTCTGATCAGAGTTCCATGTATTTTTATGTAAATTTTGCTGAATAACAATAATGTTTTAGAAATAATTTCCTCATGGCAATTCATTTGAGAGACCTTCAAAATCATTCAATACACTAATCTGAGCAGAAAAGCATTAAGCTGAAGAAAAAATATGTTTTATGTAAAATGATACAAGAAGCTTGAAAGTAGTAAGAGATAAGACATTATCTGTCATGACCATGCTGTGAGCTACATGATGGTGAGTTTCAGGTCTCCCTCTAAGAGTCTGTAGGGATGAATCCAATTTTACTGCAGTTCCTTCTGATCATTCTTCCAATGAAAATGCTGAAGGAAATTATACTTGCATAGATATAAGAAATTTGTAAATATTTTAAGGTTATATTCTATTAGTTGGACCTGACAGCTCTTTTAACTTCAGTATTTCTGTTGCAAAATATGGAGTAATTGATAAAGGAAAAAATAAATTTCTGTTAATACAAATTACAGGAAATAAAAGACTTTTGGTTCATCTTTTCAGTGCAGTGAACACAATTTGTGAAACTGTGCTGAGGATTAGATTGGGTTTCTCTCTTAGATGAAATATAGAAACAATTCTAAAAGCTAGGCTGAGCATGCTGCCTTTAAGATTTAAAGCTACATTTTAGTTTGTTGTGAAAAAAGGTACTGAAAAATTCTGATTCCCTTAGCTACTTTGAAGGTCTTGGGTTAGACCTCTAAGTCATAGCCATTGAGGAAATTAAAACAAAATGCGAATTACTTGTAATAGCTGTCTCTACTTTCCAAACTTAGTGATGGAGAACTTAGCAGAGGTGATACAGCAGAAGCAAATTTTAGTTGACGAGCTGAGAGGAAGCATTTTAGAAGACAGTCTTGCATAGCTTCCTACTTTAGCAAAATGTCTTAAATAAATTTTAGTTGCAGGGCATAGTTCATTTTCCCCCACAACCAAATTATTATTAAAGGAGAAACAGTAATTAGACTTGGAAGTTAGAACTACTGCAACACCAACTTAATTTTTCACAATCTGTCTCTAAGATGACTTTTCACAGTGCTCCCTGTAATTCCTCAACAAAGATGTTACCTCATGAAGGAACACCTTTAATTGCCTCTTCACTAGCATTATTCCTTGGCCTTTCAACACACAGCTCCTCCTGTGCCTTAGAAATACTGGTTATGGTGCTGCCTCCCAGCCTTGGGAACCAGGGTGACCAAGCCCCTGACAGCAGACAGGATCTCCATCTTAGCCAAACCGGTTCTCATTGTTTCCACTCTGTGGGAGGGAAATTCTCAAACGTGTAATGGACCCACTACTTTGTTCTATTTTCTCATTTCAGAGGGGTAGAAGGGACCTCAAAAATGTTTTTGGGTATGCTAGTTCAAATAGTATACCTGTTTCAAATAGTAAACTGAAATTATCGATGACGGTGTAAAAAATAGGGAAGGAGGGAGTGAGTGAAGGAGAATGTTCCTCCATAAAATTGTGCACGTCTAAATTTAAAAAAAAAATTAATGAGTCTGATGCAGTAGCAAAATGAACAATCCTAAAGGTAACCTGAGCAGAAAAAAATGGGGTTTAGATTCATTTTACATAGAAACCACAGGCTTATTGTACATTCAGTGTTCTTTTCTGACAAAAAATGACAACTGCAGTCCATTAATGATTTGACAGGGTTCTAAATTCATCATGGCAATTTACTCACTTACTTGATCCAGTGTAGCAACCATCTGTTCTTAGGAGTGATTTGGTTAAAATATACAATTAAATTACAGCTAATTTAATGAATTAAACCTGACTGTGATCACATATGGAAAACACATTTTTAACTGCTCTTCCTATAATAGCTGATGCTTACCTGACATCCACATTAATTTTTTTTTCCAGTTATTGAAGAATTATCAGAAGTGGAGAATTGAATGCCCAGAAATAAGTGCAGATTTACAACCATCTTCTGTTCTTGGTCTTTTGCAAGCTGGCTATCATGGAGTCCTAAGGTCAAGAGACCCACATGGAAGCAAAGTTCTAATATACAGAATTGGTGAGTGACGAAATTGCTTGGAACAGTTTCACACCTGATTCTGACACTGAAGTTGTTGGATTTTGTTTGTTTGCTTTGTTTAGTTTTGTGGTTTGTTTATTTTTAAATTATCACCATTTCAGCAGCGAACCAAAAATATTTCATGGGTACAACTGCAGGGGTTGATAAAACTAGATCATATCAGAATATCTTAACTAGAAAGGTAACATATTTATGTTCCTTGCTAGAAATGCATTTATGTTAATACAAAGGTGAATTTACTGAGCTACAATGGTTAAATCATTTTACTTATATATTAGTATGGCTAACGCTATACAATCCCTAATGAAGAACCTAATTTTCTTTTTAGTGAAATTCTTGTGGTATCAAAAGAATCTTGAAGGTTAAAACTTGTAAGATTATATGGTTTTTTGGCTCTCAGTGTCCCAAAAATCATTTGACTTCATGTAAATTTTCAAAGCCATGAGATAAGACTGTGGTACTGATGCAGATGCAACACAGAGTGGGGAGAACACAAAGGTGTACACCTAGCAGTGTATCAACGGTCAGTTTAGGCTTGGATGAGGAATTTCACTGTTTACTTGCAGCCAAAATGCCCTAGCTAACAACATGTGGAAAATGCTTGATGTACCTCCCAAAAATATTTGCAAAATGTACATAGTTAAATGAACACTGTATCTCTTTATGCTTGTTTTGGACTTTATTTTTGCCAACTTTCAAAGAATTGTCTTATTATCACCTGGTCTAGTAGATAGCTGTGCCCTCTAAAGCTTTCATCTAGAGTTAGGGCTCATCCCACGCAATTTTTCACTCAGGCTTCAGAAGAAAAATAAGTGAAATTCACTGAATCATGCCAGAATTATGGTGGTGAAAGCAATTATATTAATTGATTGGATTGATGATTTGCAGCTTCTGCTAGCATGACTGTTACTGAATTGTACCTTCTACTTGGTCTGTGGCCAAAGGTAGAGCATGCTACATTATGTGGTACCATCTACTAAAAGAGCATCAAAGATGAGTGAGAGCAGGCACACAAAGTGACTTATTCACTGGCAAAAGAATTTATTTCAGGAACGTTGTTCTTGCTGGGTAATTCTTGTTCCTGGGAAGCACATTAGAAACCGTAGGAAGAAAAAGTGCAGGTGTATGGGGTTTTCTCATGGTAATGCAGGGTAATCTATCTTCTCTTCAGGACAATGGGATCCCAGTTTATTTACAGCATATGATGTGTTTCGTGTAAGTCTCATCACATCTGAACTCATTGTAAAGGAGATCGAGACTCAGCGAAATGGAGTCAAGGCCATCTTTGACCTTCAAGGGTGGAGATTTGCTCATGCTTTTCAAATCAGTCCAGCAGTGGCCAAGAAAATTGCTGCTGTTCTCACAGTAAGTATGACATAATGCTTTATGTAGCTTCATTGCTATCACTTCCAATTTTTCATCTCTTCCAAGCTATCGTAAATTTTCCTTCTGTAGGCCTTCTCAGACTAGGCAACTTAGAAGAACAAAATCCTAAATCCATTACTAGTTTTGCTTGATTTACTTAAAGTTCATTCTTCTATAGCAGTAAATACCCTCTAACTTCTGGTGTTTTATAAGATCTCCAACAACCTGTTACAACACAAAAATTTCATGACTGGAGGAGCAGATGAAGCCCAGTTTTGGAAGGATCTCTGTTTGTTATCCTGTTTCATCTCTTCTCCTCCATTCTTTTGTGCATTATCTCAATATTTAAAGCATTTATTCCTGGCTCAGAGAACAGTAAAAATAGCATGCACTGCGAGCAGTTAAGAGCAAGACACTCCTAACTTGTTACCAGTATGTATGATGCTTATGTGATCTTCCATCTGCCAGCAACAGAATGTATAACTCACAACGTGAGTATTGTTTTGTGCAAATCACTGCTGCCTCACCTCCTATTTTTCACAAAACTTTGGGATTTTACTGTCTTTAAGGCTTATTCCTTTCTGCCAAGTTCAGATGAACCTTGCCACTGGATTTAAGAGAAAAAAAAAAAAATAAAGAAAAAAGGGGACAGAGAGTTGACAGGCAACCTACAGTGTAGTCCTATCATCTTATTTTCCTTTAGAAGTTTTGCTGAAAGTCAGTAATAATAAAATTGTTAGCCTGTGATGTGGAAATGAGCCAGGGAGATAATCTCTTGCTCTGATTTGGTAAGGTTCATATCTGAAATTCAATCAAAGCTTAGTCATTGAATTAATATAATCAGAACTTCAGATGTTCTTCCTTTCTGTTATCTACTGTAAAACTTCATTGAAACCATTAGGTATTCCCAACTTTGCACATCTAGAATAAGAACTCTTGGTGCTATGCAGTCTTGGGCCAGATCTCATGAAAACATGACTAGTGAGAGTGTTTCAGTTGATTTCTGAGGTAGTAAACAGATTGCTGGTAATTTTTTTAACCTTGAAATAGAGCAGAAAGGAAGCAGAATAGGATTTGCAAGGACAGCTAAAGGTCTCAATCCATTATCTCAAAGCAAGAAATTTTTTGACTATGATGTTTCCATCTTGACCTATTTCTGATTTGTTCAATGTTTTCCAAACTTCTAAATGCTTATTCTAGCTATGGAGAAAGAAAATTAAAAATTGGTATTTCCAGTGCTCTTTTCTAAGAAGAGAAAGAATTTTAACCTTTTTTTTTTTTTCTTTTCTTTTGTCCCCTGATTCCTTTTCTCACTTTTAACTGGGTTTGTAGGTTTTATCCGGAGATTGTTAGTGTTCAGTATCAGAGAACCATAGAATCATAGACCATGTTAAGTTGGAAGGAACTCATCAGAATCATTAAGCCCAACTCCTGGCCCTAAGCAGGACATCCAAGAGTCACACCATATGGCAGACAGCATTGCCCAAACACTTCTTGAAGTCTTGTCACGCTTGGAACTGTGACCACTCCCTGGGGAGCCTGTTCCAGTGCCCAATCACCCTCTGGGTGAAGAACTTTTTTCTCATATCCAATACAAGTCTCCTCTGACACAACTTCAGGCCATTCCCTTGGGTCCTGTCTCCGGGCAGGAGAGTGAAGAGATCTGCCCCTCCTCTTCCCCTCACAAGGAAATTGCAGACTGTGATAAGGTTTCCCCTCAGTCTCATCTTCTCCAGGCTGAACAGACCAAGTGACCTCAGCCACTCCTCACACAACTTCCCCTCCAGACTTCACCATCCTCATTTGAAGCTCTCTAATAGCTTAATGCCTTTTTTAATATTATGGTGCCCCAAAGAGCACACAGTATTCAAGGTGAGGCCACCCCAATGCAGAGCAGAGCGGGACAATGCCCTCCTTGCTGGAGGCATTGCTCCCTCCTCTGGCTGGATATGCTGTGCCTGATGCACCCCATGACATCCTTGATGCACTGCAGAATATGCTTATAAGTAAAAGTTAAGAAACCTTAGTTTTAACCCTGTGTCTTACTCATGGAAAGTGTCATGCAATTATTATCCTGTATCAAGAAAAAGAAGTTAATAGAACAGAACTAAGGAATGGAAAGCATAGTACGAATAATAAGTGGCATTATCTTGAAAAATCTGTTATCCCAGGCAAAAAGTTGTTTTGTGAAAATCGTGATAGTAGACTTTAAGTATATGATAACCCATAGTAACACTAAGTAAACAAACAAGCGGATCATTTTAAGGTCTTTATTGTATATTAAAATCTAAAAGGAGTGGCATGTTTATGAGAAGTATCATTTTTATAAGGAGAAAACATCTATTTCAGAGATAGTATCAGGTGGGATATGAAGGGAAGGTGTAATTTCCCCAGTGTGCAGTGCTTATTTTGAGCACTGCCATATTTTCTTTTAAATTTCAAAGATCTGGAACTTTAAATGAATGCAAGTAGAATCCAAGTTGGTTTATATTATAAAGGCTCTATAGCAGATTTTTTTATTTCATTGAAACAGTAATCTTGTTGTAAAGCTGAACTTCTTGCTTGGCCAAATTCCTAGCAATTTCAGGGCTTATCTCAAAGTTATGAATATAACTTATTTAACTTAAAGTTAGTATCTTCAATAGTTGATATATATTTATGTATTATCCTTCAGGCTGTAAATTGCCAATAAGTGCACATAGCTAGATAGCTTTTTTGTAAATTAGTAGCAGAATCTTGTGAAAAATTGTACTTTAGAAGAAAGGTTGAGCACAAGGTTTGTGTACAGTACTTACGTGCAATTTGGTGATAGTTTTCTTTTTTGTTTTTCCATTTGTTTTTAATATTCAATCTCACCTCATACTGAGATTAAAAAAAACTGTGCAGACTTTTTTCCTTGTGATGGGAGGAACAAGATATGATTTTTCTAAATGTTGCTCTTAATTTACACTACTATGACAGCACAAAATGCAGGAATTGGCAAGGTCAGAAGGAATACTTTAACCATGGACTAGACAATTTTCACAGGCTTGTCCTTAGTAATAGAGGTGCTTCAATAATATATTCTTTTTCTTGTTCTGTTTTTCATGTATGCTGACAGGATTCCTTTCCACTGAAGGTTCGAGGTATCCACTTGATTAATGAGCCTTTATTCTTCCACCCAGTCTTCGCTCTAATTAAGCCTTTTCTCACTGAAAAAATAAAGCAACGGGTGAGTGCACACACATATTTCCTTCTGCCACAAAGTCCTTATATGACAATCTGCAGCACTTTCCTTAGGCTCTGTTACTCCTGAGTATTGAAAAGCATAAATCATTTTTGTTTGTTACTGCCATACAGACCTCCAGGATCTAACAGTAAAGCATTTGCAGTTATTAATAACATGAGAGTCGTAAGTGGTGCTGTTATCACTGTTCTAAAGATAAAAAATACTGTGACACAAAGAGGTTAAATAATTTGCTTGAGGTCACATAATAATTCTTCTGCAGAACTAGAAAGAAATAGGTCCTGGATTTCCCAGTACTCTGCCCATAAATGATAGAGAAAAATGATCACTGAACAGTGTTTTATGGTCCAAGTTGTGCAGAATTAGTAGAAGACAACTGTTTAGCTCTGATAGACCTCCAGAGGCATTTATGAGTCAAAAATTGGGCAGACTTAATTTCTAAGTTTTTTCCCAAATAGATCCTTAGTTGCTTTAAATAGTTTTGCAGTTACAGATCTGAAAATAGATTTGTATTTGGATGCAAAAGCATGCCAAGGACAACAGTTTATTGCAGCATAGGAAAAATATTGCAGTTTTCAGCTGGCACAAAAGTGAAGTGGTAACAGCAGGACTAAGGTACAAAATAAGCAGCCCTGCCTATTATTATTCCCATTCTGAAGCCTCCTTTTTTCAGCACATGGACCTTGGGCATTTGCAATAGCCACTGCACGCCAGGACAGTAGATTCTAAAAAAGTATCAGACTAGAAGTAATGAACAAGGCTTCAAAATAGCTACAATAAAGCAAGAAGAGAAGAACCAAACCTATGGTATTGCCAAGGTTAAAGTGGAGAAGTAGTCCAGAATATAACTCCAGTTGGAACTGAAAGATAAGAACTGATATATAGATTCTGTTGAGTATCTTCCTTGACACCTGTCTGAACCTACATATATACTACATAATCTTGTTTTTAAATACATGTGGCAGGACCAGATAATGGCCATGTAATGGCCATGAGCCAGACACAGCTCTTTTCTTGGAAATGAAGGGCAAGTACAAGATACCATCACAAAACAAATCACCAGTCTTCTCATGGTTTAGCTCAGTTTAGCAGTTTGGGTGTAGCGTTTACTCTCATCAGCGTTGCTAAACCAGTCTGGAACAAGCGTGTAGTTAGTTTTGGCTCCTGTGCTCATGCTGTGTCCTGTCAAGACAATAGGATACAAAGCACAGCTACATAAAATGCAGTTCTCAGGTTGTAGCCCATCCTTCACAAGCCTTCAGATTCAGAACAGGACAGAGTTTGAGCACCTAGGGGAAACTCACAAGGGTAGCTCCTCCTTTTAAGGAACTCGTTATGAACGAATACACTTAGTTAAACCAAGCTGGTGAGTTCAGCTCTTGCAGTGAAGTGCTTTGCTGCCTGTTCTAACTCAATAGTCTAACATTCATACCCAAGTAAATGCTTTTAATATTTTGGTTTAGGTGTACATGCATGGAAGTAACTACTTGCAGAGTCTGACCGAACACTTCCCCGTCAGCATTCTCCCACAGGAATATGGGGGGGAGGAAGTCTCCATTGAAGAGCTGGCCAAGGAATGGACTGACTTCATAATGGCATCTTCAGATTATCTTCAGAGCATTTCTCTGGTTGCCTAGGAATAACCATAACAGAGTATTTTATCAATTCCTAAACACTGGAATTGGAAATAAGTTTAATATGAAAACTTCCATTGTGAATGAAACCAGTATGTCTTTGCAGGGCACTCACTGAATGTTATACTGGCTGCACTTTTATACTAACTGGAGTCTATCAGTTTGTCTGTCTGAAGAGATTAATGAATTTTACATATTTGTTGCACTGTTTGTAATTGAGTAACTTGCATGCCAGGAAGCTGAAGAATGCATTGGATATCAGCTTGATACTGCTGCTGCTAAGTCTTTGGAGACAACTCATCTGTAATAATGCAGTCCAGAACCTTACACTTCGCTCTTGTATCTTGGCTTGTCAAGACAATAGGATACAAAACAAAGAACAGACTGTGAATAGGGTAGTTTGTTGCAAATATAAGACTACAGGGCTAATTAATTTACAAGGAGTGAAGAGGCTGCTTTTTGGATTGATTCTCAGGGAAAAATGCTGTTTCATTAGTTCGTCAAGTTGAAAATTAGTCAGCAATAGTGAGACATTTGTGTTATTCTTTGTGCTGCTTGTGCATCTTCCCTTTTTGTGCTAATTAACAGAGTAACCTTCAAGTTTTATAGAGAAAACACCACCTACATATTCTTCAAAGGACAGTGTGAATCAGGAGGGGGAACTAGTAAAAGAGCCAAAACAACCCTGAAAATTCTTATTTTCTGTCTTCAAAGTGATACTGTCTATGGACAACTGTAAGCAACTCAGATTATTATTCTTGAATCCCTAGTGCAGAGGACTAAAGAGGTCAAAAGTTTTCAGTTATTTGCATTATCTGTTTGTTTCAGAGGGTAAAGTAGGTTAACCTTTGAAAATCTGAACTTCAGAAATACCTGTTGTATGTTTTAAGGGTGCTTTGGACCTCAGCATAGGAAATGCTTGGTGTTATCATTTTATTTTCAGTACAATAATTGACAACTTGCCAGTTTATTTGCTGCTGGCACTGAAAGAAATGTTTTTAATTTCCAGTGAGACTTTGTCTTTATTTCTGTAGGGGTAATTAAAAAAAAATCCATACTTACTGAAAACAGGTTTTTGTTTTGTTTTGGAGGGGCATTGTTGACATATGAATACTGTATGTGTGAAAGCTATCACTCACACTACATAGCAGTATCATGCTGCAATCCCCTGTATTTAGTAATTTCAACCATTATTTTACTTTTCTCTCAGTTTTCTCCTAAAATCTGTTAGTACACCAACTGCTAGAGTTCATTTACCAGTTCTTAACTCTGTTTTGTTTTCACATAAGCACTATATTTTTAAGCATTCCGTATGAATTTTTCTATAAATAAATCCATAAAAAATGCTTTTATCTCAGGTAGCTAGAAATTATAATTTCAGTTATTTTGTAACCTTTAGGACATTGGTATATAGGCACAGTGGACAGAAATGAAACTATCCTATTATATTAGAAATGTCTTACTTTAGATTGTGATTAATAAGGCATTATTGCAAGAGCCATTGGAAACTACTCTTTATTAGCAAAAGGAACATCTAAGAAAGACCGATTAGAGTACTTGTTGGTTATACTTTCTTCTGCTGTGGTAAGATCAATGCCAGAAATTCTTTCAAAACTGACTTTTTTTTTCTTCCAGTTGCTGAATTTCCTCAAGTGCCTTTTTCATTTTTCTCTTTCAAAATATTTTTGATATGGCGCCTAAATTTAAAGAAACTTTTTTCAGATGTATGATTCTATGAAAATGTATTTCATATATATTTCTTTTTCTCAGATTGAACAATTTTGTGATGCAAAAGCTCCTTAAATAGAGGAGCTCGATAAACTGTGAATTCTTCTTTATAAGAAAATAGACTAAGTAGTCAGGTATCTGGCAATTGCTCAAGTGTGTAACTCAAGTTCCAAGCAATTTACCAGCTGGAGAACTGACGCTATTGTCTTAATATTACAGTCCTTCAGTTTTAATCTGTGAATGTGAACTGCACAGAGGAATGAACCATGTTTCAGTGAACAAGAAAATTTAAATTCTTCCTATGAAACCAATCTCTGATTGCTACTGGCTTATGTAGCAGAAGCCTCATTTGATTGCATATATATATACATATTTAGCTGGGGCTTTTTAATCTTTATTTGGACTTCACCAGCTCTATGAATATAAAGTCCTAAATGTCTTCAAAAATACTCTGTTCCTGTTATTAAGTGGTAGTGTGTTTGCATATCTCAACAGTTAGAGCACTGAATGCAGTTATTTTTTCCTGAACTGTTAATTATTTTTTAATGTTTACATATTATATAGGAGGTGGGAACTCTTAATTGCCACTGCTGTTAATAATAGGGACACAAGATAATTAGAACATTTACATAATGAATAGTGGAGATACTGGTATGATGCGTGGTGGTGTTGGAGCTTTGAGCAGCAGCCAACAAAACAAAGATCCCTAAGTGCATTATTCTTTATAAACATTGGGAATGCCTCTATAAAAAAAGTTCCTGTTAAATGGTGCAAATATAATTTACAACTGACTGTAAGCATGATGTAATGCACAATTTTTAAGATTTCTCTTTTTTTAGTGTATTAGCCTATGTTTTAATTAATAAACCCTTTCTGACTGAACCAGCCTCGTCTGTCACTGATACACGTGATGCCTTAAGTTTTAGCTTTCATGTTTTTCAAATCCTGTGCTACCTAGGGGTGCAGTTCTGAGTTTCGTATTGTGTTAGTCAGCTCTCTTCACAGAGTAGGTAGACAAATCCTTTCCCAGATGGAGACCGAAGGACAACAATTACAAATTTTCAGGCCCAAAAGCATAAACAACGGTGCACCGAAGACAGAAAACAAGAAGGATGGGACTTCATAACCTGAAACTGTAATTGGACAACTAAACCTATTATGCAAAAACTTAGAAAAGTGTGAGACCTCGTGACCGGCCATCCATTTTGTGACCATTTTGGGTCCACCTTGGGTGTAGCCCTGGCCAGGCTCTTGGACTGCGCAAAGTGTATCCTTTGAGGCCTTTCAATAAATATCTACTATTCTTCCCTTAGCCCTGTCCAGTCTCTGTTCCAGGTCAGCCTTCCCAAGGCCACACAAGCCCCGCTTTCCCCGAGCAGGAGGAGGCGGCGGGCGGAGCGGGGGCTGAGCCGGGACTGCATTTCCCAGCGGGCCGCGCTGCGGGCGGCCCGGCAGCTGCGTGACGCAGGGGCGGGCGCCCAGCCCAGCCCAGCCCAGCTGGCAGCCGTGCCCGCAGGCGAGCCGAGCCGTGCCGGGAACCGTGCCTGGAGCTGTTGGTTGTGGCCGGCGGTGGCCATGGGGCGCCTGGCAGGGCTCGGTCCCATCGCGGCTGCCGCGCTCCTCCTGGTGCTGCTGCGCTGCGGCTCCGCCGCCTCCCTGGCGCGGCGCGACCTGTCGGCGGGGCGCAATGACAGACCCATCATCGGTAAGGGGCCGCGGGGCCGCCGCGCACCCTGCCTCGGCCGTGCCGCGGGAGGGAAACGTCTCCTGGAGCGGAGGTTTGGCTAGGTTTGGTTTTGCTGTTACCAGCACCGTTACGCTGTACATGCTTTCTCTAAAAAAATCAAGCTTACTTGAGAGAAGTTGCGGTGCTGAGCGGTCACAGCAGGGAAGCCGAGGCTTAGTCAGGTAATGTGTGTTTATGAGGTACCTTGTGAGTGACGGGGCGCCGTAATTGCTGCCCCGTTGTCTCGGTGCCTGCAGTTCCTCTGGGCAGTAGATGTATCGCTGCAGGCTGGCATGTAGGAAATGGGAGATTAATTAATTAATAGGAGCACGAGTCTTAGGAGGGACGGCTGAGGAACCTGGGGTGGTTTGGGCAGGAGCAGAGGAGGCTCAGGGGTGACCTCACCGTTCTTTACAATTGCCTGAAAGGAGATTGTAGCCAGGTGCGGGTCGGTCTCCTCTCGGCAGCTAGCAATAGGTCAAGAGGACAGCGTCTTAAGCTGCCTAGGGGAGGTTTAGGTTTGATACTAGGAAGAATTTCCTCACAGAAGAGGTGATTAGATGTTGTAATGGGCTGCCCAGGGAGGAGGTGGAGGCGTTTTGGAGGCATTTGGAGTCCTTGGAGGCATTTAGGGAAAGACTGGACATGACACTTATTTTATGGTCTAGTTGACATGGTGATGTGTGGCTTTTCTTTTAGTGTGTAGCATTTGCAATTTGTATGGTGCTAATTTTCTTCCTTGGGCTCATTAGGGATATTGTCACAGGAATGTCACTTCGATGAGTACCAGCGATTTGGAAGATCTTATATTGCAGCTTCATATGTGAAATTTGTGGAATCTGCTGGTGCTCGAGCTGTGCCAATAAGGTATGCTTTTTTTATCCTTAGGAGTGGATAATAATTGCATTATGAAAGGTATGTACTATTTTAGAGGCACAGAGGGTAGTTTTGCTGCTTTTCTTTGTGTTTATTGCTCCTCACAGACCATTTGAAGATGCCACAATTCTCTGAGAGTTATAGAAATCGGAATAAAAGCAGAGTGGAACATGTACGTTTTAATACTTCCATGTACATTACTAGTCCTTCTTTAATAAATTCTAATTTTTTTTTACCAGTAAAATTGTCTTCTGTAGTTTGCATGCGTGGTTTTTGAAGTTAGCTATATTCAGCGTACAGTGTAGTGCCCCACAAACACACATTGATACCTAGATACAGAGATATCTGTATCTTTTTTTCACATTTTGTAGCCATGGTATTCAGGGAATCAAGGAAGGCTATCAGTACTCCTTTCACAAAACAAAGTCCAGTTCTGTTCAAACTATGGGTCACTATCTCCTTTTATTTTGGTTGTTTGGTAAAATGTAGCAGAGTAAGTACAGCTGACGGTACTTCATACCAATGCTTAGCTATAAAATATTAAGTGCACTGAAACCTGATGATAAAATTATAAATTTCTTAAAACCAACACTGGTACAGCAGCAGAAAAATAAAATAGGATGTACCCACACAGTTTAATAAGAGCACCACTTAAGTGCCCGAATTAGAAGCCGGCATTCCTCACGTAGCTGCTGGAGCTTTCAGAATGTTTGAGGACCAGAAGCTTCACCAATTAATAGATGCTTCTAATTCTGGCAATTAAGTTACTTGCAGCAAAGCTGAACACTTTTGCTTACACCCAGCATATCAGTTCTGCAGAAGTGTGGCCATCTGTGCTGGTTTTGGCTGGGGTAGAGTTAATTTTCTTCACAGTAGCTGGTGTGGGGGTGTATTTTGGATTTGTGCTTGAGCACAGGGTTGATGATATAGAGATGTTTTTGTTATTGCTGAGCAGGGCTTACAACAGAGGCAAGGCCTTTTCTGCTTTTCGTGCTGCCACGCTGGCAAGGAGGCTGGGGGTGCATGGGTGTGACCCACTGTTTGCAGCTCTGCCCTTCTTGGAGTCAGTTGGAAACCGGAGTTGCCGGTCTGCAGGAAATAATAACCACACCGTTCATGTAAATAGTAGATTTTTCAAGTGTCTTGCAAAAGGGTCTCAGAGTACCTCATCAGGAACTCTACCTGACAGGGCCCTATTTTCAGTCTTGTGGGTTGAGGTGTTTTAACTGAAATGTTTCATTTGATTTGTGTCCATTTTACTCTGTTTAAAACATGCCTTCTGCCTATTTTCTGTGTCAGACATTTCTGTTCAATAGAGATGATATTTTCGCGATCAAATACATCATATGTATTCTATAATTATTTTTGGTGTTTCAGATTAAATCTTACAGATGAAGAATATGATAAAATATTCCACTCTATTAATGGGTAAGTCTTGCACTTGAGCACTGATTTTCTATTGAAGGACATGAGGTTCTGTTTTTGAGCTCTGCTGTGTTCTCAGGAACATTGTCTTTCTACTCTCTTGAGAGGTTGTGCTGGACGCTGCAGACATGAAAATGTATTCTAAGACCCAGAATTATTTCATCCAGTATTGGTGTGCTGCCTTCCCTTCCTTGAGGAGCACATCAGATAATCTGCAACAATGCAAAGGCTCATCTTGGCATTCCCTTGTGTTAGTCTGCAGACAGGGAGAAGTGGCATTATAGAGCAATTTTGGAAGTGAGATATTCGACTTCCTCTTTGTTAATTTTTCTGTCTTCTTCATTTGAGCTGTCACCTTCATTTTGATGTTTAATAGCACTTGCTTGATATTTCACCCATTTCTACCCTTTCTTCCTTCTTTCAGTCCTTTTCATATCTCGTCTGTTATAAAGGTTTCTGATTTCAGTCTCTTCTACTCTTTTCTCCATGTGCTCTCTCTCTTGCTTCTTGAATGATCTATCTTGCCCATTGTGATTCTGTGTCTTAGGTCTCTGTAAGAAAAACTTCCTGGTTTTCAGGGGATCTGTGGCAGCTGGCCATCCTTCTGTTCTTCCTTTTCAAATGTTGAATAATGTGATCTTGCCTAACATTTTATTATTGACTAAACAAAGTCAAAACCTTTTATGTTTTTTTAGCCTTGTGCTGAAAGTACACTTCAGAAGAGTAAAATCAGCTGATGCTACACTTCACAGCCATGGTGGTGTGTGAGGCCAGAGCATGTGATTGGACTACTTGTAGTCATGAGATGAGCATCTTAAACCATGAATACATTTGTTAATCTTATGCATATAACTAGGATGTTAATCAGCATGTGTAGACCTTGCAGATTTAGACCTTTGGCTGTCTGGTCCTCCTACATCAACATGCCCTGGACACTAAGACGTGGATCTTTGCACTCTTGTGCTGTAAGCGAGCGTAAGGCAGTGATGCTTTTCTCTGCTGTGTTCTGTTGACAAAATGAATAATTCCCTCCCCTTCTCATGCAGAAGAAAGTGTTTGGCAAGTAGATCTTCTTTCTTTGTCCTTCTGTCCTTGCAGTCAGAAGTCAGTTGAGTTTGTGTTATGTAGGTGAGAGAGGATGGTCTGTATTTCCTTCTGTGGCCCTCCACTGTCACCTTTTGGCTTCCATGATAATACTGTGTGTAAATAACAAAAAGGAGCTCTGGAGGGAATGACTTTTATTCTGTGGAAGTTCAGAATAAGGAGGAGATAACATTGATCTTTCATATTGTTCTTTGAATTTGGAAATTACTTACTATTAAATGCTACCTTCTTTAAATCATGACATTTACTATAGTAAAGACATAATTTTATGAATGCACTCCTGAGGTAGCTCTAACCAGGCAGTGATACTGGAATACACATAGTTGCATTTCAATCTGCATATGACAGTGTCAAGTCATTATCATTGCTACTTAATGGGTTATTTCCTTTTTGTGTTAGCAAAAATGACAGTCGGTTTTCCTAATTAGTATAGTCTAGGTTTTGGTTTGATTAGGTGAATTTTCTACCACTTCCGGGTAAAGATCACCTTATTTGTCTAATTAGATCTATGAAGAAACCTATAATCTGGCCTGTTTTGAAAATACCTTCAGCTGTATTAATTTTCAGTGTTGACACTGGGAAGTAAAGGTTTTTATATTTTTGTGAATACTACTTTTCCACCAAATACTTGATGGCTTTTACATGAGCCTGTGTATTATTCACTTTAAAAAAAAAAACGACTGATCACAAGGGTTCAAATGTATATTTGCTCCGCATATGCTTGGGATCATTTGAGGTGTTACTTGTTTTTAACTGCTTGTTAGTATCTCACTGATACAGATTGCCATTTTCAGAGCACAGAAATGTAGAGGAAATCCTACACCTGTTTCAGTAAAAAGTCAACAACTAATGAATGTGATTAGAATAAATCCACTTGAGGTTCTGCAGCAGTGGGTTAAGGAATGCTCACACATCCAGTTTTGTTGGTTCTGCAGGCACTGTTCTAGTTACAGCCAGAAGAGGCTTCCTTTATTTCATGTTACTGTTTCTGATGGTACATGAATATTTTCCATGTCATCATCTGTCCATGTGAATTCTCTGCTAGACTGTGCTGAATCTTTTTGTTCTGTGGTGTTTTTTTTTTTTCTTGGGTTTGAGGAGTCACATAAGGAATTGCCATCCCTGATTATAGTTTGTGGTGAAAAAAGCTTGTGCACTATTTCTATGAAATTGTCCCTGAGATTGTCTTCCTTAGCTCTGTGGGATCCTGTGTGACCAAAGGTTATGGTCAAGTGTACTTTCCTTCCTTTTTGATCTTTGTTGTCTCCAGTAAGAAGGTCACTATGCCAGAACCACAATTCTATTTTTCTGAAACTGAACAGAATGAATTGAGATTTGAGCTGGAATTTTAAAGTGGTAGTGAGAGCCAGCTCAGAGTCAACATAGGAAGTGATACTCATGGCTTGCAACCCTTTTGTATACCAGGTGAAATCTTTGTGTTTTATGTATTTCCTGTTTACTTTCTTCTTCCATATGTTTCATCAGGATTGATCTATACTTTGTGATAGAGTAACCATTCTTCAGTAGGAGAACAGTAAGATCTCTATGGTTAAGTTAAAGACTGAAACCCCTAAACTTAGGTGTCTGCCTGTGTGCTGTCTGTCCAAACTCACATAATTAGTGGAATGCTAGCCAGTACAGTCAGTGGTGCTGACAGGGCTGTTCAGCCTACCCACCACTCAGGTGTCTGCTATGGAAAACCTGTTTGAATTGCCAGTGACTCTCCTGACTGGATCCCTGCTGTCCATAATGGGAGCATAGATGCCTGTCTGTAGATTTCTAAAACCTAGACCTAAATCGTACCCTTAAAACTGCTATCAGACATTTCTCCATGTACATTGTCCAAGTTTTGGGTTGGTCACCGCTGCTAATCATATTCTTGGATGTTGCCTTTCAGAGTACTTCTTCCAGGAGGTGGTGTGGATCTTAAGACTTCAGAGTATTCCAGGGTTGCTAAGATATTTTACCACAAGGCTTTGGAGGTAATTACTGAGGAGCAGTTGGTTCTTGTTATTGTCACTGTTCAGAGATCAAAATGGCAGGTTCATTTTTTTTATAGTTTTGCACTGTCATTCAGTGAGTTAACTGAGGCCTGAAAATAGGTAGCTTATTTCTTGCTTCTGCATAAAACTTTTGCATAATAGCTTAAGATTCAGACTTCTGACACCCACTCCTGTTATGTGTTGTGTTACGGTCTTAAACTCCAAAGTTCTTCAGATGAGGATGGTATTGTTTATTCATTGTACCTGAGGCTTTCTGGCTCTGTGTGAACTTGGCAATGAGGAATTGCTCTTCCACCTTTGCTGCTGACTTTCCAACAGCAGGCAAGGAAAGTGCAGGCAGTGGCATTCAGAGGACCAGTCAGCTGCTGCAATTCAGTAGTTGAGCTCCCTTTACTCTTCAGTCCCCATGGCACCAATGTTTATTCTTTTGTCTGTCTTTATTTGTGGTGAGTCTTGCAAAAACTGTCTCACTTTAATGTGAGACAATTTCATTTGTCTCTCTGGAATTGCTCACTGTGTGAACTGCAGCCTGTGCCTTGGTATTCAGCACTGGCTTTCTTGTGGTTTGTTGTATGATTATGGAATTATGTTGACATTTCACAATGGTGAACTGAATTGGCTATGTCACTTTATGATCAGAAAGACAGGTATATTAGCTTACACATGCACTACCATTGACTGAAAGGCAGAAAATAACAGTTCATTGTAGGTAACCCTTTCTTACAAAGGAGTTGGGGTTTTTTTCTTTGTTGTTTGTGATAATTTTGTGTTTTGATTTTCATCTTTCAAATCTTAATTAGCGCTATAAAATATTGCTAATTTTACTTATCTAAGGTAGACTACAAAAGTCAAGAGTATCTTTACAAGTACAGAATGACTGAATTTTATCTTTTTGTAATACGAGGGGACCTTTTCATTTGCAAATATTCACAATGAGAAATTACTTTGATCTGGCTCTGCTTTAATATGAGTAGAGGATGTGAAGTCAGTAGAATTCTACTGGTTAGGCAAAAATCTAAATGAAATACTGTTTTCCAGCTCTTAAATTAGGTTTGTCTTGAGTGTTGTTTAATACATGCTTAGCCTCCAGGCTCTAGTTTATTTTAAAAAGTTTTTAAAAAACTGAAAATGTGTTTCAGTTGTAATTGTCTTTAAACTGTAGTTTATTTTTTGCCTTCAGTAGTTTTTGTCCTCACTTGAAACTCCACTGTCTGTCTTTCGTGTAAGTTCTGTGCCTCATTATATATTAGGGGTGGTCACGAAGACTCTGCAGCCCTATCAGCCTTTTTTCTGTACATCTTCCTTGTTTTGCTGTGAGAAGAAGTAGCTCTGTGGGGTTTTATTACTATACTGTCAGTAATACAGTAGGGAAACATTATTATTCTGAGCCTATCATTTTAGCTTTCCCAAAATTGGCTTTGAGCAGCAGCTCTTCAGGGCTGGTGTGTGTGTTTGTGGTGTGCATAACTTAGAAATGTTTAGAAACAACTTAAGAAAATCTAGTCAGATTTCACAAAAACAGGAGTTCTGAAACATCCCAGTCTCCAACGTATGCTTACTATCAGGTGTAAACCATTTAAAAATGCAGATTTCCATTGCATGTATGCACCATGCTTTGTTAGATCTCAAGAAACTAGTGGTGTTCTTAGGTTTTTGCTTTCTTTTTCTCCTTTTTGCTTTTTTTCATATTGTTTTCACACTGACCTGCCAATTTTTATTCTTTTGAAAATGATTACCACTTTTTAATGTTGCTTAAATGTACATTTTGTCTTTCTGCAGCACAAATCTAAACCTGCTAGTTAAATAATCATATAGGTGTGTCACATAAGACCATAGCTATGCTAGTAGTAGGATTCATGTTTTCTTAATACACTTGGGTGGCCACAGACATTGCTAAGGTCCCTTGCTGTGTGATCATAGCAGGCTTCATAGAAAAGTGTGAATTATAACGAGTATGCTTTGCCTCAGAATGGTGACAGGCTCTTGTGTGTCCCTTCTAATGACTGCTTTTTTTAGAGAAATGTTGCCATTTTGTGGTTTCTGTTCTGCTCTCAACATTACTTGTAGAACAAAACAGTCAAATCAGTATCCACATTAGGCTCAGTTTGCTGCTGCAAAACACATATGTATCCTTTAGCTGTCATATTTTAAGGGAGACTCTAAGGGAATCTGTGCTTATTTCAATTGCAGTTGAACTGTTACAATTCCTGTGGTAGCAATTCATACTACTGTAGCAGTTACACTTCTCACCTACACAAAATAAAGTAAAAAGAGTAGGAAATTCTTGTCAGTCTCTTTTCTGTACATTTTCATCACAGTTTCCTTATGTTGTTGCTTTTGTTTTGTAGGCTAACGATAAAGGAGATTATTTCCCAATATGGGGGACATGTCTTGGACACGAAGAGCTTACCTATCTCACAAGTGGTGAAATTTTACTTGTTCATACCAAGACAAATGGTTTTTCACTCCCTCTGAACTTTACCTCAGGTGAAAAGTTTATTACATCTCATGTCTGAGTTTTGCCAAGGGGTGTTGTGTTTTGTTCGTGATAAATATTATGGGGTGAATGTTTGTAAGATTCCTGATGATTATCTTCTGTTAAATTCTTTGTTATTAAGTTGCAGTGGCTCTTTTTGTAAAGTCAGTGCAGCTGTCACTTCCTAAGCAGAGAATTGAGCACAAGCCATTTGAAACCAACAGCCATCAGCAAAAACCAGAGTTGTGGCTCTTTAAGTGATTTGAAAATTCGTACCTACAAAATAATGTATGCTTTTTGTTACCAAGTTGAACAAAATTCACAGGTTCAGAACATATTAAGCTTGGAAAGCAGGTGATTTGAAATTTTTCAAATCACGTCTTTCCTCATGATGAATAGTAGCATTACTGCCCCATTTGAACAGTATTGAAATCACAGAGATTCCTTAAGATAAATATGTGGCACTTGGCAGCACTGGCAGTAGAGTGTGGCCTCTGTTGATACTTTACCCTTTATGAGTAATCAAAAAAAGTATCATTCACAGTTCTGTCACTTGTGCTCATTGTGAGTGGAAAGGCTGATGAAATGAATATCAAAGAATGATGCTTATTTTAGTGAGAACTTTGCTACCTAAGTTCAGTCCTCTCTAGGTCAAGACTGGTAGAGCAGTGGTAACAGCATATTGGAAATCTGTTATAGTTATTTCCCTGATATTTCTTGCAGGATATTCTAAAACAATTAAGATTTACTGCCAAAAAGGTTTAATACAGCATTTTATTAATTATCTTCTGTTGGTATAAGTCCATCTGAGACCAGTTTTGGTAATGGAAGATACGATTTTTTTCTTTTTAATAGCTGCAAAAGACAGTAAAATGTTCAGGAATTTCCCTGATGACGTATTACACGCACTTGCTACTGAGCCATTGACATCAAACTTTCATGTATGGAGCCTCTCCATGGAGGTATTTGATCTTTTTATTTCCTGCATACAAACACTTCTTTTTTTGGTTAAAACTAGAAATAAATAAGCAAATAACACCTTTTCCCTCTTCCCCCTCTCCTTATCACAGAATTTCACCAATAATGAAAAGCTTCGTAATTTCTATAATGTTCTAACCACTAACACTGATGATGAAGTGGAGTTTATATCTACCATGGAAGGTAAGGAAATTAATTTCCTTTGGAAACTGTGACTGTGACAACCTAGTCCTTTAGGGATGTTGTGGCATGGATGTGAATTCGTGTATTGCAAGTTGTTAAAATAGCAGGGAAGCATCAGCCCTGTCAATGCTCTGGCCGTGAGGAGCATTTCTGTTTGCAGAGATATTTTATCTTTTGAGTATTGTGAGCTGTATTACTCCTTCCACCTGCCATTCCCCTTCCAGATCTGCTGTTACACTTCAGCACTGGCATGTTTGAGCACTGTGAGCCGCACAGCACTTGTGCTGCAGTAGCTGAATCCCTGTGCAGCATGGTGTGCCTCTGTCAAGTGCTGCTTTCCAGCTGCCTGCTTAGGCTTGTTTCCCTGGTGCTGTCTGCTTGCTGTATGGGGAGCGCACTCCAGGCTGCTGAGGGAGCAGCAATATCCCTCATTACCTTAGCAGCAATGCTGGTAATTGCTCTCCTCCAAAAGCCTTTTGCATGACTTGTTTGTCTATTTCGCACTGGGCTTGCTCAGCTCAGGAAACAAGTTAGCTCTTCAGGGAGTGTTTTATCTTGATGAGTGCACCACCAGCAGCCCTACTGTAGGGCCCAGCTGTCACCAATGGCATTCTTCTGTGTGGCATCCTGGCTGGCCTCCAAAAGAGAAGAACAGCACTTTGATCAGCAAACCTGATTAGGCTAATGACAGGCATCACCTGTGCCTGCCAGCGGTTTATCACAGAGCAGTCATCAGCTGCTGTGCCGCTATTCCCTGGAAGAGAGCTAAGGACTGACTCCCCCAGAGTGCATCAGGCCTGGCCAGAGCAGATGGGAGCTGCCCCTGGATTGACTGGGCCTTCAAGGAGACACTAAGACTTGGATCTCACCCGTGGAACAGGCATCCTCAATGGCTTTGAATGCTGAGTGATGCTGGCAAGCAGATAGGAAGCTTTGAAGTGATACGTGTGAAACATTCTTTCTAGTGTGCATATACATTAATTCTGAAATGAATAGTCAAAAACAATACATACAAATACTTTCTTGCATGGAATGAAGAACTTCTTTTACAATATCTATTTCTTTTCCTTCAGTTCTACTGTGATTTTAACAGTGTTTCAACTTGCTGTTCAAGCTTTTGTGAAACTCTTGATAAGTGGGTTATGTTTGTATCTTATCTTTTGAGTTCATTTTACAGTAAGATTAATTATGTAATTCTTAAGGCGTACACCTTTACACACTTTGTGTTTTGTTGTAGCATACAAATATCCAATTTATGGCATGCAATGGCATCCAGAGAAAAATCCTTTTGAGTGGAAGGATTCCCCAGGCATTCCACATTCACCATCTGCTGTAAAGGCAGCGTATTATATGGCTGATTTCTTCGTTAATGAAGGTAAAAAGTTTATTATCTCTGAATGTTGGTGGTTAGGGTGAAGCATTACTGAAAATCTTTGAAGATGGTGGACTTCTTTTTCAGCTTTCAAAGTTCAGTACCTCATAGTGCTTTCTGAAAAGATTACTCTGCAAGCTTTATAGGCTTAAAAACACCAAAGGATACTAGAAATAGAGTGGCTTAGTTAAAGTAACATCAAAAGGCCAAGCATTCCACAAACTCTTTTCACTAGGCTGGCTCTAAAACGTTATTCTGTGACTTCCTAGCATTTCAGAATATCCCTGTAACATTTTGGTCTCTCTTGCACAAAGACAATAAAACAAAAAAAGTACTCCATTCATAATTCCGGGGCTTCTTCAGTTCCAAACTGGCTTACAGTCATTCAATGTGTTCTCAATTCTGCTTGCAAAATGCATACAATCAGGACTATAAATAGGCCTTGGGCAGTATGGATGTGTCAGAGGGGTGCAATATGGTGCCCTACAGTTGTATACTATAGAGCGCACAAGGAGTTTTTGAATTTTACAGAGCTGCTAATTTTTTTTTTTTTGTTCATACCCTAAGAATTTGGAAGTAACTAATTCATAACATTTTGATAGTTTATGACACTTCTCATCTGTTCGCTATGAATAAGCAGAATATAAATAGAGGAGTATTTGAAGGAATCAAACATTATTCCTTAATTTATCCCTACTAAATCATTCTGCTGGACTGTTTTATGAAATTGTCTTACCTGCTTGATGGGACTATGAAGAACTTAATTATTAAGTTGGTTGAGTTTGGTCTCTAGACTTGGTCTCAAGTCAAAAGAGTCAACTTAATGAAGAAACTAGATAGTGATGTAAAGAAATGCAATTTGTGCTGACTTGGTCAGCAAGAATGTAGAACTAAAAGTTGTGTTTCATGCAAATTCAAGGTGCTTTTTTGCTTAAGGTAGTCCTACTCCTCTGTGAAAATGTAGCAAAACCATTTTGGTAGGGAACTTAGGGCCAGGCAGAACTGAGCCTCTGAGCAGCCTGGTCTAGTGGAAGGTGTCCCTGCCCATGGCAGGGGGACTGGAACAAGATGATCTTTAAGGTCCCTTCCAACCCAGGCCATTCTATGAGATGGCAGGCTATGACACAAATAAGGGGGGAAATAGGAGAAAATACAGTATGAGTCTGGTTTTAATTTTGTAGTGTAATACTAGAATGCTGTGTGTTTTGTGGCTTTGTTTGCTACTTTCTCTAGTATCTGTCTGCAGACTGTATTCTCAATGGAAGTAAGCTTGCACAGGCCATTGCCCCACTTAACTTGCCCCAAGTAAGTGAGGCAAAACAAGTGCCAACTCTGCTTGTAAATCCTGTTGAGACACACTGCGTGTGAGTTCTCTTAGCTATGTGTAAGAGAAGGAGCTTGTGCAGAGTGCCACACAGATGTGTCGCTAGCTTTTGGATCTACTGACCTACCATTCCAGTAGGGCAAGCTTTCTTCAGCCAGCTTTGTCTGCCCCCATCTCCTCTACCAAATCCTAAGTTATCTTCATTGCCTCCATAGTTTTTTGGGGAGGTACTGAAGCAAAGGCTGTTCCTACTTAGTACTTCATATCATAACTTTGCAATGAGTAATTGACATTTTTAGCTAATGTAAGGCAGAATATCTTCCCTAATTTTGAAAATAGACCACAAGATGAAAAATGTAAACTGTTTTCAGATGGTAAAAATATACTGAAGTGTGATCACTTAGGAACTAAACCATTCTACTGAAATACCATTTTTGTATCTATCCATCATTAATTTTAACTTCTGTAGAGTTCCCAATCAGGGAAGGATTCAATTTTATTGTCCTCACCAGCACAGGCCATGCAGCTTTCAGCAGGCTGATAATGTGATGCATTTCTTTCAGAATTAAAAGTACTGGTATTTCTGGTAGATACTGCCAGTATCTCATGGATAACTATTTTATACAGTCCTGGCTTTAAATTCCCCCTCTCCAGTAACAAAATATGCTGTAAGCAGCTTTCTGAAGATGTATCTTCACAGTTCTTCACATACAAGGTTCTGTAATTCTATTTGTTGTTGTGCTACACCAAGTAACTTACTGTACCAAGATAAATGTTGTTGAGGATAACATTTAAATGATCTGTACTTTTACAATGTTTTACAGCAAGGAAGAGCATGCATCATTTCTCCAGTGAAGATGAGGAAACAAAGGAATTGATCTATAATTACAATCCTGTTTATACAGGAACATTTTCTGCATTTCAGCAAACCTATTTTTTTGATTGAATATCTTGTCAAAGGTGCACTGTTGTTATTTATAAATGGAATTATTTGCCAGCATTGTGTAATTAAGCTGATCTAGTGACAAAAAGCTAAAACAGTTTTCCTTTACAATGATTTATTCTGTGTATCTTCTGCACTATTGAAACATTAATATATAAATTTACATTCAATAGCATAATAATCTACAGAAAAAATGTATTTTTCTTCCAGGAATAAGGACTTGACTATGCTTATAAACTCTGAAGTAATCACCTTCAGTACAAGGAAAAGCTTTAATATATTTTAAAATATGTGACTTACCTTTGTAAATTGTTGTGGACTATGATAGCTCTAGACACTTAAATACACTCTGTATTAAAATCCTGTCCTTTTCAAACAATTTAGCAAATGAGACTCTTGGATTTGTCACAGATATGTGTATGCAGCCAAGTTCTTGACAGGGACTCCTTTGTCATTTCAAAAATTGACCAAAATACTAAGGCACGATAGCAAACACATTTCTGCTTAAGATGCACGTACATCCCATTTGTGAAATTGTTTCTCTTGCACATTGAGCATTATTTGGAGTCCTTATACCTTGTGAGACCTTCATATCGCAAATATTGCCTAAAACAAGGAGGTTTGGAGGGCATAGTTTAGTGCTGATTCTACTTTCAGTTCTTTTCAATTCAGTTTTATATATCCTCCAAGAATTTGTCTTGGAGTAACTGGAGTCAGCAGCCAGATCTGAGATATAGACACTTATTCCTTTGTATTTAAACGAATGTAAACCTAATTTTTTTTCTCTAAAGTGTCTGACTTTTCCTGTAGCTGGATAGAATTTTCATTTGAAGTCAAGATGTAGATTGCCACTATATTAGTGAACAAGGTAGTTTCTTTCTGTCTTGTTTGATAGTTCAATGCAGCTAGAATTTAAACAGCAGATGAATGTATATGAGAAACCTATTAAAGGTGACATAATGTGATAATAATAGTTGCGTGTGATACACTGACACCATTTTTTCTCTGCTTTGCTCCAGATTTGGTGAAAGTTTTGTTCTGTGGTTTTGTGTGTTGTCTGAAAAGGAAATGAGATTAGACAATCAGATATAATTCTCTCTAGCATAGCTTCCAAACCCTTGTTAACATTAACAAGGATTTGGAGTTTATGAAGAATTCAGGTTTATAAACTTCAGCTCCATTTCGTAGAACCTCATACTCTCAGGTAACATATCTGAATAAGTATGGTAAGTTTCTCAGGTTTTTCAAGTAAAACACTCCCTAACTTGTTCTTTATCATGAAGCAACTGTATAAGAGAATGTGAAATGCATCAGTTAAAAAAAAAAAAAAAAAAAAAAAAAAAAAAAAAAAGCAAACAAAAACAAAACAAACTGTGAGGAAACGTGACTAACAGAAAAACACTTCTGGGTAATTACAAGTTTAAACGTGAGATATTTATACATTTGTCTTACCTGCCAACTTAGTAAATGGTTATCATTTTAATATAGGTAACTTTATTAACTGACTCCTGAATAGAACCAAGTCTTAAAAGAGGATTGTGCTCTACAGTTGCATGTAAATGTAGTAGCTGTGATACTTAGAAACCAAGTCTAGTCTTCTATTTGATGTTCAGGCTGAGTTCTTTGGAATAGCTCTTAAGAATTTGCCTAAGTAAGGTGAGCAGGTTTTAGCCTTTAACCAGAGATCAATCTAGCAAGAGTAATGTCTGCAATGGTAATAATTAGTTCCTAAATGTGTAATTATAAAGAGTATTGTGTGTAATACGATGAAAGAAGTTTATATATTATGAATTTGTCTTTCCTTTATATCCTTTATCCTGTAAAGCCTTATTTGATGATATGCATGATTTTTCTATGATACGTGAAATAAACTTTCATTCAAGCAGACTTGTATTTTTGTCATCTTTTAGATACCACAGATGAAGCACTGACAACAGTCACTGTCTTGTTTCCATCAGTGATAGTCATAAATCAGGAGGTTACAACCTGTATCTACTTTCTGTGGTCATGCCAGCAAGATTGGGTCAGGATGAGTGAGATCCACGGCCTGGCACAGACATGCCCAGAGCACAGGTACCCTTGCCCAGGGCTTGAGCTTAAATGCACTTAAATGTGGCTGCTGAGATGAGGGACAGGAGCTTTCAAGATGGTTGCCCACAGCTCATTCCTACAGAGCAGGCTTACCCCAGGGACAGTGCCAGAGCTTGCTCAACACAGGCAGCCAAACCCCCACAAAGGTGCGAAGGGGCTGCGGCACTAATGGGCCTCTCAGGGCTCTGAAAGCTGTAAGCAAAGAAATTTCTGTCTATTCCTTATAATACCCAATATCTTCCATCATGTTCTCCAGCCACAAACAAACTACAGGAACCCAAAATTTTCTAGCAGTCACCTAACAGGGAGTTTAAGAGCTTGTTTTAAAGATCTTCCCTCTGCTCTGTGTTGTACAATATGATTTTCCGTTGCACAGACAGAACTCCTAATACAGGTTTTAGAATTAATACTAGAGAGAGAAGAGCCTGTGACCATACAGGTCACTGAGTCTGATGTATGAGCCTAACCAACTTGCTTGTTGCTGTGTGGGAAGAACATCCACTGATCAGCAAGGTAACCCTAATATGTGTCTTGCAGACCTTATTAAATAATATCTAAGAAATAAGTTTGAAATAGTTTCCTCCTTGGAGTATTCTGCTCTTCCCACTAGATGGCCTCCAAGAATCAGTATTTTCTGCTATTTTGTAATCGGGTGTGGTGGTGTCTCTCTGAAGTTGAGTAAGATATTTACTGTACTATGATATGTAGTGGGGTGTTTGGGATGTGGGGGAACAAGAAGGGAGGAGACAATAGGGCTGGAATCCTACTGGCACAACTGGGCATATTGGCAGGATTGCAGGAGAGAGTCTGAGCTTTGAATTAATTCAACTAGGATTAAATTTTGTTTCTAGTGGATATTTAAACCATTCCAGCATTAACTGGAGGTGAGTGAAATTACATCTGTCTTTTCAGGTAATTGTTCCTCCACTTTAGCTATAGAATCTGTCTTGGTTCTATTTTCTGTAAATAAGAAACTAGCTCATGCGGAACGGGACAGACAATTTAGGTGGGAAGAAATGAGAACTTGATCTCAGAAAACCTTTGCCTGGGAGGCAGGAAAGACCAGTTTGAATTCCTTCAGGTAGGGAAGAATATACAGGGGAAAAACATCCTGAGTAAGTGCTGTAAGCATGGAGTTAAAGAGTAGGAGCAAGAGCTTGACCTGCAAGCTTCATTGTGGGGAAAAACAAATCACAAAACAACTCACCCAAACCCCCACCACTTTTGGGCTGACAAGCTATGCAGAATTCCCTGACAAGGTGGTGAATCCAAAGCAGAGATTACTGTCCAAGTACTTTTATGTTGAATACCATATTTTTAGGTTATTTTTAGCCTTTTCCCCTTTAGCATCAGTGCCGCCATATTCATTGCTGTAGATGCTGCTCAGCAAAGCAATATTAAAAGTTGGACTGTACTGGGGAGATTTCTATAGAAATTAATGGCCTGTTGGGAACATGATGATTCTTTCCTTGGAACAGTGAGGAAAGTATGGGACCGTTTGAACAAGAAAGAACAATAAGGAACAATTTTCCATTTATGTGTTATCCCCTCATTGCCTTTATGAGCCAGGAGCCCTGAGAGAGGAATAGCTGTGTGTGTAATCAGGTGGCTGATGTCTGCATAACAGGGCTCAATCGAGAATGTTTATGTTTGAGGTGGGAAGGTGTACGCAAGATTTCAGTCACTTTTATCACAGTAAATAATATTTTATCTGTGGTTTTGAGAGTTCTTTTGGGTTTTTTTTGTCTACTGTGGAGTTTCCATTCATGTATCTGGTGATGCTATTACCAGAAAAGCTTTGGCTAGAGTCCAAGTCCACTAAGGTTTCTAAGTGCCTTTTCAAATTATTATGGTTTGAGTACTTACATGGAAGACAGATTGACAGATACTGTGAAGTGATTGATTACCTTCTCTTGTTAGCCTTGTATCTTTCCCCAGGGCAGGCCTCTTCTCTAATCCACTGCTTATTTGTAGGGCAAATAGTGAAGTTTATCCTGCCCTGGGCCACCTGTTGATAAGGTTACTGTTCCAGCTTTCATCACTTCCTCATTATGTTTAAATCTGTTTTGTAAAGTGAGCAGTATGTTTTAAGAGCTAGCTTTCTCTGTTAGTTCTTACATAACCAAAAAAACCCTAGACCATTTAAAAATAGCTGTCACTATTTGGAGGAGCACTTGAACAAAGCATTCACTCCAGACTTAAGTAAAAAAACCCTCTGATTTTCTGATTTTCAGAAATGTAGTGAGCAAACATCCCTTGTAACTAAGTTTTCTGTAAATGAAAAGCAAAAAAGCAGAAAACCTAAAAGGTTAAATGGGGTAAATTCTAGCAGTTGCTGCTTCTGAGCGTCAAAACAATTTGGTTGTATAGTGTGGGCTAGTTTTCGGGGTAGAGTTAATTCTCTTCACATAGTTTGGATGGGACCATAATTTGAATTTGTGCTGAACACAGGGTTGCTAATCCAGGGATGTTTTAGTTACAGCAGAAGGGTGCTAACACAACCTCAAGGCCTTTTCAGCTTCTCACTCCACCTGGTGAGGTGAGGTGAGGGTGAGCATGAGGGCTAGAGTTGCACAAGGACTCAGCCAGGACAGCTGACCCCAACTGACCACAGGGATATTCCATACCATATGCCATTGTGCTCAGTATATAGATGTGGGGGAAGAAGGAAGGAAGGACATGACATTCAGAGTGACAGCATTTGCCTTTCCAGGTGACTGTCAGAAGTGATGGAGCCTGGCTTTTCTGGAGATGGCTGAACCCCTGCCTGCTCCTGGGAAAGTGTCACACACGACACAAAGAAATGACACCCACACGTTGTGATGTCCAAGGCAGAAAAATGGAGGTTTATTTACAACATCAACATTTATCAAATTCAAGCAGTGACCATGGATTGGAGGAAGAAAATCCTCTTCAACCACACTGGGCAATCCAACAGTCCATCAACAGTCTTCTCATTATGAGAAGAATGTAAACATGGGTAGATGGTTACCATAGCAAGAAAGGTTGTTTATGTAAAATTGTATCTGACTCCATTGCAAAGGTAAACACAGAAGGCTAAAATAGAACTTTAGAAAACTTCTTAAAGAGACAGGAGAACAGCAAAAAGCCAGACAACAGGAAAGGGTGAATGAATTTCTTGGGTGGCTTTGCTAACGTGTAGATCTTGCTTTACCTATTAAACTGTCTTTATCTCAACCTTTGAATTTTCTGAATTTTACTTCTCTGATTCTCCCCCCCATCCCTCTGTGACAGCTGTGGGTGAGTGGCTGTGTGGAGCTTTGGGATTAAATCACAGCAGCTTGTGACTGTGTTGCTCCCAAGCTTCATTTGATGATCTCTTTCACTGTGTATATACAAGTTCAAGAGCTGGAGGTATATATGTGTGTGGTTTCTTGCAATTTTCCTGAAGAATAGATCAGCAAGATCAGAAAGACTAAAATAGCAATTTTCTAGCTAGAAGCACATTAGGAAATTAGTTTCTCCCTGTGACTTCTTGAGGCACCAAAATAAACTGATTATAATGACCTTAATTCAACTGCAGAAGTAGGAGTTTGAACTTCATATCACTGGACTTGGCCAGGATTTATTTAGCAGGTCTTGTACTAATAACTCCTAAGGGCCTGCTTTTTCAAAGGACAATGGAACATACTATTGTAACTAATTACTCAATTATTATTGTATTAATTATTAATTTTTAATACTATTAGATTTAATTAGTAATAATGTTGTGAACACTATAGAGGAGACACAAAATAAAGTGAAGAGGCTACAGAAAATTTCTGAGATTTTTCCAAAGGAGCCATGTCAGAATGGAAGTTCTCCAAAGTTTTTGGACAAACCCATTCTGATCCTGGACGAAGTTAGTCCTTTCCATCCTTGTAGGCTTCTAAATTCATTGCTGGCATTTAAACTGTTGTACCACTGATGGAGGCCATTTGCAGGATCTAAAAGCAGATCTAAACATGTCTTGGACTTCCTGAGAAAAAGAGAGAAACCTGAGGGACCTATCTGTTTTGCTTTAATTGGAGGTATTTGTACTGATTGTTTCGTAGCAATATTTGCAACAAGCATCTCAGTCTACCACTTCAACAAACGGTACCAGTAATTCTTTTCTTTCTAAAAACAGAAAGTTTTCTATGTTCTTTATGCCACTAAACTGAACACAACAAAATTTTCCTCTTACTAGGAGCAGAAGCTAGTTCACTGTTCATCCCTAGGCTCTTAAACTTTACTTAGGTTTCTCATCAAACTCAGGATGAGTTTGTTCCCATCTGTGTAGTTTTCCCACTTTGGTTCCCGCAGACTGTGCTACCTTGTGGCTCCTTAGGGAGTTTAGTTACTGTACCAGAACTTAGAGCCAGCAGTTACTACTTCTTCTAGCAACATAGTCTTCCCAAATTACTGACTGTTCTGCTTCAGCTGCTTGCAAATGAGGGAACTGGCTCCATGAACACACTACACGTTTGAGCAAGCCCAGTAGCTCCCTGGCCAGTGTGTATCAGCTGAAGCTGAAGCTCAAACCATTGCAGCCCAAGATAATACTTGAACATAAATGTCTTTCATTTCCTTTTATTCTTAACTATCAAGACCCTTGCCCTCTCTTAGTTGCATTTGCAAGGTTTCCCTAAGAAATCTGTTCAGAATCTGTCAGCTGTTTTCTCTTTGTTTTTTCACACCCACAGAGTCAGGCACGTGAAATGAATTCATCTGGATTAATCTCCAACTCTTTTACAAAAAGTGAAACTTGAGGTGAAAATATACTGTAGCTTTTAAGCTATGCTTAAAAGTTAGCGGGGAAAAGTTATCATACAGATGAAGTATGTATCTTTATGCATTAATTTTATTTTAAGAGAGGCTGAATTACATCACATCAGCATGAGGAATATCAGTCTAGGCAATAACATCTGTTTCAACAGCAGGACTTGCTGGGCATCTTTTGTTTTCCCAAGTTTCTTACTTGCACATTTTGACTGCAGAGTCCAGGGTATTGTATAATATACTATCCTTTTGACAGTCATTCCTGCAAATACCCTGGATAGTGGCGGTCACTCTAGGACTTTGGTGCTAAACTCAGCCTACTTCTGAGGCTTGGCTGTCTGTGGCAGCCAGGCCACAGAACTGCCTGGGATAGGAATACAAGTCATGTGCCAGGTGACGTTTGACAAGTCAGGGTTTCACAAAACACAGCTTTTTCTGCCATGTCTCACTCATGTTTAGACCAATTAGGAGATTTTAGATTTCCCACAAGAAGAGCAGGCTCAAGGCTCGTATCCTGCACTGCCACACCATGGGTGCAGACACATGCATAAACGGTTCCATGTATTTGCACTGTTCAAAAGGACTTGAAGTGACATTCAGAAAGGTTATAAGGTGACAAATAATGCTCTTTTAAAATTCATTCCTTATAAGAGAAAATTATTACCTATGCAACACAGTGAAATGATTTCTATATAGAAATTATGTCCATGGACGATGGTGGTGACCATGATAAACCTCCTGGGCACTAACTGAAAATGAATGCTCATCCATGCAGTGGCATTGCTAACAAAGCCTGTGTATATTTTGTATTCCCAACCTATTTGGTTTCTGGATGACATGAAGCAGATGTCTGCTGGGATCACTTGTCCCCAGGTTGAGGAGTGGGAGCATGTTTATACAGTGCCATTAGGGCTAGGGCTAACTGTGGGAAGAAAAATATCCTGTTAAAAACAACCAAACCAAAACAAAAACCAAACTGTCTTCAGAACAGATCCTGATTGTCCTGCTCAGTTCTCAGTTACAAGACAGATTGACCCCATATGGTAAATGAAGGTCTAGACTGACATTTTTCTTATGAACTTTGCTGCAGCCTCTAAATCACTACCACACATCATTTTTATTTCTTTAGCACAGTTTATCTCCTGCTAAGCTTGCCATGACTTCAGTGAAAGTTTTTTTTTTAACTCATGGTCATAATGTTGAAGAATATAATGCAGTTGGATGATTAATTGTGTGACAAGTAATTAAAATGAAACATGACCTCATACTTTCATGTGTAGCAGAATTTTTGGTAGTTATCTTGTTCTCTGTGTCCTGTAGAACTTCCTGATAAATTATCATCTAGATGCCAAGACATCAAACCAGACAAGAAAAATTAAAGAGCTCCATTTATACAATTTGAAATTAGACTGTAGCTCTAAAAAATAAAGGCAATTAAAAAATGGGATGTCTCAGCTGCCTGATTAAACATCTAACAAGATGCATGACTGACACTCCTCTCCAATCTTTATTTATTTGTTTATTATTATTAAAAAGCTCCTCGGATGTGTATAAGCCATCTGCTGTTCTCAGATTCTCTGAGCCTTGGTATATTATGCATCTGCAAAACATTTTCATTTGATGCCACTAACTGTGGAAGTTTGAGAATTAAAATTTCCAGTAGAAAAAGCTGATGCTTTCAAGACATTTCTGATTATGGCCCAATCTTTCCTCCTTTGTCCCCAACAGCTCTATTTTCATCATTACAGCTAAGCTGTAGACTGTTTTGGTGTGATAAATGACACCAGAGAAGCGACAGCAGCCAGGCTGGGTCCTTCTCAACATGTTTGGGATACCTATCCTGGTTATTTCCTCAGCTCAAGCTTCTACCTGGAGATGGGGCTCTGGCTCAGCCACAGGGCTACAGAGCAGGCTGAAACCTAGGTTGTGGTGTGGTGAACATCATGGTCTAACCCTGCCAGGATGAGCAGGAGAGTATGACAGCCTGTGAGGAGTTTCAGAGGGAGGATACTCTGTACACTGGTGTTGGTGTCAGACAGCTCAGGGAGGCGCTCACTCAGGTGAGCATCCCAGCTGGCTCCCAGCTACACAGCCCCTATCAAACTACAGCAAACTGAACCATGCCTTAGCACTGCCCCTTCTCCCCTTGCAAGGACAAGGAAAGCCCACAACACTTCCTGGGCACAAGCATGGTTCTGGGGAGGTGTGGGAGGAGCCCACAGGTCAGCCTCACCCAGACCTGCCATGCAGCTGGCAGTGAGCTGCTGTTCTCCTGACTGTTTGCCTTTCTGCCTGCTGAAAGCTGCTGTAACAGTAACAGGCGTGCTGAGCTTTGCTGGGACAGCTGCCCTAATACAGCAAATACATGGAAATGAGAAGGGATACATCAGCACCATGAAAGAAACGGGGCTTTAGCTCCTGGATGGAAGCTGAAGCAAGATATGGCAGTTGCAGTCAGTTAACACTGTGTTACTTCAGGCATTGGACTTTCCAGTTGACTCTTCTTCCTGATTTGAACGTGTACCTGTGGCTTTCAGCCATCTGCCTGCCTGCCAGTGTCTGAAAGATGTAAATCCCAGCCTTGTGGATGAGGAAGGGGATGAAATAGTTATCTACCGTGTGACCTTCAGTGTTAGTAATCTCCTTCCACCGGTAAAATTCCAGGAGAATCCCTAAACTCTATGGCAGTGAGCCTGCTATGTAGCAGCAATGCTGTGAGTCTCTTCAAGCCCCCTGAGGGACAAAGTGGTGGTGAGGAGGCACCACTCTGATGAGTGGTAATTCCACCATACCAGGCCCCATCACATCACAGAAATGTCTGTCTCTGAGGCATTGGCCTTCTACCTGTGCACTTGTCACTGCTCAGCTTCCCCCATCCTTCAGTCAACCCCCTTAGCTCATGGAGGGGAAGTTATTGGTGCCACACAGCAAAGATTTTATTTCACTAGAGAAAAAGGTGAGACTGGAGCATGTAACTTCTCATTTGTGAAGTATGAAACCAATTTTCAAATCAAACTCTGTATGACTTGGGCTTGTCTTTACCTACAGCTGCACAAGGGCTTCCCACTCACCTTGCAGGAGCAGCCAGGACCTGATGCAGATGTGTGGAGCAGAGTACGAGCTGGACTCACTGAAGAGGCAGCTGAGAGTTATAGAAGCTATCATGTATAAAGAATAGCTGTGGAGATTATCCAAATGTCTTGCTGGGTCCAGGTCTTGGTTTTTATTACTGTCACTAGGGCTAGTTTCAAAGACAGACATCTTCCTATAGCTGTCTGCAGGGTTGCCCAAGTAAGCACATGATGCCATTTAGCATTAATCATGCCATGTCCAAGGTACATATGCCTTGTAGCACCAGACTTAGTTTTACTGTACCAACAGTCTGTATATTCATACTGAACAAATCAAGGGTTGTTTGTTTGCAGCTGGATCAAAGCTCTAATATTAATAATGAACCCAAGTGGTTCCAAGTAGGTGCAATTTCTGGGCAGGGGTAAATGACCATGAAGTAGCCCTACACAAAGGATCTCCATAATTTAAATTCTGTTTCACTATATTATACTCTTTACACTGTATTTTTTTCATACACCTCTTTATTGCACCATGGGTTTTGGCGAAGTTTTTTGTCTGCTTTGTAAAAACATTAGTAAACTGTCCTGGATTGTGGAACCAAAGGTGTGTATTCTATTTCATCTGCTGGAAGCAGCTGGGGAGATGTTTATCTCTTGTAACTCTGGGAGGAGGGGAGGCGGATGCCTTTTGATAATGGGCCAACTGTTAAAACCAGGTAGGGCAGTGTTTCTTATCTCTTTTCACAATGGGCCATTAAGACTCCCCAAGCTGTTCTCCTCTCCAAAGCGGTACATCCACAGTACCCTCCCCAAAGCAGTACATCCACATTCCATTGTGAGATGCTCCACCCAGTGGGGGAAGCCAACCATTCCTACCTGGATAAAAACTGAGACCTAGGAACACAAAGCATCCAGCTTCACCAGATCCCTGGAGGAAGACTGGACCCCTTCTCACCATCACTGGACCCTTGTTCTACAGGATCATCTCTACTCCAACAGAACCACATCTGCCACTCCAGGAGGACTCACTTTTGGACTGCTTCCAACACTCTGACCAACAGGGTGTCAGGTTGTAGCTCTGACTCTGTCAGGGTTTTCCAAAATTGTTGTTTGTTTGTTTGCTGGTTTGGTTGAGTGGTTTTGTTTTCTACTACATTTGTATTGTTAGTATTCCTAGTAAAGAACTGTTATTCCTATTCCCAAATCTTTGTCTGAAAGCCCTTGATTGCAAAATTATAATTTGGCGGGGGGTGAGGGGTTTACATTCCCCATTCTAAGGGAAACTCCAGCTTTCCCTGGCAGATACCTGTCTTTCCAAACCAAGACATAAACTCTTCTGGGTTTTGTTTGATGCGGCAAAAATAATAACAGCAAACCAACATAGCACTGAGTTTTGGGGAGGACAAAAGGATGTCATGAGGTGTAACTGCAGCAGGCACACAGAGTACTAGTGCTCACTTTTTGACTAAGCACTGAAGTAGGTGCAAAGTCTGGGAGCCTGAGGACTGTGTCAGATTTCTTATAGTGTTTTTAATCTTCTTTAGATGTTTGAAAGCACTCTTAATTACAATGAAGAATAGTATGTTTCAACTTGAATCTTGTAACCTATTCCACAGTTGGTTTTGTGGCTTATAGTGTTTTTTGTTTGGAGTTTTGGTATTGTGTTTGTTTGTTTGATAGTTTCGGTGGTTTGGGGTTTTTTTTTTCTTTTTTGTTTTTATTTCTTTTAACACCTCTTGCTTTTCCCCTGAGGGAAAAAGAGACATAGGTAAAACCCAGTGCTGTAAATGACATGTTATTTTTAGTTCCTTAGCTCTGCTATGCTTAATTAGTTTATGCAGCTGAAAATGAAAAAGAAAACCCCATGCCCTACAGCTATAGGTGTTTGTGTATAGTACCTAATATCTTAGATCCATTCATTTGTCTCTAAAGAACACCCATTAAAGTTGCATGTGAAGGAAACGACACAATCTGTTGCATATGATCCTCATACTTTAAAAAGTACAAATATTTTTTTATAGAAGTGGGCAGCTTCTCCACACCCTCATAACATGCCTGGAAATAAGCATCAGAAACCTAAATGCAATAGAGGAATCCCACCCTGCCTGTTGGTTTCCTGCATGCCTCTTTTTGTTCTCTTGTGTTTTGTCCTCTTACAGCCCATAGAATTCATCTCTCTGTGACTGGCATATTTTTTTCTAAATTGCCTCTTCACTCTGAATATGAAATATTCCTTTTCTTATGTTCTCTTCTCTGATGTGTTTTTCAAAAGTCTTGTCCTTAGCCTGTGCCAGCCTTGCCAGGACTCTGAACCAGCCTGACTGACAACCATTCTGAGGAGATAGTGACAATGCCACAGCCGTGGTGGGCAAGGGTTGGTGCCTGAGGCCCTGTCCTGCATGGTGCTCTGGGTGATGCAGAGCCTGAACAGCTGCTGTGCCCTCATCTTTGCCAACCACAGCTGTGGGCAGACCCTGCTCCACTTCTGCCAGGGTGGGGGAAGAGGGGAAAAATGAAGGAATTTGATGACAGCTGTTGGATTGAGGTACAGCCTTGGTCTTTTGTCTTTGCAGCAACATGATCATCTGGAGTCAATGGAAATTTAATCTAGAAGGTGGGCTGGGAATGGCTTCCATGCTCGGTACTCAGCAGTTCTGCTAAATTAAATAAGCCAAATTCGAGTAACATCCTGTTTCTGTGAGCAAGTCTAACATAGCTATTATTATTCTCTTTTCACAGAGTGTGATACCAAGTACCAGTATAAATATGACAGTGCAAGTCCCACGGTGTCACAGCCACAATTCAATGAGGACCATGAGGTTGAGGTCTCACTCAGCAGGCAGTGTCACTGTTTGAGAGGAGTCCCAGAGCGTCTGCTGTTCTCTTAAGTTTCTGTGGCAGATCTAGGCTAGCACAACACCTTGCATTTTCCTAGCACAAAGAGCCTGCATTTTCTTCTTGGTTTTCCAGTTAGGCTTGGACTTCAGAGTTACAGCTGTGTTAAAATAAATAGCCACATCTACCAAGGAAGTTGAATCTTCATTCTTCTCCAGAAGGACAAAGACATATCTACAGACCATTAATTACTGATGCAATGGCCCAAGCAAGTTTTCATCAGTCATTTTTAAATGTCATTATAGGGGATGTGAGCACTTTCAGAAGATCGCTTTTGGAGTATATATTCCAGTCAGCTCCAGGAAGTCATCTGTATGTAATTTGGGAGCAGAAATTGTATTTATTAAGGAGTCCTCACTTCCAGCATGCTGCCTAATGTTATGCAAAATTATATGTCACACAGAGCAGATCGAGAGTCATAATAGTTACACTGGATGAACAGAATGAATCTCAAAAAGGTAGAAAGCCGGTCCTGCAATACATTATTTATGGCTGGCCAAATCAGCTCCAGAAGCTGGAAGCAGAGGGAAAAGGGATAATTTATAGCTTTCTTTACTCTCCAGAAATTCTGACTCCAATGTCACATTTACTTTGAGCATGATCTCCTTGCTTAAGCAACCTCTAAAAAGAAGTTTCAGGGTGATTAGATACTCCCACACTGTAAGTTTAAAAGCTTACAGTATTTTTGAACAAAAACATTACTATTACTACAAAAACTTTATCAAATAGAAGTATTTTGTTTTGCTGTAACTATCAATTGCTTCTGAGCAGGAATTTTTTTCTGATGTATATTTTCTGATGTGGCTGGCAGAATTTAATTTCTTTGCATAGTAAGTCATCCTTTGAGAATACAGGTTTTCTGGAAATACAGGGAAAAGAGGACAATCCCTAAATGTGTCAGTAATTTTGTGCTGCAGATTATTGTTCCAGGAAGTGCATTCCCTGGACAAGAGATATAGAATTCATCCATGGCCTTTCTAGACATATATATCAAAAGTATTTTATTATCTCTGAGTCTGCATCAAAAAACAGGGCACAGACCTTTTTTCAACTACATTAATAAGAGAATATGAATATTAAAAATGCAAACAGTGCTAGACTTTCACATTAACTTTTATAAAAAGTTAACCTATAAATCTCTTGCTGACAGATAACACAAGCAAGGTTTCTCTATCACCTTTCTCTATCACCTCTTTCATTCTATCACAGGATGAAAGAACCTCTCTCTCAAAGAGGGGTTTTAAACTGTGCAGTCATTTCTCATGTGTCCTGGATCACAGGTCATCTGGTTTGTGAGTTAGCCAAGTCATAGAAAAAACTCTGAAGACTTAACTTTGTCATGGCTCATTTCCACTTCTCATGATGCCATGAAAGTATGTGTGTGCCTAATTAATAATTTTTTCTTTAAATACGTTTTTACTTCATCTCCATTTCCTCAGATGTTCAGAAGCTGACCATACCCTGAATTTTCTGCAGCCAAGTATGCTTCATTGAAACATCAGGAAAGTAAAATCACAGGATTTGGAAGTACATTTGTTTTACAAAAGGAATGTTTTACGTTCCTCTGGCTTTGGGTTGGATTAAGATTAAGAGCTTGATTAGCACAAACTTCATACAAGAGCAAGAGAGACACAGCTCCTTCCCTTCTGCTCCTTTGCTAATGTCAGGCCGCTGGGCTGCTAAATTTCAATATTTTGTATTAAAAAAATGCCCAAGCTTAAGTAAGATTATTTCTATTCATGCATTAGCCATCTGAGTCTAACCCATTGATTTTAACAAACATTTTCTCCAAATTACCTTTACTGTAACTAAGAGTCTGGCCATTCCCTAACTGACTGTGCACTCCAGGTCACATCAATTCACCAGCTTCCATTTCTACTTTGTATAATTTATTCTAATGGAAAAATGGAACCTGGTCTTTGCATGTGAACTCTCGACTCAAGTGAAAATCATATTCTTCTGAGGTTCTGGATTTTTTTATCTTAACACTTCTAGGTCATGGCAAAATCCAAATTCAGTAATTAAATGTATGCTATATATATGCAAGACTGCAATTTCATGTTAGTTATCCAGTTGTAACTAAACATTATGTCTTGTTATTAAAGAGGCAAAGAGATACTTCCTGGAGAGGATAAGAGAGTTCTTCCAGATAATGACAACCTTCTGAAACAAGCTGAACACAGAAACTCCACAGTAGGAGGCATTTATGGGCTAGTACCAGGTCAGTATTGAATTGTATGTTATGTTAGCAATATATTTGCAGCAAAGCAGCAAATTTAACTGTTTAAAGGAGATGTGTCTTACAGTGCTTTGTCTTTATATATAATTCAAAGATTTGATCTTAGCACTCTGCAGTGATTGATCCCAGTGGGACTTCTGACATTTCAGCAATATGTACCAATAACTGAGATGTGCTACTCTTTTTCCTCTGCTGTATTTCTGAAACAGCACTGAGTGTGGTGGTATTCCTGCCAGTAACCATGAGGTGGCATAACATGCTCGGTAGAACAGCAGCCAAATCTTCCTTTTAATATTCCTTTGTACATCATATTTCTTGGCATATTAGGTCTTAATGGGGAAAGACAGGCTGTAAAATTAGTTGAGCTTTTAGAAACCCTACCCTATTACAAAAGCAATGACAAATAGGTACTTGTGTGCTTGTATTTTGTGGTGCTTTTCATTCTAGAAAACAATAATTTTGGACATTCTACATGGTGATGTTAAAAATAAAGATCCCTTTCCTTTTCCTTTTCCTTTTCCTTTTCCTTTTCCTTTTCCTTTTCCTTTTCCTTTTCCTTTTCCTTTTCCTTTTCCTTTTCCTTTTCCTTTTCCTTTTCCTTTCCCTTTCCCTTTCCCTTTCCCTTTCCCTTCCTCCATTTTTAGTGTGCTGCCTTTTGTAAGTCTGATTTCTTTATTTTCCCAAATCTCTTTTTCAGGGCCTCTTTCAGTGCTTGCCTGTCCAGGCTTGATTTTTCCTTTCTGATTATGGTGATGTGAAATAGGTTTGATGAGATTAAACTAGCCACAAATCTAATTTCTTACTAACTAGGAAGATTAATAGAAGTGCCTTTTAAATCAGATACATATTATACATCTGTTAGATATATGCCTGAGTTTAGTATTTCCCCAAGCACACAGCTTACCTTAGGTGAACTCCTAATTTAGATAAGATCTTTGTCAGAGTGGATGAATTTAATATTTCACCATCAAAAGCACATCATTTCTTGAGATCAGCTTTTTGTATTTTGTTGGGGTCAGGGCAATTGCTGGCGAGGCACAGACACAACCACAGCACAGCACAGGTGAGCACCACAGCCCAGGAGCAAGGTTTAAAGGCAGGTAAATGCAGCAGGAGAGGTGTCCCATGAGGTTTCCCAGGGCTATTCCCTAGCAGGGTGCAGGGTGCAGAGCCCAGGGGTGAGACCTGCTGTGACCTGAGTCCCAACTCAAATCTTCCCCAGAGAGGCCAGACAGTGCTGGTACCAGGATGGGTCCTGGGGGTGATTCCATGGGTGGTCAATGATCTCCACTGGTGTTATTCTCCAAACCTTCAAATGCTTGGAGTAAAACTTCCTGCAGCAGCCCACACATATGCTCCTCAAAATTTCAGGGAAAACAAATTTATTTGAATTATAAAGTCTTTAGAAACCAAACCATGAGTATTAAAATATCTTTGTGTGTGTGAGTGTGTATGTAAGAGTGGCATGGAAGGTTACTCATTATCACACACCTGAAGGTCTGGCTGGAGTTTATGAGCCAGGAGGCTTTAGTTGGCAAGAGAAAACCCAGAAATTGCAGTGTGGGTTATAAATATGAGATCAAGGCTGTTTAAACAAGCTGTTGGCTTGCATTTGCCCCAGCACTTGGGACTCTACCTGCTTGCCACCCTGGTTCTGGCTGTGCAGACAAAGCAGTATAAGAACACACCAGTGACAGTTCATGAACAGTACGGGCCAAGATGGGAAGCTGATTTCTTTGCTCATGTGTAGCACAGTTCTCGTTCCAAATACATCATGTGCTAGGGGATGCTGTAACCCCTCCTTGTATATGATGCTCTACTAATTGGGCAGGCAGGCAATGTTGTGGAAAATGAGAAATTAGATTACTCTTGGAATCACATGCAGCCAACTCAAAATTCAGGCTTCAGCAAGAGTGCTCGGCACTGACTTACAGGAGTGTTTTGAAAGCGTGGCTGCATTTGGGTGGTGTGAAATAAATAGGAAACTGGGACAGAAAGCTTGAAGAAGTGATATTGGGTCCTAGGGGAATAGGCCAAACAAGGAGAATCTTTTTTGCATTCCTGTCATTATTTATGCATGGCTGCTGTTTAGTGAGACTATCTTCAGAGTCTTGCTGGTTTTGAGAGGCAACGGACCATGCAAGGGCAGCTATTCCACAAAGCTGTCACATCCAGGACTATGTTGTGTGACTGATGAGCAGGTACTCATGTGGAAGCAGGAATTGAATCCAGATGTTTAATTTGTTTTAAATAAAAGATTTAAATAAAATGTTTTAAAAAGATTTAAATTAAATGTTTTAAATAAAATGATTTCTGTGAAGGAAGTGGAAATTATGTCAAGAAACCCTCATTTATCAGCAGATAAACAAAGATGGTTTGTCAGCCTGGGGAAAACAGCATAACTTATATGTCAGCAAGCAGTACAGGCTAGATCTGTGTCCTTAGCTGCTAAATAATTATTTAGGGTCCTGAACAGCCTTGTGTCCCTTTACAGTGAAGCAGAGTGCTGCTGGTAATGCTGGGTGATCAGAGTTGACATGCTGGGAGCACACTACCAGCATGCAATGTAGACATAGCTCTAAGGGGCAAACATTGCAGCAGTAGTCTTGATATAAAATATCTTCTTTAGGGGCCCATTTTCATAGATCTGAATTCCCTGATTATCTGTAACACATATATTAGTTTGCTCATGAAGCCTCTGCAAACTAATGAATCTTTGAGGCTGATCCCCAGTTACAGTTGCAGGGATAGTCAGCTGCCTGGGCAGAGTCAAGGGAGAGAGACCACTTCTTAAGGGCTGCATTGATGAGGGCACCCTCCACCTGATGCAACCCTAACCCATCTGACGACCTCAGGATGCAACCCGGCCACCCTGATGTAAAAGTGCTATTGTGGCATGAGACAACCTCATCACGGTGTTGGGCACTAAAGAGAAGATTTCTGTCAAAACACCCAGAATAGCAGGTAAAAGATGAACTCATTTGTGAAAAACATCCTGCTGATGTTCAATATTTACCATGGAAGGAGCATTTTCCCAACTAGATTTTTTTTGTCTAAAAGAGCTGCCAGGTTGTAATTTGTTATCATTAAACTAGATGAGGCTGATACTGGAAGGATGTAAGCCAATTAGTTTGGGATGTCAGTTTTTGTTTTCCACTGTCAAAGTCTGTTAAAGGACCTTGATAGATTGCTGGATTGGCTTTTTCAACCTGCTAATCCCCACATGAAAGACAGGCAGGCAGCTGGGTGCAGAAAGCACATTGCAGACAGTGTTAAGAAAAAGGTTGCATCTGCCAACATGGTGCTCAGAGGTGACAGTGGTGCTGTAACGCTTCGGCTGTGGGCCACTGGAGGAAGAGGTGAAACTCAGGATCCAAACATGGAGAAGAGTCTTGCATGGCAGCTGTGAACTTCAAGCCTGCACTCGAAGTTGTTTGCGCTAAAATCTGCCATTTTTGGGTGCAGAACTGCAGGCTTTTTAGTGACCCAGCTATGTGTTCTCAGATTTTAAATAAGAAAAGTTAGTATTGTCTCATGCCAACCAGCAACCAGACCCCTAGCTTTAAATCTCAATTAATAATACACAGTAAATACTGCTGTCTTAATCAGGGAATCACAGAATCACAGAATCAAATAGGTTGGAACAGACCTCTGAGATCATTGAGTCCAACCCATGACCAAATACTACCATGTGAACTAGACCAGGACACAGAATGTCACATCCAGCCCTTCCTCAAACACTTCCAGGACTGGTGACTCCACCACCTCCCTGAGCAGCCCATTCCAATGTCTTATTCCTCTTTTTGTAAAGAAATTGTTCCTAATGTCCAACCTAAACCTCCGCCGGTGCAGTTTAAGACTCTATCCTCTCATCCCATCACTAGCTGCCTGGAAGAAGATGCTGAACCCCATGTGGCTACAACCTCCTTTCAGGGAGTTGTAGAGAGTCATAAGATCACCCCTGAGACTCCTTTTCCTCAGCCTAAACAACCCCAGCTCCCTCAGCTTCTCGTCAAAGACTTGTGCTCCAGATCCTTCACCAGCTTTGTTGCCTTTCTCTGGACAATGTCAGCTGCTCTACTGAAAGCAGTTATTGGATAAAACTAGGCATCAACTCCCATAGGTTTAACTGATAGAGATCTATTGGAAATTATCTACAGTAGTTGATATATCTTATAATAATATAAATAATCTACGGTATCATATCTTCAGCCAATCCAAGGTGTGAAATCTTTCATTTTTTAGAGTTCCTTCAGTTCAAAATTGAACTTCAAAAAAATTCAAATTTTATGTAAAAAATCTTTATGGATATGAAAGAGTCAAATCAATAATTCCACGGTATGTCACTGCACCAGGCAAAAATCTGTTAATTTCTTGCTACAGTTTGTGTTTTCAGATCCTCAAGACATCAGCTGCTCTTTTAAGAAACTGGTGGTACCTGGCTCAGTCCTTACTGAACATGCACTGCCATATTTCTGCAGTGTCATCCCTACTTTTACTGTAAGCTAGAGTACTGTGGCAAATCTAATTCTCTAAAAAACTGGAATTAAACAGAAACTCGGGAAAAGAAAAAAAAAAGTCTAAAAGTTTGAAGGACAGATCTTCAGCTGCCCTAAAGTTTAACAGTATGACTTATTAATGCCACCAGAACAGTTTGTAGCAACTGATAATCTCCGAGGTTTTAAGATTGTCAGCAAATTCTGTTTTGCAGTACAAACCTAGTCATTTCCTGAAATTGCATGGTTCAGTTAAGCTTAAGAAAACTATCCAAGTTTATTTAGAGAGTCAACATTTATTTTCTATGTAGCTACCTGATCTGGCACTCACCTAGCACCTTACTGAAAGTAGGTTTTGCAAAAATAAAGGAACTACTACTCAAGGCTTCCTACAAAAAATGTTCACCAGTATGTCCTCCTATATTACAGGACATGGCAATTAACAGTCAAATGCATTTATTATTCTCACGATTTTTTTACCCCAACATGTACAGGTTGATTGATCCTATTTTGGGTGTCTCCGTTCAGAAAAGAATGACAGTTTCCTTTGGCACTTCATTCTGCATTTTTGCTGGTTCTAATGAAGACAAGTTCTTCTCAATCAGGATTGCTCTGTTTGTTAAGTGAGACAGATGGCACACTCACTGTATTGGTAATGATTCTGAGATTTTAAGTGTATTCGGGATATACTGAGTTTTGTTCCCTAGCTAAAAAGTGATCAGTATTTCAAATGGAAGAGAACTCAGGTTCTGTCTTTGCAGAATATTTGTGACATGTACACAGTTCTGAAGGCCCTATGGAAAGAGAGGTTTTAGACACATTCAGATAAGTCTGTAAAATGTGGTCCAGCAGACATGCCTTGGCAGAAAATCAAACACACACTTCCAAATTCCTGCCAGAACTGCATGTTGAACCTGTGCCATCAAGGGGGTGGGTAGCACTCATTCCTGTTCTTCCCACCTGCTCCTGAGGGCAGCACTGGGTTCAGTTGAAGGCTTTTATTTGACGTATATCCAGCCCCAGAAACACTTAAGAAGGGGTTTTTTTTCAGTAGCCATTTCTTGTTCACTTTGTCTTAATGCTTACATCATACTTAGTTTCAGGGAAGGTTAACCAAAGTTCAGGTTGTGTTTTCTCAAAGTCGGTGAGGTCTTTAAGTTAACCAGCTGGAAAGCAGGTGGATGTACCACAAAACCCTTGTCACCTGAAAATATTAGAGTCTACTTCCATTGTATATATTAGCATCCCCAATAGGTTCATATTGGTAAGTAACACAGATTTTAGGAGAGAAAGAATCAAGGCAAGCTTTCTTCTAGCTCTCACCTGCTCAGACTTGAAAATACATGATAGAAGAGAAGAGTGTAAATTAAGGACCTAAATGTTGTTTAGATCAGCTGAAGAGTTCTTAGGGTATCTGTGGAAGAACTTTTTGTGGGCATCTGTTCAGCCTCTGGTGTAGAGGTAGAAAAACACATATCAGAAGGAACAGATTTCCTGTTCCTGGCTGTCCCACCAATGAAATGTTTAAGCGAGAAAAGTGCAAAACCACAAACAGACTCAAAACCCTCATGATATTTCTGCTCAATGTTGAGGCACATTGGCTTTGTAGAGAGATGTGACTCCCTGGGGCATACAAATCTACACAGCACTTTATATTGTAATTAAGATGAAATTAACAAAGTGTTCTGTTAAAAAGACTGCCAGCTCTCCAGAGAAAATAGCTTTGTGTATCACTTTATGCTAGTGGTGACAAAATAGAAAACAAAATACCACAGTTACATACATGTTCTTTGTCTAGAAGTATTTACAAATAACTTTACAAATTTTTACACACATTTTTCAGTTTTGCTTGTTTACTTTTAAATTAAGAGAAAAATTAGTCCCCAGAGGCTTCTAAGGCTTCAGTTGGTGCCTTGTACTGTACATTCATGCTTGGCTTCTTCCTGGGAGAAGGGAGGAAAGGAGTTTAAAAATGTGCAAATCACAGACTCTAAACAGCCCTGGGTATAAGGGTTCCTAGAGATGGACATCCATTGAACAATTGTCCTACTTCTCTTCAAATCAGAGACAGCTACTTGAGATGGACTTGGGGCAAAAGAGATTAGGAAAGAGGGAGTCATATATGAACTGCAATAATTAGGTGAGTACATTAGTGCTTGAACATCTGGGTAAGAAGAGTCATAGATCAATCCCTACTGCATTCAGCAGTTCAAACAATGCAAGGAGTGACATTGTGAATTCTAAGACAGCATTGAAATGGTCTCTTGAATACTGTTAAGGTTTGACTCCTGCTGCGTATTTTGGAGTCAAAATTACCGTTTACTGACACAATCTTGACCAGGCACAGTATGATCCTATCAATCAAAAAATACTGATTTTTTGAGAAAGACGCACCTTCATCCTAGTTTTCACAAGTTGGTTTCATGCCTCAACACTAAACATTGTAAAAATATTGAAATTAAAAAAAGAAAAGAATTTACAATTTACAAGTGTCCATATAAGCAAATTATTTAAAAATTCAAGATCATCTACAAGGATCTACGAAATAACAACGCTGAAAATGACACTGAGCCTGTGGGAAGAACAATCCACATGCCGTGAAGAACAGATGTGGTGGGTTTCTTCCAGAACAATGAGTCACAAGGTTGGTCTTTTTTTCTAAAATCTGTTTCTTCAGCTACAGCGGCAGAAGTCTTGAGTCCATGTTCATTACTTACTTCGACCTAAAAAGCAGGAAATAAGAATTACTTACAGATGAAAATCTCTTTTGTTTATCTTCTAATTTGTAAGCTGTAAATTCATACCAGCTGAGAGGTTAGTAACTAATGAACAAGTGGATAACTTTCATGTGATCACTAATTTTGTCAGCTGTGAGACTCACCTATATGGTCAAGAAGGAATGGCTGGGTACAAAGCAGTAGTTCTGTACTGTGGACACCACAAAATCAAAAAAACATTTGGGAGAAGTCCCATAGCTGATAAGGCATATCTGAAGCTCATACAATAATAGATTTTAGCATAATATATTTCAACAACACGAGACATATATTCACCCAGTTATAAAATTCTGATGTGATCTGATTACAAACATGAGCACTTGAGCTGGACTCACACTATTTATAGTCCTCACCACAGTGACACCCCTGCTGAACCTATGTATTCTCACATGACCCCCTGTAGCCATTTTCACTTGTTTAGTCTTGGAAAAATCTATGTTGGTCTTTCAGAGCAATTAAAAGATGAGTAAAGTCTCAGGAGAAGATACAAACAGGACAGGATCACACAGATGTGTCATGGAGTGATGACCTCTCCACTGGCACGGTTTCTCATACAGTGGATCAGTTCCACAAGTAGAAATTAATAATGTTCTTAAAAAGGCTGGGGACATCCCTAACTGGAATTAGGGATTCAGTGTCTGTCTGGAAAGAGTTGCTCAGAGCTGTAGTAGTTTTATTTTATTATTATTACTACTAATATAATTATAATTATAATTTTCTTTACTATATTAGTACATTGTTCTTATTATAACATTATTATGATATTGTTTTATTAACATATATTATTATTATTATTATTAATAATAATAATAATAATCTCTAATGCAAGACAAAATATAGCTTCTTATTTTTTCTTTCTAGCCACCATGCTTGTCTCTTTTCCACATGAAGCATGAAGCATTTCTGAATATTACCAAGTGACCTGGCTGTTGATACTGTGATTCAAAGAGGCACAACAGTCTTCTTTGTAGTCCATATGCTTTAGTCCCAAAGAGAACACGATTCTTGTTCTACTCCCCCTGGTGTCTCCTGCCTTACATACATCTTAATTGAAACTGCATGGCCGAGGGCAAAGATCCTGCTTCTCCTTGTCCCGTAGCCTAACAGAGTTACAGGCAGAACAAAGAGCAAACAGGCAAGCCATGATCATTCATATTTGGATTAAAAATTGCTCCCCATGGGAACAAGTTCAAAGTTAACTTCTTCTCAGAGGTGAGAAGGAAAGCTAATCTTATTCTTGCTAATCATTAATAATTATGGTAGCACTAAGCAGACGTTATACTGAATGTGAGCACTTGAGAAAGGCAGACTGTCTTCTGCATGGTTTGGATGAGACCACAGAGCCTTGTATTTTCAATGGGCTATCTTTAGTTAATTTATGAATTAAATAAAGGAAATAAAGGGGCTGAGAAAAAGAGAAATATAGCCAAGCTTTCATTTTCATTTACCAAGTTTCATTTATAAAGGTGTTTAATGTATTTTACAAGTATTATTCCTATTCAGTTCTAAGAGAATTCTAACTCTCAGAAATGGAGTTTTGCACAGATTGGACACCAGAAATCACTTTTTAGAGATACAAAGAACTTTCAGACTGTATATGACTGATACAGATAGCAATTAACTTTTCAAAAGAAGTCAAGAAGGCTAATGTGCTGCAGAGAGATAAGCATCTGCAAAGTTCTGGCACAATCCACTGACCAAATTATTTCCAGCAATTTGGCTTTTAATTCAGACTTTGATCAATGACAGTATTTTCCCTCCCAGCTTAGATAAAGGTCCTCTATATCTTTCAGTACATACAACCAAAACATTAATAAAGAAGGAAAACCAATATAATTTCTGTCCCAATTCTGTACTCCTTGAAGCAATAAAGAGGCCAGAGAGGGCCCTCCCAGTGGTACAAGGACATGCACTCATAGGAAATGGGAAGATAACTCTTATTCTCCAGTATTGTAAGATCACCAACAACCCCCAAATCCCTTGAGCTACTTATTGAAAATCTCCTATCAAAGAACAAATTATCAGATGCTGTGAGTTTTCTACTGCAAAACAAATGAATATATTTTGCAAGAATGTATTTGTAAGTATTTCATGAATATGTCTTTTATTCTCTTCTTTAATTATAGTAAGTTTACTAAGAAAGTACTAAACATTTATGCACTTGATGCTTAAAACTAATCTGAATGCAGGTAAAGAGGTTAAAATCTTTTATGGAGGGGTGTAAATGTTGCAGGCATTGCCTTCTTGCTCCTGAATATCAATTTAACTTTATACTCTAGCAACTTGTTCAGAAGGTTCAAACCCCCATTTTGCAGTCATCTTTCTGACAGAAAATGCAGCAAAATAGATATTTAATGAAATGTTACTAAAGAAATGCAGACTTCAAAGTAGAGTAGGTACTTCATCAGAAGTTCAAGGTTCATAATTTCATTCAATTGTCTAAATGTGTTATTTGTTCCTGTTCTAGTATACACCATAATTTTGTGCCTTCATAATTCTATAATGTTTAGGTAATTTTTTAGTAAATTTTTGCCTCTTTTTATTTCTACAAATTGAAAGCTGTATCATGAATAAAATGTATTTTAAAAACCTGCAAAAATTAATAAAGTCACAAAGTTCAGGTGTCAACTTTCAACCCCAAACAATTTCTTAGCAATTGTCCATTTTAAATTAAAACTCCTAGCATGTGCACACATACATACACCAGGAAAAACCTTCAACCCATTCTAATTCTGTTAAGTAAAGATAAGTACAAGAGTAAATCATTACATCAATTTCAGTCAATTAGCTGTATGTGCATTTCATGCTGCATTTAGGAGGCACAAAAGGCCCAAAGATAAATTTAAAGACAGAGAACAACATCACAAGAAGTTCCATCCATAAGGAATTTCCAAATTAACAACTTCTGGTTTACCAATAATACTTCAAAAAATCATTTACTTGAAGTTATATGAGCTCCTGCCAAAATACATATACTAGTAATGTCTCCCCACATCCTATTTTTTTCCAAATAAAAAGAATAGATATGCATTCAAACTTATTCATTAGATAGCAAAACAGGAAGAGTCTATGAAAATGTGATTTTCATGGTGCAAGCAAATAAGTGATGACAAAGAGATAATGAACTACCAGTGAAACTCTATAGATAGATTTTGAGCTGACAAGCAGTTTTTCAGCAAAACTTTTTCTTTCAGTAGCTGGGCAAATGTAAAAACTACTGCTTTTCTATAAATGGGTTAATCTCATTAAGGTTTCTGCAGCCACAGAAGCTATAAACCAGCTCTTTTTGTGCTAAAAATTCAGCAAGAAAGCAATTCCATCCTTGAGTGAGAGCCTCTCCTTGCATTGAGGCACAAGGTGGCAGATATGGTGATATCTCCAAATCCTTGCTTTAGTGGATATGCCATCAATGACAAAGTGTCCTTACTCAAATGTTTTACGTGGATTAATTTTTAATTACGTTCTAATTAAAATATAATTAAATTATCAGTAATCTGATGCCCAAATTATTTTAGGAGAAGGTTAGCTTTCAGTTCAGTTCAGTTAGAAGGATTAATGTGGTCCGTGGGACCAGAACCTTACCTACAGGCTTTACAGGCTTTAACTCAACATGTTCCTGGGGGGGCTGTCGGTAGGAGTATGTGTCAAGTCCACCTATGAAATCAACTGAAAATACAACAGTTCCAGAAATGAACAAATGGAAATGAAAAGATGTCAACTGAAAAAGAAATGCGGACAAATTCTGTTAAAAAAAAAAAAAATAAATAAAAGTAAGTGCACGCACAGGTTTGCATACAAGAAATAAACCAAGTAGATAAAGATGCTGTGGAAACTGCTTACAGAAGGCTCCATGCTCTGTCTTCCTTGGGGTATATTTAGCCCCACGCCTGGAAAGACAGGCAGCAGTTGGATGAGCAGACATACACACTCCTGCAGTGTGTGTGCAAAAGGAGCGTTCATGGATGTGCAGAGCATGTAAAGAGAAACCACTATGGGGTAAAATAGCTGATTCTCTTTAGGGCGATCTCAGTAAATATATATATATATATAATTTATTTAATAATTCCCCTTAAACTCCTTTGTAAGTGTTTAGAAATTTAGGCAATGGAAACAGTTTAGCTTGTGAACCTAATTTCACTTAAACTCTTCAGGCCCAATGGACGTGTAGAAAAGCATCAACAAAAACCAAAGCCATGAGAGCTGAGTTAAGAATAAACAAGTGATCACTAAATATGAAGCAGCATCTTCTCTGGATGAACTTGTGGCGTCAGGACACCTTTTCAGAATCCTTCTACTTTCTATGTCAGAAGTAATGTGCTCTTGAGAAGTTTTTAGCTCCTTCTGTGGTGATAATGATTTTTAAAAAAAGACATTTTAGTCTGAGTCTTGTATAGTATATTGTTCTTTTGGTAAGATTTTAAGCATCTCCAAGAGGCCACAATTTCAAACTATCCTAGAAATCTTAAAAGCAGGTTTGTGGAAAAAACTATTCTATTGATTTCAAAGGACCTTTTGCAGACATATCCAGAGCTGACAAATTCACAGGAGGAATCTTTGGTCACATGGAAAGCAACCTCCTTCACTTGTTTATATATAGGCATATATACATAAGTCCTAGGCAGAATTTTGATAGTCATTGTGCTAATTGCTGTATGAGCAACAAATGAAAAAGCACTCCTTTCCCAGTCAATGAGTGTACTAGGTAGACCAACAAAGAGAGCTTACCCAGGGTGAGGTGATGGAAAAATGAAGCTTAGAGATTGACAGACTAATGAAATACCCACTGAAATCTGTGGAAATGCTCCTGTTGATTTCAGATTGCTTCTCCTCCTGAGTCCAGAAATGGCTCAAAACTAAACTTGATGTACTTCAATTATACAGCATCACCTCTTCCCCAAGACTATTCTCTTAAAACTATCTGAGCAGGACCTAATGTGCTGAAGAGCTTGCCCAGCCCCGGTGCCTGCCCCAGACTATCTGCTGCACCTCTCTTTCTCTGGTATTTCTTTTATGTTGCAGCTCTCTTTCAGAATGTTGTCACTTACACGCCATAACATGCATCAAAATTTACTTCAGCACTAGTGGGATCAAGTCCTTACAGAGGAAATAGCTGCAGATGAACTGTTGTAAAAGTTGATTTTTAAACCACATAATCACAGAATGGTTTGGGTTGGAAAAGACCTTAAACATTATCTAGTTCTAACCCCTCTGCCATAGACAGGGACACCTTCCACTAGAGCAGGCTACTCATCCAACCTGGCCTTGAACACTTCCAGGTATGGTGTATCCAACTTCTCTGGGCAATCTGCTCCACTGTCTCCTCAATTTCACAACAATTTCTTCCTAAAATCTAATCTAAACCTACTCTCTTTCAGTTTGAAGCCATTCCTCCTCATCCTGTCACTACATGCTCTTATAAAGTCCCTCTCCAGCTTTCTTTTAGGCTCCCTTCAGGTATTGTAAGGCCACAATGAGGTTACCCTGAAGCCTTCTCTTCCCCAGGCTGAACAGTCCCAATTCTCTCAGCCTTTCCTTATAGGAGAGGTGCTCCATCCCTCTAATCTACTCTGGACATGTTTTAACAGATCGATCTTCTTCTGGGAGAAGATCTGCTGGGAACCTCAGAGCTAAATTATAGATGTCTAATACATTACATGTTTTTAAAATAATTTTTAAGAATAAATCATGTCCACACTGATTTTTTTTGTTGTTTGTTTTGGTTTGTTTTTCTGGTTGTGCATTTTAATTTTCCCTGATTTACAATGGTCTGGAGTGTTGTTTTTTGGGGTTTTTTT
>VWYO01006305.1:417344-452749 GCA_013400275.1 Rhadina sibilatrix | reverse complement strand
TTTTTTTCCCCCCTAAAAAAATGGTTTTTCAGTTGCCTTCCATCCTCAAGAGATCCTCTACCCTTACACCCTTCACTGCACAAGCCAGACTGACCCAGCTATCTGTCTGGAGCCAATACTTCCCATTTTCCCCTCTTCACACTAAGCCTGAGCACCTAAGTCTCAAGCCATGTAGCAGAAAAATCACACACTCCATTGCAGGATCACAGGAATAGCTTCTCATTTATGTAGAGGACTAAAGGAAGGAAAATGTGCAGGACAATTAAGAAAGTAGGAAGAAGAGACATCAGTAATCATTTGTGGCACTCTGATTGCTGCTCTGTCTCTATAAAGTACTGGCAGATGGTAATCAGGTTAAAACAGGATAAAGTGGTAGAAAATTACTAAGAGACAACCTTTTACTTAAATTTTTATTACTGGAAGCTGGGAGGAGAATATGTCAATGTTTCACAGTAATTATTAAGATATTTGCACCAGATTTTCTTCTTAGTCTTCACCAGTGGGATAGAACATAATTTTTAAAACTGCTCCACCTTGTAACATATAAGTACCACACTCCTCAACAGGGCTGCACTGAAAGAAGGATCCTCTCAGAAGCTACCTTAGAAAAGGCAATGGCATGGAAATTTTGTCTATGATTTTTGCAACTGAACTGTTCTCCTCTTTTTACCAGTGATGTGGCATCCAAGATACCAATATAATTTATTCTCCAAGGATATGACTGCCCAGTAAGATGAAGGAAGTATGAAGAAGATCCAAGAAGTTAGGAAGTGAAAATTGCTCAAATCTTCTTAACCCAGACCTCCCCAGTCATTCAAAATCTGAAAGTATCCTTCGAAAATCTTCTCTGTGCCATGCTTATTTGCAGCCATACCATCCCATTACTGAAACTAAGTGACAGGCTACCTGATTATGGTGTTTTGCTGGGGTTTTCTTCCTGTAAAAGTAAGTATTTTTCAGTCACTTTCAAGTCATTAAGGACTCCTGGCCACTACATGGTAAAAGTCACTAGAAAAGTATGGTTATCACACATAAGGCACGTAGGAAAATATTTACTATCAAGCAATATTTGCTACAAGTTTACTATCACTAATTCACTATCAGAAAAAATATACTTTACACTTCAGATATGTATAAATTGTTTCCTTTAGGCTTTAGAAAACATTCATTTTTCCTGACATTGTGCTATCTGTCAACCCACGTTCAAAGTTTAAGTTTATGAGGAGTAGTTTTCCATTTTGCTTTAAAATGTTATACTGTACTCTCTCTAAATACTTATCAGCTTGGGTATCAACCATCCTGTACATCTCAGCATAGCTGACTGTGACTTATGTTATTCTTCAGCAATTCAATTCAAACTAAGTATGTCTGATGATACATTTTCTTCCTTTATAGGTCTCTATATATTTTTCTATTCCTCATTTTAATGAAAATGCTAACATCCTAGTGAGAATACTAATATATGGAAATTGTATTTAAAAACATTTCAAACAAATAAAGCTGTTCTGTTTGTTGTTTGTTTTTTTGTTTTTGTTTTTCTTGAGGCTTGTATTTAAAGGTGCTATTGCTAGTTCTAATCTGAGATTTCAAACACAGTGAAAGGTAGCTTTGTTTCTGCATATGATCAAAGTAAATTTTAGACAATTCTAATTAAAACTTCCTAGATAATTTTTTTTATACCACGAGGAAATTAGAGATGTAAAATTGGTAAAATTTAATCTTCACTAATTACTTATTTTCTCCTTTCTGGCACCCTTTTTGATCTTCTCCCTTTTGGTGCAGAATGTCCTGTAATTCTCTCTTTAAGTTACTATATTGCCTATGTACAAATTCAGCCTGGAAAGGAAAAATAATCCACGCATAAAAAACATTAAATTCCCAGAAACTACATCTATCAATAACATTCACATGATATTGGGACAGAAACAAGAGTTTTATCCACAAATCCATCCAATCTATCCACTAAAATGGCAACTCAAATAATCCCAAGACTATTGTACAGAAGGCTGTTACAGCTTCAGTCACACCTCCAGACACGTGATCTTCACAATAAATGTGTCCAAGTTGACTTCAAAAGAGACAGAACTCAGAGTCTGCTTTTTGAAGTTACGCTTTGATCTTTTTTTTTTGGTGTTCCAATTCAGGAATACATGCTATGTGTTAGTGTGCCTTTATATTACTGCTGAGTTTGATGCCATAAACTACAGCGTTCTTTCAAAAATGGTCAGTGCAGATGCTCAGATTGATTGGAATTGATCTATTCCACTTACAGTTCATTGCCAGGCTGCAGGTTAGGTGTTTTGTTCTTTCAAGTCGTTAGGGTTTTTTTCCTTATCATTGAGTCCCACAAGGCTCTGTTCCTGGCCTGTCTTTCTTTGTATCCATAGAATTTCTTTTGGCTTCAGTTATTTGTCAGTGTGATCCAATTATTTGTTTTTGAGGCAGCACTTAAGTATTTATAACTCCCTTGTTATTATATACCCAAAAATATCACAGCTGCTTTTTCTAACCTTAACTACAAGCCACTGATATTTTAATATAAGAAATGAATGTTCCCTGTTTTTAAAATTAATGCTGAACCTGTTCAACCCTAATGAATACTTAAAGATAAAATTCCTAGAAAAAAGTATTTGCAAGATCAAATACATGACATATTAGAACACATGTGACATTTGGAGGAAAGGATTTCTATGTATTGAAAAAGTTCACATCATCCATTCACAACAGAACATTAATTTTATTTTAAAAAGGTAGGTTACAGGACTGGAGGGATTCTTCTTACCACTGAGTGATCATGAATTTTCTCAGCTTCCCACCTTCTTAGGGATGAAAGACTGCTTCTGAAATTTGCTACAATCATCCTCTATGACATGGTGTTTGTTTCATGTGTTTGTATCTTTACTTGTCTCAAAAAAAGGTGAAGTGAAACAAGGGCCTTCAGGAGAGTGTCTGTGTTCATGGCACAATACAGGGTGCAAGCCAGAGAGTGAAAGAGCTGCCAGCCTGCTCCTCAAGGAGAGACTGCAGTGGGGAGCAGCAAACCAGGCATTGCCTTAGAGGCAATGGAAAGAGCCTGGGAGGCCAAGCAGAATACCTGAAAATCAAGAAGCCAGAGACTCAAATGGTCCTCCAACTACATAGAAAACTACAAAGGAAATGCTATAAGACTCTCATTTCTGTTTGGTATGATCCAGTAACTTTGAGTTTTCCACTTTAAAGGCCTGCTGTTTTATAATGCAATTAATTCTGCCTTTTATGAGTTTTGTGTTGCGGTATTTTTTGGGAAGTTTTCTATAAAGGGAATCATACACATCCACTTCAAAGGTCTGGCTGACTAAAGCTCTGTCACATTCAGCCCATGTTGCAATTTTTCTTTCCTTTATAATTCTTTTTTATTTGCTTTAAAATCTCACTAAGATGCCTGCCTGTTAATTAATGTCTTTTGCTGTCAGTCAGGGGAGTCTCCTTTTTCCATGGCCCTTCCTCTTTTAGTAGCTGACTTTGCTGGGATCCAGGTACAGAACCACCAGCTTTACCTCAAAAGACTTGGTAGCTTGAACTTGCTACAGATGTTGAAACTTGTACTTCAAGTAGCCTGAGAGGTCAGGTGACAGCTTTTTCAAAAGAGTACTCACCTGATGCTCTTTCCCACTCTGACATCAAACCCATTAACACTATTTAACTTTTTTTTTTTTTTCCATTTCAGATGAGGCCATTTCCATTTCCTCATCCTCCTTTTCTTTATCATCCTGCCTTTGTCACTATGAGTGACATTCTGATCAGAAACCCTGCTTCACCACATGACATACAATGCTCCTTTGTGTGGGGTATTGCATTCCCCACCCTGCATTTACACTACATTCACAGCTACACCTCCCTTAGGGGTGGTCTGCTTCAATCCTTAAGGTGGCAGATCCCAAAGTTTTCTACCACAAACCTCCTGGGTTTCAGTGTCTTTAGATCCAAACGATCTCTTTTCCTCTGCTAAGCAGGCAATGTTTCCTCCAGCACTGATGGAGCCTCCTCTCATCCCAGCAGAACATCCCTCCTAGCAGGAGTCTGTGGCCCTACTGTGCCTTTTCCGAATCAAAGTCTACACATAGGAAACAGAAGTGGATAAATCCCTTCAGTGACCTCCAGATTTCCTATATCTTATGAGCCTTTTCCATCACCAGTAAATGCACTAATCAAGTTCTTCTAGGGTACCCTCATTCTATCCCAGAATATATGACCATCCAGCATTTTAAAGCCATTGGGGACATATCTGCTAAGTTTACTACTTAATCACATCCAAATGAATCCATGAGTACCCCTTTGTCTCAGAGTGTTTCTCTGCAAATGTGGAAATCTATTGTTCCTCATATTTTTATTGCTCTTTTTCCTGCTAAATCTTCACATTCCAGTCAACTTTCTTATCTCTTAATATTGCTTTTGGTATTACCATCTCTGTCACCAACTCAAATTAGCTCCTTAACACCCCAAAACATAAAATGACTACTTTTACAGCTTTGAAAATAGAGCTGAGAATGTAGAGTATTATAAAATGGGAGCTTACAATAACCAGTGGTCTTCTCATATATGATGGAGTAAAAAAAGAAATATTACATGTGTTAATAAACATGATGGCTAGGAAAACAGCTTTCTTATTGTTATTGTATTTCATATTAGGAGAGAGATGAATGCCTGGAGTAGAGTCTGTAACAGGATTAATATTCACTTTGAAGCCATCACTGAATCCATCTGCTAATGAAAAAGAAAGATAATGCAATACCACCCTCATCTATAAAAAACTCCCTGAAGAAGGATAAAGTAAAAATACACTTTTCTCAAAACCTTGTAAACTCTCAAATTTCAGCCCTCCAAAATAACACATTGTCATGATTAAATAAGAAAAGAGAATAAGTAGAAATCAATGCCAAAGACTAAGAGCCATCATATAAATGGTGAGAGTCACACAGTATCACTTAATTTTACTGTATCTAGTCTGTGATATTGAGAAAAACACAGATGAACTGAGATTAAATTTCTGCTAGCAAAACCAACTGTATATTTACTGATTCAAGGCAGAAGAATGTCAAATGAAGTTTAAAGTGAGTCCAGCTATGACCCAAATCACAGAGCACCGGTAAGAGAAAGACTTGTTATGATACAGAGTTAATAAAGCACATCAGCAATACAGACTAAATGCAATAAATATAATGTAGCCTTTTTGAAAAACAGCTTTTCTAGGAACAGGCAATATATTTTATTTGATCAGCTGGCCCAGCTGGAAAACCATAACAGCTATATCTCCTGATTTATTAAGACAACACCTCTTGCTATAAATCTTGCTTATCTTATATACTGAAACTATTAAGCCTGTTGAAATAGCAGAACTAGAAAATCTAAAAAGCACAACATATAGACAACAAGTCAAAGTTTAAAACAGGAGGAATTTAAAAAGGTTACTTTATTAAAGGTTGAAGTTGTGATGACATCAGAAACACAGTAAAGAGAACTAAAGAAGAGGTAAGAATTTCACAGAATAAAAAGAAGTGTTTACCAACCATCACCTAAATTAGTTTCAATATTTTAACCACAGAATATTCTGAGTTGAAAAGCATCCATTAGAATCATTTGGTCTAGCTCTTAAATGAATCAAGGGATCAAATCTACAACCTTGGTGTTAATTAGCACCATGCTCTGACTAACTGACTTAATAATTTCTCCTTTCTCTTGCTCTGTGACCACGGTTTGTCTAAGAAATTATTGTGATACTTTATTTGCAAGGGTCTTTCTCTTGCTTTGATCTTATCATTAATCTTTGGTTATCCCTCTCTCTTCCAAACAAAACCAACAGTTTTTCTTGGTGGAAGATGCTGCTTGCCTTGAGATTTATGAGATTCAGACCTGAGATTTTCAAAGATGTATAAAGTGGTGGATAGTTAAATCTTATTCAACTTTTTTCAATTTTGCCACGTCTTGAAAAAGTATCCATTACCAAATAAAATTATCTTCGAAATTTACCTGACCATGACCTAAAATTCATGGTTTGGTTCAATGTACTTCACTGACTTGTGCTGGTTAGCCACCTCATTTTTAATTTGAAGTACCCTCTTTTCTAGGTAGTTTGAATATTCTCTAAGGCTATAATGTATGATTATATACATTGGAACCCATTTGATACAAAGGGACCCATATTGTATGATTTTTGCCATGGACACTCCCTTGAACAAGAAACAAGCAGCTTTGGCTTTCTACTGCTGTGTTTCAAAGCTTAGTGCCATTAGAATCGTGAACAAACTTTATCTTCAGGAAAAAATCAGTGGCAGACTCTCAGCTCAGGTATCCCACACAGATCTGTTTTAATTTTTGAGGCGACTATGAGTAAAGATGGGGGGCAGGTATGGACATACAGGCAAAGGCATTGAGAATTCTGACCACTTAAGTTCCTAATTCATCTGCAAGTCTGTTAGGTCTGTCAAACAGGTTGAGTTCTGCACCATATCAAGGAAGCTGTGGGTAAAGATGTCTCAAATGAAACTGTTTCATTGCTCACTGAATTCCCAGATTCCTTATCAGCATATAATAAAGACTTTTACAGCCCAGTGTAGAGCCTGACTAATCCTCTGCACCGCCCCCCGGCTCAGCACACCCCTTCATTATGGGGGCACATCATTTGCTCCAGGCTTATGCTTCCCACACCAAAGACAGCAGTTTTTTACAAGACAGAGCTCCTAGACATGATTTGCTGACTGGGAAACTACCACTGAGGCAGCAGTAACAATGAGTGTTACTTAAGCTGAGACCCAGAAATGAGGATAACCCATCTGCATGACAGTTAAGATTTGGGAGAGATGGCATTTACACAGAAGAGTGGGAGTCTGAAAACTTTCTTTTAAAGTTCCACAAACTAAAACAGACACAAGGCTGCTGCCACTCAGAAATGAAGAAGTAAGAGGATTGCTACTGGAAGTGGAAAATGGATTTGTAAAGAGGTTGCATTTTAATGGAGCAGCTGGATGAAAGGTACAGACAGGAATGGGCACCACTTAGTCCTGTATGTGATGTTGAGTGGAAAGCTCAAGAGAGCAACACTGGATGCTGGAGTAAGATTGATTTAACAATAGATGCAATTTAAGTGAAAAGGCTAAGGTGCTGGCAACTGGGGGTTGGGATAGCATCCATTTAAAGACAGATTTAATTTAAACAGAAAGGCCAAAGAGGTGGAAGGTGGAGACTAAAACAAAATCAATATTAAGTTAGGTTAGTAGAAACTAGAATCAAATGAGCCAGTTTAAAAAAAAAAAAAAAAAAGTGCATACTGAGTATTTGGGAGTAGGGAAGCAATGCATGGATCTAAGAACTTTGGAGGAACTCTCATTAAATGATATAACCTCCAAAATTATTATTCCATTTTAATAAGAATATTATTTATTAAAGTAGTAAACAAAAAATCTTAAGGGAAGGTACAATCTCCAGTTTAAAGAAAACTGTGTGATTATAAGTATACTCCTACTTGAAGATAATACTTTTCTATCACAAAATCACAGACTTGTTGGAGTTGAAAGTGATCTCTGAATATTGTGTAGTCCAACCACCCTGCTAAATCAGGTCCACCTACAGAAGGGTGCTACTGGGGAATAGCTACAGAAAGAGACTCCACAGCCCCTCCGGGCAGCTTGTTCCAGTGTCCTGCCTCCCTTTAAGTAAAGACATCTATTTTTCTCTTTATACTCAAGTGGAGCTGCCTGTCTTTTGAGTCTGTACCCACTACATGTCCTGTCACTGGGGACCATCAAGAAGAGTCTGTCTCCATCCTCTTGACACCTGCCCTTAAGATATTTGTGTGCATTGATCATTGATATGTTTTCCTCTCATTCCTCTCTTCTCCAGACTGAAAAGGCCTAGCTCCTTTTCTCATAAGAGATGCTCCAGTCCCCTAATGATTTTTGCAACCCTCTGCTAGTAGCGCCTTTTCTTTCTTGTCCTGAGGAGCCCAGAACTGCACACAGCACTCCAGATGAAGCCTCACCAGGGCTGAGGAGAGGGACCTGCTGGCAATGCCCTTCCTGGCAGCCCAGGACACCACTGGTCTTCTTGGCCATGAGGGCACACTGCAGGCTCATGGACAGATGTTGTCCACCAGCACCCCCAGGTCCTTCTCTGCAGAGCTGCTTCCTGGCAGGTCAGCCCCCAGCCTGTGCTGGTGCAGGGGGTTGTTCTTCCCCAGGTGCAGGACGCTGCATTTGTCCTTGTTGAATTTGTACATAGTTGCACAAATGTGAGAATATATATATATTTCTATATGTGATATGGTATATAATATTCATAGAGTCACCAAATCATAGCATAATTTGGTTTAGAAGTAATCTTTAAAGGCCATCTAGTCCAATCTCCCTGCACTGAGTAAGAACATCTTCATCTAGATCAGACTGCTGACCTTCATCTGTGTTTCTAGTGATGGGTGGGACACCCGGCACTGCTCTGCACAACCTCTTCCAGGGTTTCACCACCATCGTTGTACAAAATTCTTCCATATATCTAGTCTGAATGTTTGGAATCAATGGTGGAAATGCTGAACATTAATTTAATGTTAAATTAAATGCTTGACATTAATTTAACATTAAATCGTATTCGTAAAACAGGAATTGATCAGGTAGTAGTGAACTAGCCTTTAAAAACTCTCTAGCTATCAATCTGGAAATAATTTCAAAGTTAAGGGGACTCTGTATACACCTGTGTTTAAACCAAAATATGTATATATTCAACTACATACCCATTCATATGGATATACATATCCACCTATATTTATCAAAACAGGTAAAATTGTCTCCTGATGATACAATACTGTTCTGACACATATCTCTGTTCAGAAAACTGTGTTAATGTTTTCTGAAAATAGTCCACAAAATCTATTTTGCTTTCCTTACAGATATTTCTAAATACTTTACCTGTGCTCCTGAGGTCTCATTTAAATGACTACATATAATATATGTACATATTTCTACAGTCACTGTGGATGGAAGACAGTGATTGCAGGTCTGCGCCTTTGAGCAGCTGAACACTTACACAATTCATTGGTATAACAGGGATCTTTAAAAAATATTAACTTTAACTCTCCTGAACTCTTCCTCAACTTTTTTTTTTTTTTTTAATTAAATTATTGGAGAACTCCACCTCGATCAAAATGACCAAGTATCATTTCAGTGAATGAAGCAGAGGAGCATATGCCTCACCCACTGAGCTGTCTGTAGTGCCAGATACACCTGGCTCTGGGCACTTGGGATTTCCTTACCCTCAAAAGACCATTTCAAAACTGTACTGTGAGTTAATCAGTACTGCTGTGACCTACTAATATTCTGGAGAATATCCAATATTATTTTTGCTAAAGTGATTGAGGTGATTCTTCTCTATTGGATTTCAGGAAGAAATTTCTGACTTGTGCTTAAGAGAGGAATTGTGGGAGTGCACTGGAGGTACTCCTACTATTTGAGTGATTTATCCCCTTCCTTCATGAAAAATCAATGAGCTGATGGCTTGCATGGAAATGGTGCCTTGACTATTTTATCTCCATATCTATTCAAGCAACCCAACATTAAGAGATTAATTCTTTACTGAAGATAGACTAAAATATTTTACTGAAGTGGTTTAAAAACTCAAGGGGAATTTCCTCAAGTTATTTGATTCACACCTTAGAGTAAGCTATGTTCAACCAATGAAAAACTGGAATTAGCTTATACTTCATCTGGATGATGCCATTTCTTCACACCTCGTCTGCACCCTGTCTGGACAAACCTTACATGTTGCATTCCCCATGAAACATACAGTACTTTCAAGCAGGTAACTTCTGCTGCTGCTAGAAATACCCCACAGTTAAGACTCCCCTTTCCATATACTGTGCACCATCTATTATTTAAAGACAATCTCTTAGGACAGTGTTCTGTAACAGCCAATGGAGAATACAATTGGAAATGAAGACCATTTTTTACATTTTGCTAGGGGAATGTAAAAAGCAGACAGTTGCATGAGTATATATATATATATATATATATATTTAGAATTGCTTTCCTGTGACAGATGGTTTTTAAGCAGAAAAAAACTAAAGGGGGATCATGCCTTGACTGCACTTTTTTTGCCAATAACCTATCTAGAATCAAGATTTATCCCTAGTATTTATATTCATATTGTTTAATTGCTTTTATTTTACACCACCTCAAAGATTTTACCCTTGGTTGTGTGCATTATATCTATGCATATGTTTCCATAGGAACTAGAACAAATGCTTTCTCAGGCAATGTATGATAACTGAATGTTAAAAAAAAAGAAAAGAATAAGAAACAAAAATAAATTGAAGCAGTATGTAGAGGTAATTTAAATAGTGTAGCATCCCTGCAGTATTTCTTCCTTTATTAAATGCTTCAGAATTCGTTGTGTTAGTTTAGTGTAGAAATGAGCATGCATTTTCAGGTAATTCACACACACTGAGACTAATGATAAATATAAAGGACACCAATAGGACTGTAGGACCATACAATGTTGTTAGATCATAAAGAGTTGTTAGAACAGAGGTTTATCCTTTATATTTCCACCACAGGAGAAAGTGGAGTCAGGTATAAGTAGGGTAGTAAATAGATGAGTCTGCATCTAATCAATAAACTCCAGCTGGACAGACTCTAGAGTCTACAGAAACTGCACCTTGACATTTGTCTCCATTAAATGTCTGGTGGGATTGTCCTGGGCCACAGCTGAACTGAGGAAGCCCCCTGGATTTGCCTGGTGACATTTCTGGTCACACTACATCCTGTCCTTCAGTTCATGGTAGGCATTTGCAAGATGATGACAGAGGCTGCTAGCAGGGAATGAGCCACCCTGAAATGTGGGCAGCATCTCAGTGCAAGGAGCAGCAGGAACTACCTGTGGCATTGGCTGAGCTCCCTGGCTTTCCAGATGTCACAGACCACCTTTGAGGACAGGTATGTTGGACATCTCAGCTCTGCAGGAGGTCACTTTTATTTTTAGAAAACTGTTCAGTTGAACTACAGAATACATCTGGTTATGAATCATTGACTATTCTCTGCCTAGCAAATGTATAGCAATATGTATACCTGGCAAAAATACCTGATTCTGTTTTTCCAAAACAGGTGAATTTGGGTTTCTTGTCCAGATGGACAGAAAGATGCAAAATGCTTTCAAGCCTTCCAAAAATACAGGTAGTCACTCCCATTTTCCAGAAATGCTAAAGTCAGTAGAATGCTGTCTGTGTGGCAGCTTGTAGTGCTGTTTCACTGCCAAGCAATAAAACTTACTATCATTTTAAAAGCCTGCATCAAGCATACTCATCCACTGGTCAGGAACATTTTGTTTCAAGTCATTATGGTTTAAGGGTGAGAGTGGTGAGTGCTAAAGCCCAGCAATGACCTGTGCTGCTGGTTGGCAGGTAAAGTCCTCTTTTTCAAGGAGGTAATTTAGGACAGTGGTTGATTGGGGTTGTTTGGTTCTTGTATTGTCCAACAGAAGAGTCGTGCAGAATCCTCCTTCTTGGTGATCCTTGACATTCAACATTTTATCACAACAATTCCCTTCTCAGAAGGTAAATGGACTCAACTGCATATACAATTGCAATTAATGTAAAGATAGTAGTAGTGGGCTCCCAAAAACTCCTTAGTTAAGGAAACTTGGATACCTATATATAAAGGTAATCAAATATTTTTAATATTAGCTATTGTTAGCTAGTTCTTCATTCACTTTGCAAACAATTACATACTTAAAAGAAATTTATCACTGCTGGGCCTACTGTGTAACTATAAATATTAAATTAAATGTTATATAAAATTCTTTCTCTCTTGTTTGATTACTGACAACAGATGCTCAATGGTGTGTATGAATGTAATGCCATATGTCAGATAAGGCAATGCAGTAGTTTTTCAGAGGAAGTAATAATGTATCTTGCTTTACTTAATATATTTCTAATGATAGCATATGGAGAGTCATATTGGTATCACAATATGGGGAAACTTGTAATTTGTAAAAATTACAAATTCATCTTCCTCTCTGTTCTAAAAGTACAACTGAGCTCTATACACAGCTAGCATAGAGCACAGACAAAAAAAAAATCATTATTTTCTTTATTAATTTTGTTCTTGTTTTTTTATTTAGGGGATAAATCTTCATGGTGAATGGAAGCTCTTTCCTTTCTTTTTGCCCATGCACAAAAGAGGTTTAAGTTTCATTGGATTGGCCATTTTGCATTTCAGCCTCATTTTTACAAAATCGCTGAAATCAAAACTGTAGTTTTGTGGCAAACCTTCCCCTCTGATTTCACTGTTATTTCCTTACACAATTTGTTTACAAATCAGTTTCCACTCCACAAAATCCAGTACAGTACAGAACTATCACTTCTTATGTGTCAGTGTCACATTTATGAACTAGTATTTAGCAGTAGCAGTCCTATCAACTGTTTCTCAAAAAAGTCCAGAAACTATTTAGAAATTTATTCATGATTTTAGCAATGTATTTTGCCTAGTCTCCAGACTCCACTGAATTAAAATAGTAACTCTGACAAGGTGGAAATCAGTTTCTGAGCTCATTTTTAGGAGAAAATTATTCACAAACAGGATAGTGATAGGCTTTTATGATTACAGATTTCACATATTCTACTCCTTCAGAAGGGCTTATAGAGATTGATAGATCTACAAAGAAAGAAGTGAAAAAATGAAGGGAAGAGATATAAATAGACTTTTTCATTAGGATGAATGATGGAAGATATTAACCCCACTATGCCAGTGTGCCTTTTACATGTCTTTTTTTTTTTTTTTTTTCATTTCTTTTGACCTCCTACCATCTTCCTTCTAAGTAAAAGTTAACTACAATATGAAACATAGGTAAGGTGAGCAATAGCTGGAAATAAATGTTTCCTCAAGCATTATTACTGTTCAGAAAAGTGTCCATCAGCTGAAATGTTAGGCTCAAAATCCATTTAAGCATTGCACAGAGGCTAAACAGAGAGCTATTATTAATTTTTAAGTCTGCCTGATGGGTTTTAGACCAAGAACTGGGGTTACTCAATGCACTGAATATTGCTGAGTATATTTAATTAGGGAGGTTTTGACACTCAGATGGCTGAGGACTTATTCTGTGCAAACTACTGCCAAAATGTGGCGGAATAGCTGCCTCTACCTAAGAAAAAGCCCTCCTGCATCATATTAAAATGCACAAAGTTGGTCTTAGTTGCAGGTTTTTGGACTTTTATCCTAATGTAAACACTGTCTATTTTCAATCTGTTTTGAAGCACCACTGTGCTTACATCTAGAATAATTTTCTGTTCATTACACTGCAAGTTAGCAAAGTGAATTTCTCCAGAATAAGTCCTGTTCTTCTCAGCTAATTATCGAACCAAACCATTTTCCCACCATGCCTTAAGCAGATGTTTCTTTATTCAAAACATATCTGTGGGATTCCTATGAAGGGGTTAACATTTGTCTATCATGTATCTATCTATAAGCATAGAGGGCTCTGAAACACAAAGGGGCACTAAGACACAAAGTGAGATATTAAAGGGTTGTTTATTTGTTTTTGATCCAATTCAGAATCTTAGAAGGCAGTAAAAAAGTAGCAAATCAGAAATTACTTCTTTCCCATGTTGTAAAATCTCCTAGCTGCACCTAGATTCCACTTCTTTGCTTCTCTTTTTCCTTCCTTTGTGCACTGCTCTTGCCCCTGCCCCAGGTCATTCTCTGTCAACCAAAAAAACCTATTCACACAAGACTATAGAAGACTGAAAGTAAAGATACAAGTGAAATGGGAAATTGGTCCATTCCTAACAAAGGACATTACTTGAAACAGGAGAACATCGACAGTTCTGAAAGACAAGCAGAAATTAAATGCAGATCCCTGAGTCATTTGAGGAGAATGGGAACTGGGTTAGTTCAACATACTAGATCACTTTAGCACTTGATGTGTTTTATTGGTTGATAAATGTGTTGCCTGTTCTCCATTCTCAGTGATTTAAATTTCCATCTGTATCATATGGCTTGAAACCCTCAAAAGAGAATTAAGTGGGCTCACCATCAGAGGAAAATGAATCAGCCCCCATCTCTTCTCAAACAGACATGTTTTCAAAGTGAATAGGGCCCTTAACTCGACAAAAACCCTCTCATGAGGCCTTGAATATGTAAACATATATGCTCTGTAGCACATGACTGCAGCTTCCTTGAACATGTATTCTTTGCTAGGAGTTCTGTCATTCACACATGCCTGAAACAGGGTGTGTGAAGCACACTATAAAGGGCTAAACAAACCCAACAGTAACATATTTCTGTAAAAAGCAAAGAAACTGTCTGGCCAGGTACAGCTGCATCTGTGTTTGTATGTGGCTGTGCATGTTTGCATGTGCACACAGGGTTATTCTTCAAAGGCATTGTAGCTTGTGTCTTCCTCCTCAGTCTGCAGGCCTCCCCTAACACCTGATGTTCCCTGTTCCAGGCATTTAGTTAGTAACTGCCTCATTAACCAAATTTCCAGCCATCCCTATGAAGCCCTGGCTACTGCCCTGACTCATCACAGCCATGTGGAAAGGAGCAGTGTCTGGATTTCACTGAGCAAAGACTGTGTTTATACATCCCAAACTGTACAGTCATTGTGCTGCTGTGCCATCTGCTGATGGCATATCCTGTGTTACCAGTTCCTGCCTAACTGGCAGTTTCCAGCTTTCCCAGGAAGCATTTCCTGGGCTGTTTCTCCTCGAGCCCTACATTTTATGTTTCATCTCCAAGTGTTCACATTCTTCCTTTACAGCATCCATCTTTATTCAGGCTCCTTTTGCCTTTCCACATGTGCACAACATGCTTGTGGCTCCACTCAATCTTATCTAAGAATCTCTTTGATATATTTTCTTCCCAATAAAAACCTTTAAATGAAAGTGTTAAAATAGATTTGGTACTAATGCCTGTTGCATTATGGCAGAGAACTGAATATTGTACCATTTGTAGCAATGGAAAAATATTTTGTTTACAGTCTTTCACACAGTTTTAAATGAAACATTCTGCTTTTCTGCATCACAGACATGAATCACTTGAATTATATTTTCAGTAAGATTTTCCAGGTACTATCAAATACTTTTCTATAAGCTAAATTAAATTTTCCTATGATATTCACCCACTAGACCTATTTTGTGAAGAAACAAAACAACTGTGTAAGGATTTCTGAATAAAAGGTTATAAATAAATATTTTGTTGCATGTTATTTATCCTATAATCATAAAATGCTATTGACATTCATTCTTTTTTCCCCTAGAGAAAGCTATTTTACTGTTTACCTCTTTATAAATGAGAGGAAGTAATTTAAATGATCACATGTCCCCTTTTTAATTTGTTCTTGTATTTGCTCCTCTGCTCATCCAGTATTTTTCCATTCTCTCCACTCCTTTACCAATGGTTATCCCAGTCATGTGTGTATGGTGACATCCTCAGGCAATTCTCACAACTACTTTTCACACAGCATCCTACCAAAATGTTCAGCATATTCAGAGTTTTCAATACCCTCTTAATTTTTGAGAAATACTTTCTTCAGGTGTGCACATTTTCAAAGTTTTGGATCATGAGTATGCATTTGGAATATGAGTATGCATATAAGGGTTTCATGGACAAAGGCAAGTTAAGAATATGGAGTCAGCATTTTAAATACATGGCCTGTAGGCACAGATCAGGTTTACCTAATTATTGATCAGAGTGACACTGCACACTGTAAATGGTTTGGTCTGTCCTCTCCATTAATTTTACTGCTGATAAAGCTGTCATTTAGAAAAACAGATTAAGAGGCTTCAAGAGCTTTGATTCAAATGTAAATGTACATAAATAAAGACACACATATATATCTATATGTATGTAACATGGGTCACATAATTTTCATCACTGTGACTGGCTCCTGTAAGAGGTTCACAAATCTCTGTGAAGAAGTTCAGAAGGTGCAATCCTACCTCAGTAACTTGTTAGCACCTAAATAAGCACATCCTTAAACATTATTGGGTGTGTACATGAATGCCAGATTCTGCCACTTTTCAAACTTTGTTCTTTGCCTTGGTGGTTGAAAGCAAGACTCAGTCTCAGCCCAGGTACCTTGGCTCCGAGATGGTGAGGTGTGTATCAGTACTTACAGCTGTCCTCCTCCTCCATGAAAATACTGATCACATAACAGGCGTACACAAATCCAATCAGCTGTGTGAAAAAAGAGTAAAAGCCATAGTCAGAACACACGGAACACTTATAAAGATTTACTACAATGATATATACATGTATCACAGCTAAATTTTAAAGGTATTTACTTCTATTTCCCGCATTTACAAATTTCAGTGCAAATGGTCACAACAGCTAAATTAATTTCCTCTCTTTTTCTCATGTTGTATAACATATGTTTTATATATAAATATGCATTTTATAGTTTAAAATATTTTCCTAGTCCTACTGGCATCAGTATTGATGAATATTGCTATTGAGTAATACTGGTGGAAAACATCTGTACTCTGATGTTCAGCTATTATTTCTTTGTTCTTCAATACCTCTGCTCTCACATGGCTTTTCCCACATCAGTGTGGGCTCCCTATGCACTTCATATGCTTACTAAAATGGCAAAATATTTATTGACTGCTACAGAATTAAGTCACAGTAACCTTTCTCTGGAATCCACAAGAGATGTCTTTTGGTGCCGCATAAAGTGTTCCAGTGAAGAACTGTTAGGCAAGATTTTAAATTGATAGGTGAATTGTCATGATGCAGGTGAACAGTAAAACTGGGTTATGATTCACTGATACCAGGAAACGCCTTATCAGTAAATCATGTTAACTATGCAGGAAATGAACAGTATCATTTCCCCAAAGAACAACAGTCAAACCATGCCATTATTTTAACAGCAGCACCCATGAAAACATCCTCCTTAAACCAGATCTGTGTCACTTGTGCCACCAAGGGGAAGAGATTAAGATCTTTAGGATCAAGAAATAGGAACTCCACTCTCTCCTTATCCATATAGACAAAATATTTTCTTATGAACATGACCAAAGATGAAGAAAATCCCACTGGGCAAGAAAACCTAATAAACTGCATGGCCAGACATGTCCAATCTTGAGAAAATATTGTTTGTGCAGCTGTACACAATTCATGCCATCTGAAAGCCTTGAAAAGACTCTTCATGAGAGATTTCAAAAATAGCCCAGAGATTAGTTTTAAGAACACTCATTTTTCTCCGGTCCATTCAAAAAATCTAATTAAATAGTTATTCTAAGGATGTCACGGATCAACCATCTGAGAAAGAGGTAATTTAATAGTATCTAGACAGGTATAAGCTCCTTCAGAAGCAGAGAAATCATTTCAACCTGCTTTCTGGCTGGGCTGTACTAGGAGCTTTACAAGCAGCTCCAAAAGCCTCTCTGCAGACAAAAAAGCTTGTCCACACAAGGGAATTCAGGGAAGTTAAGATGAATTAACTAAAGCTGTGAAATCAATGCACATAAGATAAAGTACATTAAATCCCTGTGTGGCCTTTCCCATTCAGAAATAAAGTGGCCCTAGCTCACTGCAACTTAATCCTTCTCCAAGGGATTAATCTTCCCATGGAGAATTAAGCTACAGTATGCTGAAGCTGAGCTACTTGTGAATGAGGGCTGTCACAGCACTGTGGCACAGTCCTGCTGGAGCTTCCTCTCCAGGGCATTCAGCTCACTGGTGTTTTGACAAAGTGACTTTAATCCAACTTCTCTCTCATTCTGGGCAGACTGCAGTATCAGCAGCTTCCCTGACTGCTTTTTTGTGTCCAGTTTGCTGTGTGGTATTGCCACAGCCTCTCTCAGGTGAAGAGCACTTCGTTGGACTGATGCTCTGAGGCAGCTAAATGCAATCCAGCTCTGGAGGAGGTGTTTGCTTGGGATGGAACCATGCCTGAGCTGGCCATTCCCAAGTGTCTGGTGCCATGGAGGCTGCAGCAGGATAGCACCCACAGGCACAGCAGGGCTGGCTGGGTCACTGTGTGCTCACTTCACCTGCTGAGAATTGTGTGGGTGATTAGGAACAGTCCAGCTCCTGCTGTTAATGACAGTGGGATTTTATGGTTCTGCTGCCAGCACATCCAGGGCCAGCACTGGCATACAGACTTCTTGACAGATTAAGCACATTTTCCCCTAAACTTCATAGTTTAGAGCACCTTTCAGGCATGACAACTAAAACAATACTTCCAACAGGCTTCCAAGAGATCAAAAGCAAATCATGCCTGAGATGCAGTGCTTGTGCCACCTTAAGGTAACATATAATTAAATAAATATTGCATTAGTACCACAGAAAAACCAGAAGACAGGTGATTTTTCATAACAGGATGTCACCTGTTTGTTTACAATGTTGCCTGATCACCATTTGTGTTGTGCAATTTGATTACATAAGTCACCTGGGTTTGTTTCTTTTTTCCTAAACTCACTAAAATATTTTGAAGAGTAAAACTGCTGAACAAATAATGAACACGATAGAAACGAATTGTAGTACAGGCTGTGTTTGTGAAGGAAGACCAAATATTACAATTATTTACTCTTTCCCCATCATGTATGTATTTTTTCTTATTAGTAGTATTCTGGATTAAATTAACTTTATAAATGCAAAGCCTTCTTTATGTGTACTCTATATCCATGCATATTATATAAAACACATCTCTGTAAGCGCTTCCAGCAGATTTCTCAAATGTCTGAGATGTTGGACAAGTGGATAAAGCACAGCAAGGCTTTCACTCTAACAAGTAATAAATTACCTGATACTGAGAAAGCAGTAGGGCATATTGCTCCAAAAAGTCTTCCAAAAAATGTGAGTCATGACAAGCCTGAGTTTTAAGTTGTAAGAGCTCACATCTTGCTCTTTCAGTAGACCTTCTCCTTAATCTTTTCCCACTCTCTTCAATGTTTGAAACACACTTTGCCTAATCTATGACATTCTTTCAAAATCAGCAGCCTTTCTCTACTTCTCAGAAATATATTTCTTCATTTTCCTCACATTACAAATCACTGCTAGCTGTTGTATTTATGATGTATATTTGTTTAAAACACACCATTTCCCTCATCTGTTTAGTTATTAATACCAAGAGAAATAAAAAAAAAAAAATCACCCTCTTTCAATTTCATGGCCTTTCTGAGGGGGGGAAAAAGAGGTGACTAACAATAATCCTCCATAATCCAACAATATCTTTCTGTAGTTAACTGTCAGAATGCATGTTTCTGAAAGAATAAAGCAAAAAGGAGAAAAAAGAGCTCTTTAGCATCCATTGTCAGGTATTGCTGCTTGGGGGGCGGGTCAGAAATGCTTGGCTTGTAACAAACAAGTAGTCATAGTTGGGTAACTGATATCAACAGCACCATTAAAAAGAAGTGATAAAGTGGGAATATACCTTTGACAGATGAGGCCTGTTTCCACGTCCTTAAACAGAGTTACAGCCTCCACTGTTTGAATATTTTTGTAAATGAATTAATTAAAATCTCTTATTTTGCGTTATTGATGGACACGCTAATAAAATATTTATTCCAACAAATTACTTTTGGTGTCTTGATTAACACAGCTGCTGTTTAATTAATAGTGTTCTGCTCATGTGAACCCATCTAGCCATCATGCTAATTGCCAATCTTGCCAACTGGAAATGTTGGCTATTGGCCTGGCACCACGTGATAGACTTAAATGTGTGTTCCCTGATAACTAAAGCAAATCTGATGCATATGAGCTGGAAGATTCTTAATTTGGTCATCTTGAGTTTCAGTAATCATTCAAAGGGACCAGTGAAGTGGTTGGAACAGGATGTCCAAAGCATCAAACATCACTGGCACCTGAAAGTATAAATAGGAGCCTCTGGCTTGATCCAGAGAGAAATACAGATGGCCAGGAGGCCTTGTCTTGACAGCATTAAGTTCAAGCCATGGAAACCTTCTGGGATCCCTGCACTGTACAAGACTGCCTGTCTTAACCTGGAGAGCCCAGTCTACTCAAGTGTCTCAGAAGACACCTATCAGTGCTACTCTGCAGAGGATCAGGTGGGAAATTGTGGGTAGAGGCTGCTGTCCCAGCCTTCACCCATCTATGCAGCGGTTAGGGTACACACCTTTCTCTAGAGAGGATAAGCAATACATAAAATACTCAGCTATTTCAGGGAACCACAGAATGGTTTTTGTTGGAAGGGACTTTAAACCTTTTCTGGTTCAACCTCCCTGCTCTGGGCAGGAACACCTTTCAATAGGCCAGATTTCTCAAATTTCATCCAACCTGTCCTTGAAGACTTTCAGGTACGGGGCATCCAAAATTGCTCTTGGCAACCTGTTCAAGTGCCTCACCAACCTCATTGTAAAAAAATGTCTTCCTTATGTTCAATCTTGATCTATGCTCTTTCAATTTACAATTTTTACCCTTTGCCCTCTCACCACAGACCATGGTAAAAACCCTCTTTGCAACTTTCTTACAAGCCTCCTTTATAAATTGAAAGGTCAAAATGAAGTTTAAGTAGCCCCAAATCTCTCATGGCCCTCCAAGTGGAGTATCATGAAAGCAGAGTAGAGGGGTAGAATCACCTCATTTGACCTGCTGGCTACACTTTTTGTGATGCTTTCTGGACTGCAGGTGCACTTTGCTGACACATGCTTAAGTTTGTCATCCACCATGATCCCCAAGCTCTTCTCAGCAGGGCTCCTTTCATGCCACTCATCCCTCAGCCTGTACTGATATTACGAATTGCCCTGAGGCAGATGCGAGATCTTGCATGTGGCCTTTTTGAACTTGAAGGAGTGGGTTCACATGAGCCCACTCCTTGAGCCTGCCAAGGTGCCTCTGGGTGGCATCTCTCCCCTCAAGCCCACAACAGCACCACTCAGCTTGGTGCCATCAGCAAACCTGCTGAGGGTGCATGCAATACTGCTACNAACAGGGTGTCAGGTTGTAGCTCTGACTCTGTCAGAGTTCTCCAAAATTGTTGTTTGTTTGTTTGCTGGTTTGATTGGGTGCTTTTGTTTTCTACTACATTTGTATTGTTAATATTCCTAGTAAAGAACTGTTATTCCTATTCCCAAATCTTTGCCTTAAAGCCCTTGATTGCAAAATTATAATTTGGCGGGGATGAGGGGTTTACATTCCCCATTCTAAGGGAAACTCCAGCTTTCCCTGGCAGATACCTGTCTTTCCAAACCAAGACAGTCAGTAATGAAGACATGAAATAACGCTGGTCCCTCCATGGGCCCCTGAGTGATACCACTTGTTATTGAACATTGAGCCATAATTCTTTGGATGTGACCATACAGCATTTTTAGACCCATCAGAATTTTCCCACCAAAAACCTTCTTTCTTCAATGACTAGCTGATAAGTGTTGCTGAATTCTGCAAGTCATAGTGAAGGATAGGCTCAGGATATAAGAAACTGTTGTCACGTAGGCTATAAGTTGGGAGAGACTTGAGTGTGGAGTTCACAAAGGTATTTCTTATTAGTGGAACATGGGTACATTGATATGATGATATTATCAAGGCTTTTGATGCATAATTTATTTTCTGCTGATATCCTTAGGTAGAAATAAAATAGTAGCAGTCTCTGTTATTTTTCTCCTATGCAGGCAGCAGTCTCAAGAGGACCTTAATGATTTAGCCTAGCTAAAATCTCCAGGCTTAAGCTGTGGACATGTGCATGAAATGTAAACACCTAGTTTAATAGGAGTGAAATTAGATTATATAATTGTCCATCATTAAACTGAGAGAAACTATTAAAACATGTAAGAAATTAAAAAACTAATAATTTGAACAAATATATGCTGTGATATATAATTTCTTTAATAAATGGATATTACTAGAATATATCCTATTAAAAATAAGAACCAAACTGAGTGAAAAAGTGTATGTTTACTTGCTAATTAATGTATTTTAATAGTTACTACTTAATGTGGATTAACCTTTCCTTAGGAAAGCAAGGACAAATGCAAAATAAAACTCGAGTGATGATTTAAATCAAGGCTGTTTTCTGCAGACTGAAATACTTTTTATTAAAATTGATGATTTGGATAATTTTGATTTTAATCTTCCTGCTTTGCTTTGTCATCATCAGCTGTGGCCTTTAAATACACTCTCACAGTACGAGATTTCTTTCCTATCAGCTTCACATACTGCATTTCCACTGGTTCAAAGTAGATACGTGAATCCTCCCTAAGCATTTAAGATTACATGAAGCAGTGCCCTGGGGGTTCAGGTTAATCTTCAAGGTCAGGTGTATAACAGGTCACCTACCACTGTTAAGCAACTACACAGAGTTTTGTAGAGATCTTGTTGCAACAACACGGAACCATCCACATAAACAAAATAAATGTACAGTACTCCTGGCTCCAAGAGGATGTATGTGACATTGTAGGTAAACTAGGTTTGGAAGATTTCTCCAACCAAAATGGAAACTGTGCTTCACAATCTTCCTTGTACACATCCGGTCCACCCAGATTGTCATTGCACTGAGTACGGCTTTTTCTTGACTTCTCTTTTGCTGATGAGAGCTGAAAATCATTATTTCTTATTTATCTCTGGGGCTCCTCAAGACTGTAACTTGACAAACGTAATTCCATTTCTTCTGCAAGATCCTTCACTATTACCCAATGTCCCACAAAGACTGAGGAATTATCAAAGGAGAAGAAACTTTTAAAACTGAATCTTTATGTATAAAAATTTTGTAGGATGCAAAGCTTGACAAGATGTCTTAAATTTAACTTACAAAATGGAAACTGTGTAGCAAGAGTGAATTTACTGAGCAAAAAGGTAAAAATGCATTAAATTACAAAGCATCCTGACTATTACTGTCTCCTGATCAGCATTTTCAGAAGAGCTAACAACTACTGAGGAATAGCTGAAACATGAATAGTTAATCTTCTTAGCTACCTACTTGCACTAACACTTTTATTACTCTGCAGAGAGGACTGTAAAGCTCTTTTCCTCCATTAAAGGCTAGAATAGTGCTCAATCAGAATGGGGAGATACATAAGGGAAACAGGATACTATGCCAGTATCTCTGTATACACGATTCAGCAAGATAGAAATATGACTAAGATTATCAGGCACAAAGAAATCAGAACTCTACATATTTCAAGACAACGACAAAGGAAAAAGATCTAGAATAACAGCAGTATATAGCTGAAGCATAATAATAACCATTTCCTACTATAGCATATAGTTATCCAATTATATGACTCTATACAATCATGCAAGCTATCTGCTTGATTATAATAAACATTTTATTAGAAACATATTATAAAACTGTATCATTATATTTCAAAACTAAATGCAATTTTTTGAATTAAAGAACAGACAGTCCCAAAGGTATGTCTGTGTTTTCCAGAATTACATGATGAAATGCATAACATTTTACACTGGTAGCAGAGGAAGATTCAACCTGAAAGTACTTAGAAATCTAAAACCATTAAAGCACACAACTGGAAAAATGTCCAGAAAACCCAGCAGGAAAAGGTAGCAGCAATAGCTGAAGTACCCTGTGCTGTCTGGTTTTTTTTTCCCTCTCCTTCATCTTCCTAAAATCTATTTGATTTGAGTTGAATAAAATCCAGGCTGCAGGGATATTGTCTACCAATTTAATCAGCACAACACAGAGCCGGTCTGGTCCAACTGTGCCATTTGTAGCTATAGTGGAGAGTTCCTAGAGACTACAACTCTGATAGCCATAAATGTGCTAAGGACTCTAAAAATGGGTGACAGGAGCTTGAGGGTACTTTTTACTATGTATTTACTGTGGAGAAACAATTGAGTAGAGACTAAAATGCCTGTTCTTAAAATATATAGAGGTTGTATTTTATGCTGTATGTTGGCTAATACTGCAGGAGACAATTCCTCTTGAATGCCATCTAGCTAGCACTGGGAGCCCAGCAGCATGCTGGAAAAGACCACCTCTTAGCCACTGTGCCTGTTTAAGTTCTACTCTGTATTTGCTGTTCTCAAGTCCTTGTTCCCACTGTGTCTCTATAGCTTTAAATTAAAAATTGTATTGACAGTCTAATTTTCCCTGGCCGAGATCAGAAACTTTGTTGCCTGCATTTGGTCTGGGAATTTCTTTCTTCAGCAGCATAAACATATAATTACCCCTGTTACCCAGATGGCCAAAATGACTTTACCAAATAAGAGGGAGGATTGATGTGTTATGTTGCCAAGATGTGCCCCACCTTGGTTAGGGCCGAGAGCAAGATGTGTTCTTAGTGTGTTCTCTCTCCCCTCTTGCTCTTTAGCTTAGCTATGGGTTACTCTCCCTCCTTTGCTTTTGCTGCAAGCCCTTAGAAATAATATTTTGTGTTCTGAGACCTGAAAGATGGAGGATTTTTAACAAATGGTGTAATCCAATCTTGTATATTATTTCATAGGTCACAGAATTTCACCTAGGTGCTCTGTTAACACTATGATATTGTCAGGGCAACTCTCACAGACTAGATTGGGGTACTGGTGCTCCAAGATGAGTTATGGACACAGAAGTGATCTGTGTCCTTTACTCAGAGAGGAGATTAGAAATAAACCCTAAGCATTAATTCTTATCTATTCGGTTGTCTACTGTGTGATAGAGATCTAAATTTCCTATTTGGAATAAAAAGGAAGTCTCAATATGTGAATACATGAACACAGTATTTAAACATGACTGGTCAGAACAGTATTTTATCTTGAAATATATTAATTGCTTTTTAATGATACAACTGGATACAGTGAAAGTCAAAAGTGCAAAATAAAGCCAACCTTAAATGTTGAAAGTTTAAGAGCAAAACAATGGAAAGTGAAAGGGATGAGGGTGGTAAGAAGGAAGGGAAAGGAGATCTATATCTGAGCAAACTCTTAACAAAAATCACCAAAAAAGAACTGAATAAACAAGTGAGACTTTAGATCTAGCTTTTCTACAGTGTGTGAAGAAAATAAGTCATCCTAGGAACAGGGTCAAAGTTCTCATATTTAATTCAATGACTAATTAGTTTGTCAGCTGAATAACAGGAACTGACAAAACCCTTTACATCTAATTTTACAATAAGCAAGTGAAAAGATAACCTTCCCTCATTTCTGTCAAACTGACTTTGTGTTACTTGTTTTTATATTTTCTAAATACATGCTTTTATTTGCTTTCACCTTTACTTATCAGTGTTCAGGATAATTTCAGAGCTACTTGCAGACCACACTATATTTCATATCTATTGATATAACAAAGAAATTCAGGTTTGATGGTGTCTTGTAACCCAAAATATTTCCTGAAGTACTCATCAGGTAATGATGTTAACTCCACCTAAGCTGCACCCACCACTTTGGAAGCTGAAATGAAATCATAAGAAAGAATGAAAGAAATATCTGCCTGTGACTAAAGCCAATATAAATCTCTTTGGCATGTGACAAGGTACTTGGGAAGGTTTTTTGAATGCCAGGGAAACCGATTATGCATGCAGGGGGTACAAAAGCAAACTGCTTTCAGAACAGCAGAATATTGCAAATCTTGGCCATTTTTTATGCTAATACTCCTTTTAAAATTCTTTCACTGCTTATCCTGCAATTATGAAAGATGTTCTTTGTTGATAGAATGCCAAAAGATATTTTTCCCTCCTTATTAGATCTGAAGGCACATAATGAGAGTATTATTTCCACTTACTTCTTACAACAGACACAGAGAATGTATTTTAATTCCAACAATGTACTGAAATCTGTAAGAATGACTTCTTTTCTACTGAATCATCATTTCTTTCCCTTTGTGCACAATGCAAATAACACATGCATTAAACAATAATATGACCACAAGGCAGTACACATTTAAAGACAAACAAACTGTGACATGGAAACAAAAATATCTAGCTCAAGATTTCAGTGAATTATGACAGTCTGATCCCCACTATTAGCTAAGCATCTTTATAGATATATCTTAAATACCTAAGTAAATAATAGCGAAGACTGAACATAATATAATTCTTGCTTCTGTTAATCCATAAAGATGGCTTAAAAATCATATTAAAAAAAAATTGCAAAGCTTTCAGTGACAATAGTTATGACACAGCAGTAAGTTGAAGGAGGTGATTCTCTTCCTCTGTTCTTGCAAGACCCCACCTGGAGTGCTATGTCCAGCTCTGGGGCCAACATAAGAAGGACATGGACCTGCTGGAGTGAAGCCAGAGGAGGCCATGAGATTGTGGAAATTCATATAAGACAGCACGAATGAGCACAGAGTGTCTGAAAACTTTTCTTATAATCTGATTTGCAGGGCAGGGTGGAAAACTAGAATACAGTATTTATTTCTGTGGGTATCAATTCCAAAATATTTTTGGACATTGCATAGTTCAGTGTTCTTTTTCTAGTACTATTTTGTTTAATATATGCAAGGAAAATCACACACACACACAAAAAACCAATTTCTATGTCCACCAGACTTTGACATTTTTTGCCTTTTGGGGTGTGTTTGTTGAAATACTGTGGTGATGAACAATAGTAGATGATAGATAGAAGAGGTGGAGATATAATGATCTTTCTTGATAATCTCTTTGTTTTTCCTAATCAATTTTCATGTAACAGCTTATTTAGTAGATGATCTACCCCATGTGTGCTTTTGCTTGTGTATGAATATGCCATATTTAAACCATAGAACAAATGATTCAGTTTTCAGCCACAGCTGAACTTGGGTTTCTTTGTCTTTGGAAGGAACAATACTATAATTAGAAACGTGGCAGAATTTATGTGCTTGGCAGCTAATATAACAGCCTCTTCACTCAGCACAAACTGTAATTATTCAATATGAGGACATGGGGACAAACATGACAGAATGGTGTAGGATGAAAGATAGTGGAAGGGGAAAGCCATGTCCTTGTTTGATCCTTCCCACTGTAGTTCTCACTATGGATAACATTGTTTAATTTGTTCAAGCTGCTACCTGAATGTGCAGGAAGTACCAAAACACAAACACACACAGACACACACACACACACACACACGTTCTTATAATCCTTTGTGGAGTGGTCTGCTGTGATATGTGAGAAACAAGAATACCATAAAAGCTGCAATGTTATCAGTTTGCTCAGGTATTCCCAGTTAAACTGTGTGCTAAAAGGCTTTTATGCTGGATTCCCAGTGGGCAGAAAAGCTATCAAGAATTGCAGTGAAGCTTTGTCTTCTATCAGTGCCTGATGAATTTCCAAAACTGCTTCTCCCGTCATGTCTGACCCTGTGTGATCTCTTATATCACATGTCCCTGGCACAGTTTATTTGCTTGCAGTAGGTGGTCCCTGTACATATATTGTGGCTTCATGTCCTATTCATTCCTGTTTCTTACTAGCAGCTTTCACTTGGCACTGCACCCACTGCTCCCTTTACCTTCATCTGGGTCTGATTCTGCAGCCCAGGGTGCATCCAAAAGGAGCACTTCCTTTCCAAGGTATCTAAGCTCAGCCTATAATCAGGCAGCATGCACATACACTGTTACACTGGAGCCATTCTAGAAAGGACTTTTCTCCCACTATCAGTACAAACCCATCACAAGAATCCCTTCCTGGCCAGTGAGTGTGTCCCCACAGGTTGGATGTATGGGAGGCATTTTCCTGTCTTGCCCCAGCACCAAATGTCAAGATGTTTTAGCATATGGGAGGTAGATTTGGCCCTAATTACTGCCTTGAGGCTACTGCTGCAAAGAAATGCAAAACCAGCAAGAGAGTCTGCACTTGGCAAAAGTAACTGCTCATTTGGGGCACTAAGAGTATGTCCTGATGGGAGACAGGCTTCACCTGGAAGTGTTCTGGAGTACCTGGCTCTGGCTCACCTACGCTGAACCTCCGGTTACACCAGGTAGTTTCTTTCTGGGAAACAAGCTCAGCTTTAATCTAGAACAGAGGTGATGGTGTTTATTTGGGTCACATTCTGGCATGAAGAGAGACTGAATTTCCCAGCCTGAAGGAGATTATGTCAGGCAGAGAAAAATGTTAATTTACTTCTCCTCCTTCTCCTTGCATCCAGAACTGGGGTGGATCTTTGCCAAGAAATCTTCCCTTGTACACGAGGGATGCCAGAGCCTCAAGAACATTTCCTTAGTCCTTGGAAGAAAGCTTATTAAACATGGGGGAAGCTGAAGGTATCACCAAAACAGGCACCTTTGGACATCTGGAATATGTTTCTAGGGTTCCTGTGCTCTTGGACAGGGTGTTTGAACTCTCTTTCTTTTTTTCTTTCAGCTACAAATAAGTTTAAGCCTACTAAAACATGCTGTGCAGCTCAGACTAGCTGAATAAATACCTGGCAGATTAAACTTTATGTCACTCTTTCCCCTACTGAAACAATTCCCTCATAGTGTGAGCAGAAGTAGAGCTGGCTCATTTAAAGGTAGGTCTGTTTTAATGGTAACTCTCACAGTTCTTTAAAATGTAAACTTTTATAAAAGCCAGTTTAGACTAGAAGGAAAATAAAAGAGAGGCAGTCTGGCTTCTGTAATAAGCAAATTGGCACAAACTGTAATTATTCAATATGAGGACATGGGGACAAACATGACAGAATGGTGTAGAATGAAAAATAATGGAAAACCATGTCCCATATTAAAGAGCTTTGGGGGATAATTCAATTGATACAGAACACTTACACCTCCAGAAATTTCTTTGACCAGATCCCTAACCACAGCTGCTCAATAATTACATGTGGTCATGGAATAAAAGCTGTTCATCTCTTAGTCTCATAGATGAGAATAGAATAGGACTGGGCTATTTCAAATGGAAGGGACCTACAACAATAACCTAGTCCAAGTGCTTGACCATTTCACTTCTGACCAAAGGCTCAAGCCTTTGTTGTTAGGGGCATTGTTCAAATGCCTCTTACATGCTGACTGGGGGCATCGACCATCTCTTTAGGGAGTCTGTTCCAGTGTTGCACTACTTTTATACTCAAGAAATGCTTCCTAATGTCAAGTCTGAACCCTCCCCTCTGCAGCTTTGAACCACTCCCACACATCCCATCACAGGATATCAAAACTGAAGAAAAGATCAGCACCTGCCTGTACACTTGCCCCCCTCAGAAAGCTGGAGAGAGTAATGAGGTAACCCCTCAGCCTCCTTCTTTCCAGACAAGCTAAATGTCCTTAGCTCTTCCTCACAGGATATGTTCCAATCCTTTCACCAGCTTTGCTCCCCTCCTCTGGGTGCATCCAAGGACCTTCACATCCTTTTTAACCTGTGGGGCCCAGAACTGCCCACAGCACTCCAGGTGGGGCCACATAGATGCCAAACACAGTGGTATAATCACCTCTTTTGACTGGCTGGTGATGTTGTATTTGATGCACCCAAGGTTGGAGTTTGCCCTCTTGGCTGCCAGGGCAAACTGTTGATTCTTCCTGAGCCTGCTGCCAACCAGCACCCCAAAAACTGTAAGGATATATAAACTGTGTATGATTTACAGAAGCATACAGAAGCAGCAAAGCAAAAGAAAAGTCCACTGCAAAATGTTGTAGATGGATCTCGCAGCACTGAGTGACTGGGTGATAAAATTAGAGCTGAAATTCTATGTCAATAAATCCAAAGTAATGCACATAAGGAAAACCAGCTGTAACTACACATATGGAGTGAGGCTTTAAATTTGATATTAGCTTTCAGGAAACTTGTGAATAGTTCATTATAAACCTCAGCTCAGTGCTCAGTGGCAGTCAGAAAGGAGAATCAAATAGTAGAAAAGCAATAGAAAAGAAAGTAGAATACATCATTATGCCACCATACAAATCCCTTGTGTCCTGCATCCTCAATGCTGCACACAGGTCTTTCTCCTCATCTCAGAAAGGAAGAAGTTGAATCAGAACAATTACAGAGAAAAGCGTCAAAGATAATCAAAGATATGAGTGGATTTAGAAAAGGGAGAGATTAGAAAAATTCACCTTTGGAAAGGAGACAGAATCATAGGAAAAATAAAATCATGAATGGCTTGGAAATGATGAATACAAAATAATTAATCCCAGTTTTCATTATATAAGGACAATGGAAAATCAAACCAAATTACCAGATCACAGAAAAGTGTTGCCTTTCATCACAAACTGATGGAAGGACACTTTCCATACAAAACAGAAATAAACTATGGAACCCAATGCTCTGGACATGCTGGAGAGATCAGTCCTATAGATGGATCAAAAGCTGTTCTTTTCAGGGAAAAACATTCACCAAAGACTGTGAGAAACCAGACATCCCATATGACAGGGAAGTCCCAGTCAATATGGCCAGGAGATGTTAAGCCTTCATCTTTGTTGCATTGAACATGTCAATTTATTACTATTTACATTTGCTAAATTCAGCTGTACATATTATAGTTGGAAAATTAGGAGCATGAAAATCTAATGCACACAATGGGAAAGAGATTAAAATATTAACTCTAGGCTTAATGTACACATTATAATTTCAGCCCAATATGTGTTAAATTGAAATGAATAAATTGAAGTTCCTTGGAATCAGGTTTTCAACATCATAAGGAATGGTTTAGCTAGGTATGCTGCGTATTCCAGATGCAAGGGAAGATGTGATGTTGATGCTTCCATATAAATATAGAGAATAGATATGAGTGATGATCAACTATTATGTTAGATTTTTAGGATTACTCTCAGCAGTTCATAATTTAAAATTTCCTTGCAACGTCATTTGTTGTGAAAAATATGGGTTGTGATTGGAGCTGGGCCAGGAAAACTTTTTGTTGTTTAATTAAGACTAAATTGGCTATTACAAAATGTCAAAATACTTAATAGATTTCATTCTGAAGTCTTTAAAAAGTCAAAAAAGTCACATTAATCAAGCAGTCTTTGCAGTAATAAAAAAAAATTACTACTAAAGAAAAAAAACAAGTGCAAGGGGGAAAAAATACCTCTCAAATGAAAAGAATGATGTGTTACATTTCTAAAATACTGCCCAGCTCACTGTGGGACACATCTTCACAATCATCTCTAAAACTGATGTCAGTCTGGCAAGTAGTAACCTATGAGCTCTTCATATTTTTCATATTTTTCATTTACTGTCAACTTAGTAAATAGGTTGCAATATATAGCAAGGCTTTTGACACTGTCTCCCACAACATCCTCATAGCTAAGCTCAGGAAATTTGGGCCAGATGAAGGGACACAGAGGTGAACAAAGAACCATCTGAATGGCTGGGTTCAGAGGGTTGTGATCAGCAGAGAAGAATCCAGTTGGAGCCCTGTAGTCAGTGCATTCCCCAGGGATCAGTACTGGGTCCACTTCCACTCAGTTTGTTTATCAATGACCTGGATGAAAGGATAGAACGTAACCTTATCAAATTCTTATATAGCTTTTTATAATTCTTAAATTTGGCATTTTGGGGTACCCAGTGCAAACCTAATAACTGTTATTTTTTGCAAATTTTAATATTCTTAAGTTTGTTTTAGAACACAATCATTTTGTCTTATGTATGGCTTCTCTAAAAATCTGCATCACTGTGAAGAAAAAAAATGAAGTATTTCTTACATTTCTTTAGAAGTAAGAAGTGCTACTACAAAAACTTTAAAATTTGTATGCTTATTCACTTTCATGAAGAAAGTCCTGAGAGATTTCCTTTTGATCCTGTAATACATGAACCAAAAGATTATCTATAAGAAATAACATTGAATGGGAAACAGCTTGCACTACAGCAGCCCTGAACTACTAGAGATGACAATTCTGGGAGGAGAACAGTGGAACAAGGATATTAAACACCCAGGAACCAGATTGCAGTGACCTGAGATGGAACGTAGCTTCCAGGGGCAAAGAGATCCATGAAAAAGAAGTTCAGGAAAGTGATCAGACTGACTGGAAGAACATACACTGAACAAATACAAACTTTTCCAAGCAGAAACATAGAAAATGATGGATTTGGCTCAATAGTGGTCTTCTGGATGACCTGCATACAGATTAGAGAGAAAAATATAAAATAACACCAGAAGTGTATAGGGATGAGCTCAGAAAGGTCAAGGCAAGATAGAACTAAAAAGAGAATAAAGCATAATAAGAAAATATTCAGTGGCATAAACTAATAAAGGGCATGCTCAAGTAATGACCTGTCACAGCCCTCAGTGATACAACCCTGCCTGAGGCTGCAGGTTCATGTGGCAGCAGTAATTATATTCCAGATGGAAGCATCTCCTCCAGGACGGGAGACATGGGTTGGAGAGGTGGATGTAAGGTTTGGCTATGTTCCATGGCACTGCCTTCAGGGGACTATAGACCTTAAGGTGGTAAAAAACCTCAATGTCTTTTCTCTTTATTCTCCTCTTCAGAAGAAAGATTACCTGTCGTTGGTGAAGTAATGCAACTGACACTCATAAAGGACTCAGGTGAGGATAAGGAGGAGTGTATTACTGATTATCTGCCTAAAATAGAAAGCTGAAAAATTCAGATATACTAGTCCTGATAAATTCACCTCAAAGCAATCTAAGAACATATTTGTAACAATTTAATGAGAACAGGAGAGGCTGAAGATCAGAAAATCAAAGTTTGTACCCATCTCTTTACACAAAGACAGGAAAATAGAAGAGAAAGAGAAGACACAGATTCAATCCCAAAGTTCATTTACTATAAACTTTTTTAAAAAAAGAATCAAATCATTAGTTTGTAAATAAACATACTAGTAGGACAAGGTGCTAAGTACTGAATCATGTTATATCAAGTCTGCTCCTTTTTAGCAGCAATAATGGACTTTGTAGCTAGGGAAGGAGAATCAGATGTGACAAATCTTGATTTTAGTAAGCATTTTGATGCTGCTTGAAATCCTTATAAGCAAACTACAAAAATATTGCTTAGACCAAAGTACTGTTGTATAGACTGGACAACTGGCTTGAAAATTGCACTCAGAAATCGTCCTCCATCAAATGAAGAGACAGTTGTTGATGGGGCTCCATGGAATTCCACCGGGGCCCAGTCCTACCCAGCAGTTTCAGCAGTCACTGGGTTATCTAAAGAGATACTGTGACCTTTACAATTCCAAATGGAGTAAGCTGGCAGTGGTTGCAAACTCCATGGTGGACGAAAATAGAATTAAAATAATATTGGTGAATGGACAACAGGTTTGGAGAGAAATATAGTCCAAAGTGCAAATTACTGTACTTGAGTAGGAATAAGGAATAACCAACTACCTGAAGACAAAACAGGGTGAACAACAGGCTGCATAGCAGTTCCACAGAATAATGAACCACGCCCTGGCTGTGACTGCATGATGTCACAGTGTTGGAATGCAAAACTGAATTTCAAGGTGAATCAGAAGTGCCCCGGAACACAGCAGCAGTGTGGCATCAGATGACAGGTTGTGTGTTTTGTAGATGGCCCTTCAGCAAAGAGGAGAACCAATCAAAGAGATTTCAGATGAGATTTATAAGGATGATCAAGCATCTAGGAAATATGACATCTTTGGAAATCTTATGATACTAAATTACACACTCCTTTAAATCTTCTGGACCTGGGAGTCTGCATTTACAGTGCATTGTTAGTTCTCATTGTTCATAGAAAAATGAAGTGCAAAGGGCTTCTTCAGAATGCTGCCACCTAAACCACTTATCAAACAATTTTATTCTAGAAATAATAAGTTACTGTCAGGGGATAAAAATCTTAACAGAGCTTTTCAAATTCAATTACAACATGAAACAATTACTAATATCAAAAGACTCAAGGCTTTTCTCATTAATATTTTAAAGCAGCATGACAGATTATTTTGAGTGTGTCAGTAATGATTCATACTTCTTGTTGAGTACCCATTGTAAGGGAGCATGTAAGACAGTTGAACTGTCTTTTTCCGGACCAATAAATGAAAAACATCATTAAAGTCGTTATGAATCTAGACAGGGTATAACCTTGTCTGACAGCTGTAACGAGAGCAGATGAGATGCAAAGCAGAATCTGATTGCTTCAGGTTTTGTGCTGGCTACTATGTGGGCAAGATTCAATTATTATGAGAAAAATATGACACACAGGAAATCTGTCCAAAGCTGAAAACAGAAACAAGTGGTGTGTAGGTGTATTATTCTCTGATGGTGAAGAGATACTATTCAAGATGGGATATTACCTTCCCAGCAGGCTAAATGAAACATCACCATGAAACAGTAAATATCTTCAACATGAAAAAAAAAGTAAATTACCTCAGTACGCTGAGCTGTACATGAGAATAAGTCTGTAATTCTTTCTCAGAAACACTTTTGAAACATTGCCAGATAGATGTCCAAATGTCCACACCCACCCAGAAGGTAACTAGATGCCTAACATATGCATCTACTATAAATTTAGGAATCATAAAGTGCTCTGCCAAGCCTCCAGCTGCCATTCCAGGAGGTTGATACCTTGTAGGTCTAACTTGACACCCCCTTACCACACACAGATATCTAAGGTATTTAAAATAGCCAGCTGAAATCTTGGTGGGATAGGACAATGACACCAAATACTTTAATTAGAAGCCACAAGATATTTTCCCAGCTGGGGAGAATGAAAATCTACTGAAACAAAAACACAGACAAACAAACAAAGAAAAAAAGTATTACACAGAATGATAATATTTTATAATTATAACATTTCAATACAGAAGTTTCTGAAAGCTGTATCCATCTCAGATTTCTGCAATGGATCAAGAGGTTACACCAGCAAAATAACCATCGTTTTATCTTTTTGTCAGAAAATGAAATTGTCATTTTTGTAGTAAACAACTGTGTATGAAATTCCCGTAGTATGTTTTCTTCATTTTCCTATTTTCCCTTTTCACTATATGCCTCTCCCATCTGTTTTGTACCCATGCTGTGTCCCATCTGCATTACAGAAGGTGAATAATCCAGATGGGAAGAATTTTCTCTGCTTATTTGTCTGTACAAAACCCAGGGAAATTAGATATTTTCACTGATATTTCTAGTTTCTTTTACTGTTAGTAGCAGCATTACCTATCTCCAAAATACTTTCTAAATGTTTACTTCTTCTTAGATGAGTTGCACAGAAAACCAATTATTATATTACAGTATATAGAAAGTAATTCCTATTGAAGTTGTATTCCTACCTGTGGGACACATTTAATTCAGAGATTTAATATGTCTGAAAATCATTCTAGGTACTAAGCTACAAACAGAAACAGATACAAAAGATATTGTCATATGGGCAGTTAGGTAAGTAACTCTTCTACCATGTATTTCCTATATTTTTAATAACATCTTAGCATAATATATCCTTCGTGCTAATCAAGTGCTTTACAGATCAAGTTCCATGTGTTCAAAGTATCCTTATTTTTAGAGGGTTGAACTAGCAAGAATAAAGAGTTATATTAAGTGCAGTACATATGAAAATATAACTTTCTCTTGGGTAAGTGGCTTCAGTTTGGTCTTCTGCCCAGCTTAGTTAAACATGACTAATACACAACAGGCATTAACAACTTAGCTCACTTTGTTTCCTAAAGCTTTGGGGTTTGTTTGTTTGGG
>VWYO01006305.1:389882-417322 GCA_013400275.1 Rhadina sibilatrix | reverse complement strand
TTGTTTTTTTTTTTTTTTTTTTTTTTTTTTTTTTTTTTTTTTTGTTTGGTTTGGTTTGGGTTTTTTTTGGTTGTTTTTGTTTTTTTTTTTTTATGTGCATGATGAAAATTGACAGAAAGAGGTCTATGGAAAGAGGAAATATTAAAATATTAACTGCCATGGGAAAGAAGAGATACTAGAAATGAAGCAGAGGTTGTGTGGGAAAAAAAGTCTGCCTAAACCAGAGCAAAAGCCTTCATTATATTTTCTCATTCCTTGCTTGCAGGAGGCCAGCTGACTCCACAAAGGGCTATGGAAATAGCTGTGGATAATCGCAGCTTAGCAAGGATTTCAGACTAACTGTGCTTTCTAATGCTATTGCCTTGCTTCTTTTACCCTTCAAAGGAGGATCTACTGGAAAGTTATTTATTTATATTGCATATAGATGGCATGATTTGGATATTATGGTTAGTGTCTCTAGCTGCAGTGCTCAAGGACATACTCCATCATGGTGCGTAGCAATTTTCTGGCCTCAGCTCTCACAAGGACAACTTGTAGTCAAAGCAGCAAGTTAAGATCAGGAAAAGAGAAGCCAGGGTTTAGGATTTATTTACCTAGATCACCTGGCAGTTAAAGCTCAGCTAAATCCAAAGAAAAGCACTTATGGAAAGCAATTTCCCTGCACTGAAGAGACGCCTCACTCTAGGAGTAGATCAGCTTGGCAACTCCTAGGAGGCTGCTGGGGACCTTGGGGAGAAGACAACAAATCTCAGGTGACTCCAGCTGAATTGCCCTAGTGGTTGACTTATTAACAGAAGAATGGGTGACCATAGAAATTGTTTTCACACAATACAGGAAAAACTTTTCTATTCCTAAAAATGGTTTACATCTTCCTAAAGATGGTTTACAATGCCTGACAACAATCTGTTTGAGCTCTTACTTTTATAGTATATTCTAAGCAAATTCTAAGCTGTACTATTCTTAATAAAAATACAGCACCCTATTGGACAGAGTATCTAAGCTAAATTAAAAAAAACAAACAAATATCTGACTGGATATTGCAGGTGAGGCAGCTGAAAGAGAATTAATTTCTTCAGTGAATAAAAGCCAATACTGGAATAGTATTTATTGGATAAACACAGTAGCATTCAAACATGGGTTTCTTGAAATGTTATTTTAATACAGTTTAAGATCAAATGATTCTGGATGGTTAACCTGGAATCCCTGCAGATGGGCCTGTCAGATATACCAAAAGTTTAATCAGACTTTGAACAAGCCGATGGGCTTTGAACAGCCTGGAGTCCTGGGGAGAAGAAATCCTTAGGAACAATCATGAAGAGATTGATGAAGATATCTGAATAATAGGCAGCAGCCATTATGAGCATCAAGAGAATGCTTGAGTGCACTAAATTAGGCAAAAAGTAACAGCACATAAAAGCAAAGCAACTGCAGCCAAGAATAACACATTTCTAAGACAGGAAGCTGTGCTTTTCATTTTCCCTACCTGGCTGAGACTTCAAATCTTGAAAAGAAAGACACATATATAAAGGATTAGCAAGTACTTATTTTAATACCTGGAGCAACACTTACCTTTAGACAAAGATCACAGTAATCACTATCTCTAACATTTGGCTACTGACATAATATAGCAGATGTCTGTCCCTGTTTTGCTATGGGCAGAAGATATTCAAAGTAGATCAAGTCCAGAGCAGATACTTTGCCACTCCCTTCCTTTCATAGAAATGCAAACATCATGCTTACTTCTATAAGCAAATTGCTAATTAACCCTCATATGTGGCACATACTGAAATATTGGTTTAATAGTTATCAAATCAGAATGGCTATAGAGCCACAGAATGTTTGGGTTGGAAGGGAGCTTAAAGATCATCATCCCATGGGTAGGGACATCTTCCACTAGACCAGGTTGCTCAAAGCCCTATCCAATCTGGCCTTCAACAGTTGATATGCCTGTGTGGTATCCACAGGTCCCTTTGAGCAACCTGTTCCACTATCTCACCACCCACTGTGTAAAGAAGCATATGGAAGTACAACTGCTCAGTTATTCCCTCCCCCCACTAAGTGTCACACAGAACAAGAATAAGAACCAAGACCTAGAAGCTTATGCATTTCCAAACCACTTAGACCTTGTGTCAGCTGTTAAAAAGCACACAGTGTGTTAAAGAGTATTAAGTCAAATAATGATAACTCATGAACAGAGTTTAGAGCTTTTCTGATAAAGGCCCAAAAAGACAAGAGATCTTAAAGTCACATTAAAAAAGGCTGGATACTGGAGTTTAACTAAAGTGTAGTAGAATAAGAGAAATATAATCCTGATCCCATGTCACATACTAGCCAACATCCTAAATCCCATGTTAACATAAATAGGGTAAAGAAAACCTCCAGGTGAAAATCAAGTCTCTAACCCACCTCATCTGTTTTTCTTTATTTTAAAATACTTTTGATAGTACTTTACACCAATTTTTTCCAAAGTGAAGCAGATGACAATGTAATGTCATGACTAATAAAGACACTTCAAGAAGTATTTTTGAGTGGTTTTGAGATATAGAGAGTAAGAGGCTGTATATAGAGAATACAAAGCTGTTCTGACATCAACAAAATTTGGTTTCTTTGCCCTGACCTGCTGAATCATCCCACTGTGCCCTTTATGCCATTTTTACCTACTGCATCAGCAAAACCAGGTGAAATAGTTCACCTCTCTCTTAGGCTTGTGTCACATCCCAGCATCACCTGAGGCTTTGAAAGCACCCGTATCTCTCAGTTACTCCTTGAAAGTGCAATTCTGAGAACAGCAATCATACTGCTCTGAAAACCTTGTCTAAGAACCACTCACACCCAAAGGCTCTTAAATAGCATTTCTGTGGCTTTCCAGAGGCTGATTTGAAGTGGCTCCATATCACCCAACTATCCCAGCTCCCCAGAGGAAAATTCTCTCAGTGCAGGGATCTGAGCCACTGTAACAATGTACTTACTTACTCTTCCACAGGCATGCAGGTGAATGAGGATGCACCCCACAGGTATTATTGGCCAAATTAACGTATCAAAGTCCCTAATAACAGCGTACAGATGTCATTAGGGATGTTACAGATGCTAAAGCCCCATAGCAGCTCTCCTGTCCGCTCGTAAATATTTCTGCTGTGGGTATTTTTGGCTTCACAGGGTGATTATAGCATGTTCTCTCATTATTAGATTTTACAACTCCCATGTCAGGTCCCAGCCTAATTGTTCCATAGGTAAAACTCATTCAGAGCAAAACGAGGGATCCTATGTCATGACAATTATTGTCTCAATTAGTGACGTTATTAATATGTTCTAGCAAAAGAACAACTGCACTTTACTGCATTAACAGGTGGAAATGTTCAATTCCTAATTAACATTATGGGACAGAAAATTATTAGACTACATCTAGAAAGGTCAAATTAAAGGGTAAGAAAAGAATAACTGTAATAATTGTAGCCAGGGAGCCCATTTCAAGCTGTGGACCCCTTTGCAAGGAAAGGAAAAGCAAAATGCCAAAATCTTCTCACATGGGGAAAAAATTCTGAAGGTGTATGGTGTGTTCTTCTAAGAAATCAATACTGCATTAGTAGAACAAATTACTTCACGAATGCCAACGTACAGATGCACTGTTGGCTGCTGCTGCATTTAGAAACTCAGTCATAATTCATAGTAAAAGAAAAAGCCTCCCCAAGCTGCTTTTTCATTGACCATTTAGCCAGCCATGCTGCAGGAATTCTTCTGCCTTTCAGACCCTATGCCCTTCTGTTATGTCCCTGGTTTTCACCCTCCTTACCTGAGGAAATATGATCTGAGGATGATTCACAACATAATAGAGAAGAATACAAAAATAACAGCTTTTACACAGCATTTTCAAATAGTGCTGAAAATTCAAAACACAATACTAGGCAAATCTAGTGTCTCCAAAATTCCCAAGATTCCAATTACCTTTTCTTTTCCTTTTATTTTTTTTTTTTTTTTTTTTGGTAGTCCAGTCACTTTGTTTTTTCACACTTTTTCTGTCCATTATGTTTTGTTTTCCCTAAGGATTATCTCATATACTGTTTACTGAATTAGCAAGTGGGTTTTCAGAATATCACTAAATAGTGTGTTTGTGTAGAGGAATTAGTCTCAGTCTTAAAAGACTGGAGCTATTTTCTTTTAATAAAGCTTGTTTTCATATTTTCAGTCCTCACAGTTTCACTGCAATGGAGCTAAACAATATGGTATTTCACATGCAAACTTAGCCATGGAAATCCAGAACAAAGTCTTCAAGCTTCATGTCTAGGAATCTAGCAGGTCAAACAGTCTGAGAGGGTCTCAGGGCACTTTCCCAAATTATTTTGCACATTTTTGTTTTGTTTAATTCTTTATTTGCTTGTTTGCTTTGTATTTCAAAGCTGATTTAGATTGGTAACTCATCTTTGCCTAGAGTCTTTGACAGATACTATTAAATACTTTAGACATACTGGGCAAATCAGTAAATAACTATATATTTGTATGTATTTTGTAAAATCTTATGTCCTTGCAATAGACATTGCCTGCTCTGCTGAAAAGCCTCTGTAGTTGATACGGTGCCAAAGCTGCCTTTCAGATTTTGTGTGGCCTCATTGAAGTTGGCCATGAAAGGAGCACTAACAGCCAAAGAACAGGCACAAAAGGGAAAGAACATTTTGGGGATGGGAATAGCACAAGGCACTCTGTGAGGAGGCAGAATTAGTATGAAAGTGAGCAGAATACGGTGTGCTGTACTGATTGCCACGCTCCTGGCAGCAGACATGTACTGAGCGAAGAACTTCTCTCCCTTTATCATTATTATGGTTATTATTGCTGTTGAAAGCAAATGGTCCCTGAAAATTTATTGGAGACTGATGTGCTATTTCCTTTTCATTAGGTGGTGTTAGTACTTAATCTAAACTACACTCATCACTTAAACTCTCGGCATTTTTGATTTTTAAATAGTATTGCAGAATGTATTTCGTATATGTGGTAAATCTGTACAAAAAATTTCACTTTTTATTTAAACTTCAGTGGGAGTTTTGAGATTCATTGCACCAGGACCGGGCTTTCATCCACATTCTTAAATTCTCTCAGATTCCTCCTTCTTGTTTTGCTAACAAAAGTGATTTCTAAAAATAATTTCCCATCTTCACAAGCCGCTAATTCATCTTTTCTTGTTAACTGCTTCTGTTTCTTTTATCTGACAAGGGGAGTGATTTAAAGACTTTGATTGTCTTCACATTTACAGAAAAAACCAAAATATTTTGCTTTTCAGCACACAGAGAATTTAGCAATGAAGGCTGAAATTACCCGGCCACTTCCATCACCAGCAGAGTGAACTCCTCACCCTAAATCCTCAAATCCTCCTTGTTGTCTCCTGTGGCATGATCTGCTGCTCTTCTCTCACCTTTGTGCACACAGGCTGAAAGACTGATGACAGAAACACTCAGTCACAGAACTGCTGGACTTGGTAAAGACCCTTAAGATCAAGGCAAAGATAAGGTCAAAGACCTTTAAGGTGAAGTCCAACCACTCACCTAGCACTTTCAAGTCCACCACTAAACCATGTCCAAAGCACCACATCTACGTGCCTTTTAAATATCTGCAGGAATGGCGAGTCAAGCACTTCCCTGGGCACCCTGTTCCAGTGCTTGACAACCCTTTTTGCTGAAGAAATTTTTCCTAATATCCAACCTTTTGAGTTTTCTGAGCTTTTGAAACAGGTGAAAAAGAATCTTTAATAAACAATGAAGAAGAATATTTAAATTCTTCAGCACAAGGATTTCCATCAATAAAGACACGAAGTTGAAGCATGCTGGGTCAGAGCTCTCCAAAGTTGGTTTCCCACTCTGAAAGCAGACTGCTATTGCTCTGCCTGGAGGGACTGCTCCCACTTGGAAAACTCTCCAGGTGTGTGAAGGTTGAGGGTCCCCGTCTGCGCCGCACAAGCAGTGTTCAGCCATGCAGAGGACTCATCTTGGATTTTCATTCCTTATTTGTTTGTTAGTCATGACCCTATCACATTGTTTCTTTACAGGAAACACTAACTGAAGTGAAGCTTTGGATGGATTCTGATGCTTGACTAAATTTTTTTTTGGTCAAATCCATAGCATATTCAGCAATCAAAAGAACTGCACCATTTTCTCCCCCACTTCTTTTCATATCCATTATTACTCTGTTGACAGGTTAACCTGCAGGATACAGAAACCAAAATGTCTTTGCTTTGAATTGATAATATCCAGAAAGCACACAGAGCCTCTGGAAGGCCTTATGTAAAGGGTACATTATCTCTTTTATCTTAACAGAGCTTTCCTATCAAATAAATGACCAACGACCTCAAACAGTCTTCAACCTTCATGCTTTCCTCCCTCTCTCTTTCTCTACTAAAATATGGATTAAAATCACATTTTTGTCCGATGCTCTTTCATCATGACTTTGAATGAGTATGAAACTTTCCCTGGAAATAAATGATTGTGTTAATTTTCCAACAGTTATTCAGAAAATGAAAATGCCTTCATAAGTCATGTCTTAATAGATTTGATTGAGAGTCTATTTTCAGGTAGAAGGGAACAGTCACATTTATTTCAGAGTTCCCCAGATCAGGCTCTATTTTTCCTCTCTCTTATTTAACTCTCTAAATATATGTTTTATAATGTACTTATATCATGATACTTACAGCGACTATTTTTAATCCAGCAGATTTATGCTTAGACCTCTAGAATCATAATATTGCTTAGGTTGGGAAAGACTTCTAAAATCATTGAGCCCAACCATTAACCCAGCGTGGCCAAGTTCACCACTAAGCCATGTCCCTGAGTGCCACATCTACACATCTAGATGCTCCAGGGATGATGACTCAAGTATAACAATTTAGCATCTCATGTGATGTATGCTTAGAATGGATATTGTACCTCTCTGCAAGGGAGCATACTTTACTCCTAGTTTTACCTACAGGATAAAAGCAGTTTAGGGTTTTCTTTTTTATTATTTTTTTTTTCTTTTTTTTGGTCCATAAAGAAAAGCAAGAGACAGCTGCTTAGTTTTAGAGCTCGTCTCTGCTTACATCCTCATTTGTTCTTATGAGAAAATTCATTTTCTTCCTTCCAATCAGAACCAGTGGTCAAATGCAAAATGTGAATGGCACACAATGAAGTAAATAAGGCACTGTGTGAGAGGAAATTTGGTTGGTTAGAGCACAGGTCTGGGATATAAAAACAATAATAGAGTTCTAAAAGTGCCATATGGTGACTAAAAGGCTCAATTTGTTTCAGAAGCGCTGCATTATGCTAGATAAAAGACCTTTTATATCAGCTTCTTTATATCTTGTCTTTGCAAATCGATCCTGCTTTATTCCTTCACTCATTTACATATTTTTCTGTTGTTAATAGCAAATGAAAGAAAGCTCCAAATTTCTCAAGATCCATAAAAAAAATATTATATTTATCCTTTACAAGCTTGTAAACATATGGATAGTCTTAGAACTAGTAAATATATCTATTACACTTTTGCCCAAGACAAATATAATAAAATAGGCTGTATGGATGGTGATAGGAGTTCTCTATAAAACCAGATTTCAGTAGCATATTCCAAATGAGATTTTTAATCAGCTAGACTGTAAAATAAATCACTTGAATTTTTTACTTTCAATTGACATAACATCAGTTTCATGTATACATACTAAAATATATGTTATCTATATTTCAGATTTACAGAAAATAAGGCAAATGTGGTTTTAGGAAAGGGAATTAATATCTGCCTACAAAGAAAACAAATTACATTGGTTTGCTAGTTATATACATCCCTAATTTAACCTAAACAAGCTTTATATCTAAGTAATTGACATGATTTAACTGAAGCTAGCAACTAAATACCATGCAGCTGCTTGGTCACTCCTTGCTTATCCCCAGTGGGGAGGAGAATGGGAAAAAAGGAGTAAACCTCATTGGCTGAGATAAGTACATGTTAATAACTGAAGCAAAAATATAATACTACTAATAATACCAATGAAAGCAATAAAATTAATAACAGTATTAATTGTGATAGTAATATCACTAATGTAATACTAATAATAGTTATAAAGTTAATAATAGCAATTAAAAGGAGAGAGAAGGCAATATAACCCAAGAGAGAAAGGTGATGCCCAACACAGATGCTCATCACCTGCTGACTGATGCCCAGCCCATCCCTGGGCAGCAATGACTCCTGACCAGATGGCTCCTGTTCAAAACTCCCCCAGTTTATATGCTGAGTATGATGTTGTAAGGTATGGAATATCCCTTTGGCCAGTTCAGGCCAGCTGTCCCAGCTGTGATCCCTCCCAGCTTCTTGTGCACCTGCTCAGTGGCACAGGATGGGAACCTGAAAAGCCCTTGACTTAGGGTAAACACTGCTTAGCAACAAACAATTAAAACAGCCATGAGTTATCAACACTATTCTCATACTACATCCAAAACACAGCACTGTACCAGCTACTATGAAGAAAATTGCCTCTATCCCAGATGAAACCATGACAGTAATTGAATTCTTTGCATTTTCATTTCTGTACAAATAATAAAAATATACATAAAGCTAGCATTTGATAGGTTTTAATCTTCCTTAGCATGAATCAAAGTTTGCTCATTTAACAGCACTAGAAATACAGCAATGTATGTGTGAAGTGAGAATTAAGCCATATTCTCCTTTTGACACAGCTTTTTCTTTTCTGAGATGTAGTATTATGTGCAGTTCTCTCAGCGGCAAAGACACCATCTTTGCCAAGGGCATAAAATGTACTGCCTGGCACACCAAAAACCCCTCCTATTAATGCAGAACAGATGTTTTAGAATAGGAATTGGTTTGCCATATACTCCTTAAAAAGCATAGTAAAAGATATTTTTATTAACTATCTCACTTACTGAGTTACTTGCAGTGATTTAGAAAGCCAGCAACCTGGACTGATCCCAAAAAAATCACAGACAGATATTTCTTTGATACCCTGGTAGCCAGGGGTAATATTCAGTCCCTTCTGATAGACATGCAGTATCTTTTAATTGGATTCCTGCCCTTCTTTATACAGTCAAGTAAAAATCTGGGAAGTATGCAGCAGAGAAATGAAAAACACCTGGGAAAATGTTTTGAGACAGTATTGTATCATAAGAACATTTAGAAATAAGTATCAGAAGCTCAAGCCCAATAAAAGGTAAGGGTACAGAGTACTCTGTTCTTGAATACCCTTGGAAAAAGGGTGAGGAGCCACTGCATAGACTTTTAGCAGTGAAAGCTGGCCAAAGAAAAATGAAAAAAAGGAGATGATAGAGAAGACCAACAGAATGTCTGTTCCCTTGCCTTTAACCTTTCTCCTTCAGGTTCATTGCTTAAAAAACAAAACAAACAAAACAAAAACCAATATCAGGAAAACCTCACTGTGGTGTTCCAGAAGCACACCCAGTGAAGAATCAAAGAGAGAAGTGTTATAGCCTGGGGAGTACGAGTTTCCCTGCACCATAAATAAATGAGTGCACAGTCATAGAGCTATGTATTTTTCATGAGAGAAAAGATGGACACCAGCATGTAATGAGAGACTGACATTTTATAACATAAAATGTTCTTCTCATAGTTAACTAAAAAAAACGAGATGGTGAGAACATTATATGAGAAAAATAAAACACAGAGAATATACAAGGATCTTTTTTTTTTTTTAAAAAAGGACATTTTTAATACCTATATGCACCTTGATTTGGAGTGTCCTGTATCCTCAAATGCATCTGATTTCTGAAAAGACCAAAATTTGGCCATTAGCCATAGTGCCTAAATACCACATAAAAAGATTAATTTCTGCAACATAATTTCAAAAAAAAGTGAAATCCTTGCGCAATATCCATTCTTATTTTGTTAAATTCAGCCCAGGATTTTTAATCACTGATTTAAAGGAAAAGTATTTCCCTAGGGTTTCATTAAGCCTTAATGCTTAATGAACTACATGTGTATGGCTGCTGCCATGTGCTCTTGGCTTGTGTGAGTGAACCATGCTGCACAGAACTGTCATTCCTGACTTTTAATTCTTATTAGTAATTAAATGATTGATTGCTTTGAAATCAAACCATTAGCAGTGGTGCAAGCAGGAGCACACTGCAATTCATCTGGGAGACCTCTGGAGAGCAAAGGTCTGACCAGGCGTACGGGAGCATTAGAAGAGCTATATTTCCACTGAGCATTACTGAAATGTCACCAGCCATCACCACCTTACCCTGTAATTTCCTGTGGAGGCTCCAGTACTCTCCCATGCTGGAATGCTGAGACAAAGTTTCCTCAAATCAGTAAGAGGCGTAGCATGTTATGTCCATTATTATGGTCAGCAGAAAGTATGTGCTTGCTGAGAATAGCATTGAGTATTTTTAAGTATTCATTCAAACTTTATCTGTTCTCTCTCTTTTTTTTTTTCCCTAATCAAACAACATAGAGTGTAATTATCTTGATATAATAAAGGAGAAGGGCTGACCAGAAACAATTAGTACTTGCAATACTTGCTTCATCTGCTAGCAGTGGACTTCAATATCCTTCACTCCTTCACAATGTCATTTAATTCTTGTTTAAACAGTTTCAGTGTTTTTATTTCTTCCACTATGACTGTTGGACCATTTACTATAGTCACAGCTCTCAATATGATAATGGCTTTGCAATTTTCAGGCACCTGTTCCAGATCTGTTTTCCTTCACGTTTACTTTATGAATGTATTTCTTATCGAGTTACTATCTAGCATGAACAGACTAATATATCTAGAGTGGGATAAAAGTAACACTCACACACAACTAATTTTAGAGGATTTTTCTGTTAGCTCCTGACCCTCCTAATACATGCATTTATGTGTCTCCCATGTCTCTGCTTTTTGCTTTTGTTGTGCTAAAATACATTTATATTGACAGACCACATTTGAATTTAATAAGTAAAATCTGCGTTGAAAAGAAAATCAATCCTGTTTGGGTTCTGAACATATCACTTTTCAAGTAGGAATAAAATTTCCCCAATTAAACATGTGCACGAAACCACACAGACAAAAGTACAGACTGATCTTTCAAAATCACATCCTTTAAATATGTATGTAATAAAAATGGGCCAGTTTTTTTCATAGCCACTGTCAAGTAATGAGAGAAAAGAAAGGGATTCAAAATGACCTGCTGAAAAGATGAAGTGATTTCCATTTTTCTGCATCCTCATTCCCTTTTATGGTGATTTAACTCATTTTGCAGCTGTCCTATGCCTACCTCTGGAATCCAAATCTTCAGCTTTTAGCAAGAGTTTAGCTTGTCAGTTTTTGTCAGGGGCTTCTGAAGTTGCTAATAATTTACATCACTGGATGTAGCCTGCCATTGAGACTGGTTAAATGAAATATTCCTGAATCCTAACTGACCATCTCTAATGAGGCTATTATAACTCTGTATTCAGTAGTTTTGCATCCAGTATGTTCTCGATATTCCTAAGGAACTCATTCATTGTGGGCTTTCCATTTAACACTTCACATAAAAATGAAAGCATGTTAAGGATAAAAAAAAATAACAGCACTCATTATGAATCAGCTTCAGGTCTACCAGCTGGTCTAATCTCCCTATATATACCAGTCAATTTAGTTGCCCAGAAACCATTTTAAAGTTTTTGTTTCTAATCCTCATTTTGTTTTTAAATCCCATTTCTCTGGCAACTAGAACCACATAATTCAAATCTATGAACATAATTAAGGATTATTTACATGAGCAAAGATTTCTAGGACTGAGTCTTCAGCTCCTCAATCCCATCTCACACCTTTCATTGTTTCACAGTCAGATTGATAAAAGTTGTTTCAATAGAGCCTGAGTCTGAGCATGCCTAATGTATCCCCAGAGATTATAAAAAAGCACATCTTCTTCTTTGTTTCTTTCTCTGCAGCCCCAGATTACTTAACTCTTGAGGGAGCCCTGGGATGCACTTTCTGTCTAAACGTCTGAATGAAAGTTGCCACGGTGATGTATTGCTAAAGAGGAAATAAAACATTATTCTTCAGAGCCAAGAGACCTCCTTACTCTGAAAATAGTCTTTAAACCAAAATGCAGTCCTGAGCCAAGATATCTCAGGGCAAAAAAAAGTAGAAGATAAAAGCTGTCGTGACTCTTCCCACATACATTGTGGAGAACCAAAAACATTCAGCTTGGTACTCAACTAAAATTCAAGAAAATTAAAGAGGGACCATCAAGAGAAACAGCATAGACACTGCTGGCTACAACAAAGTGAGCATTTCACTTCCTCTCCTTAGTGGGAACTCTAAACATCACAGGCTACTGCTTTGTACCACTTTACAGCCCTATCCTTGTCAGAGACTTTGCATACCCTACTGCTGCAATCCTACTACTTTTTTCTATAGGTTGCTGATAAAATGGATTATTCCACTGAGGCTGAAGCACATGTTCCTTTCTTTGCCCCATATTAGTTCCTTTTCTTCTCAGAAGGTTAACTATTTTACTTTCTCTAAAAAGATGTGTTAGCTCCATGCTCTCTGCCCCATCCTCTATAAATTTTTACATCTCAAACCATGTGATCATGGCATCGGCTGCATCTTTCTGCCAAGTTCAGGGTCTCAGTGTTACCCATACTGTTTCTCCACTTGGTGTTCTCATGTTTTCCTTGTCTCCACACCTTCTCCTTTTGTTTTTAATCCCCATCAGCTCCTATAGTCCCTTATATGCTATCCACAGTCACAGCTCCCAAACCATCTCTTCAGCCATGGTGTGACTCCCTGATCATGTCACTTTGTCTCCCTCCCTTCTCTCTCCCTCTCTTTGTTTTCAGGAATGTTGACACTTCCAAAAGAAAAACTTCTGCACCTCTTTCACAGAAAGTACTTTCATATTCCTTTCTTTTCAACTACTGTATTATCTCAGTTACTTTGATATAAAATATTAAAGTTGGTTTTGATTAGCTTCCCTTTCCTCCCTTTTATGTTCATATCAGTATTCTTGCACACAAACTAATCTTCTTACTTCTCCCCTTATAGCTGTTTTAAATTCCTCTGTTCTCCTCCACTGTTATCTAAAACTGTTATGGCTACAGCTTTATTTTTTCTTTGTGTTTTATCAGAACAACAAATCATCCTCTTTTTTTCAGTCATCTTGGACCTCTTCTTTAAGAAATGAACTTGCAGCTATTTATAGCAACAAAAGTGGAGGGCAGTGCCTGGAAGGGCAAAGCGTGCTTCCTAAGACTGAATGAGTAATCTGTCACAGGATGTACACAAGAGTGCATGCTCATTAAAAATGCATGTTAATTCCTTAAGCAATGTTCCTCATAGCTTTTCTAACAAAGCAATGTTGCTCATAGCCTCTGTAACACAGCCCAAGCCTTTGACTCTTAGCTGGCACTTCTCAGAAAACAGATATTAGCAAAGTCTTGCAGTAGCAGCAATGAATAGAAAACAGCTTCAGCTCTCTGTGAAGTGAAAATCACTTTTAGTGGCAGAAAATTAGACCTTTATTCTTTCTGGTCCAGAGGGAACTTTCAAATGGCATGTACTCGTCTCCATTTACTGGCAGTATCTCTGCAGGCTTTATCCTTGGGAGACTGGTAGTATTATGCCATTTAAGATTAATTGAGCAAGGTTAGGAATTAAATTAATATGTTTTCATTAATATTTGAAAAACATATTACCACTGCCTGTAAGATTATTTGTAGCTCTCTGTGCACCACAATATTATTAATAGATATTGTCTAAATGAAAAACTTCTATTCAGAATGTGTCTGATATTATGCATTAAAATACATACTGCAAGGTGAACGCATGTAATAAATGTATTATTAAAATAAATGTATATGTGCATTAGCTAATTATTTAATGCACTCTTCCCAACTAGCAGCAGAATGAATCCATTTGTATGACACAATTCCATAAATTAGTCACACCAGGAGTAAACTGACCTTGCTTCACCCCACTAAACAGCTCTAGAAGGTTAAAAAAATTTTTTTTGCATGCTGAGAAATTCAATTACTCAACCTCCAAACCCTAGACCCATTTATAAAAAGAAATATATTGTTCTGAATTGAAGTAATAATTTTAGTTTTACTCTGCTGGTCCAAAAACAGGTAGTAAATTGGGAGTAAGGCTCAGTGGACTCCCCAGATTAACAACCACCCCGTCCACTCAGCAGTTAATGATTTTTCAGAGGAAAGACCAGATTTGGTAGTGGTGTAGAAAAAGAGGTACACAGTTTCCCAAATTATGCACATTATGCTAAACTAGGAAAAACTAAAAGCAGAGAAAAGAGAATAACAAGGAATAGGGTGGCAATATGACCAGGGTTAGGAGCTTGAGCTTCAAGTGACAAAAAAAAAAAAAAATAAAAAAAAAAAAGCAGGCCAGTACATTCTGAAAATAGCAATCTAAACCATAACTTTTTCTGATGGAAATACTTGGAAAGCAATAATTCTAGGAAAGACTAAAGGGATATACAGACTGTAAACTGGTTGTGAATCTGTGCTGGGAAACTAAGAAAGCCGGGATGCTTTTGTGCTGGATACCCATAAACAGTGTAGGCAAGGACACCAAGAGCCACGTTCTACAGAGCACTGACGAAACCATGTCTAGAATCTTCCATCTCAATATTAGAAACTGTCAACAGAGAGAATATTTGAGGAAAATAAAGAAGTACGTGCATGTAAGAAATGGAGTTTTCATACATGGAAATATGAAATTTGTGGAAAAAAAACCCAACCAGGACTTGAGAAATGGGAATATAACACTTAATTCCTGAATTTACGTCTCTATGCCTCTATTTATGACTTACTTAAAATATCTTAGTTTGGCATAACAAGAATTTCTCCTTGACACGTTTAAAATAAAACTACTTAATAAGAAAAAGCCAAACTTAATACATATTCAAATTTGGCAGATTAACCCACTTTAGTTTACTTTAATTTTCATTTTGAGCTGCTGGTGATAATGCATCATTTAGATGTAGTGTTGACATATAAAAAAAATTCAAGAGGAACAAAATTGAAGAAGGAAAAATTAGAATTTCCTTCAAATATATTATGATAGAGTTGATAGAATTTCATTAGGCTTTCTGCACTTCAGTATGTTCTGAGCAATTGCTCATGCTTTGCACTTCTTACAGTTATAGCATCTTTTCCTCATCCAGTGTGTTAATTTGGAGGGGATATCAGAATATTTTATATGCACATATGTAAGTAAAAATACTTTTAAAAGATGAAAGAATTTCAAAATATTTGTGATGGTGAGATGGAATGAGAATCAGATTTCTTCCCGCATACATTAAACAGTGGGAAATTTTATAACCATAATTTAAAAATGGATTTGCTTTGAAGCAGTCTTCTTTTACCCTGTATGGATGTTGAACAGAAGAACTGGGTGGTTTTCTGCATCTGTCATTTAAACTGACTGTTTTTTCACCTTCTCTTGCAAGAGCAGTGACAGAAAGAAGGCAGGAGGTCAGAGCCACCCAGCCTCTACTCAGGGCAGAGCACAGTGAAAAATTGCTCAGATTCACCATTTTCAATGTGGAAATCAGTGAGGTCATGAGGAGAAATGAGGGCTGCCTAGTATTTTCTGACAGACCTAGTTTCCTCTGATGTCTCTTTGTCAAGGACAGAAAGACACTGGGCTCTCTGGTTTCCCCAAGCATTTTTCTTTTCTAAAGCCGAGAGATTTGCTACAATTTATAGCCATGACCAGAACAAAATGTCAGATGGTTTCAACCATATGTTAGGCCATAGAGCAGTACTTTGGGTTCATTAAAGTAACTAAGGAGGCATTTTCAGGTAGTGCCCCAAGTCTTTATTTTTATTTCTTTTTCATATCAAAGAAAACGTCAAGTAGGCAAAATTGGTCCAGTTAGACAAGCTGCCCAAGGAAATAAAGTCTAATTAATATTGAGCTTATACAGAATCTAATTTTAATGGCAAAAGTTCTGTATGCTCTGAAATGCAGGTAATATATATAAATATATGTGTCTTGGATAAATATATGAAAACAAACTCCTTGATAGCTTGAAGAAATGTGGGGATTACTGATGAAAAGAGCAAGTATTTAATTTTCATCCTAGACTCCTTCTGGAGATTTTGGTAGTGATACTGACTTTTGAGACAAGTTAATTAGCTGATGAGAGATACACCCCTTAAAAGGCCAAAAGCAAGGGTCGCTTCAAAGGTTTTTCTAAATCAAACTCTGGTACATTTTCAAGGCCATCACATTTTGAATTGGATACTTTTTTGATTGTTGTGGCTCCAAAAAAGGTATTCAACTTGGAAAAAGAAATCTTGAGAGACAAACTTGAATGATCTCACAGAAAAGATGTTTTATGGAAACAAGAACAGTGTTTTTGAGGATGCAGACATGCTCAACACTTAAGGGTATCTTTATCCCTGTAATTCAGGGGTGTTTTAGTCAGTCTCTTCACAAAAAAATCCTGCAGACAATTCCTTTGTCAGTTTGGTTTGAGCAGTAAATTTCTCCACAAGGCATTGCCTGGACTGACCTATACACCCACTGAGTTACTCTTAAAGATTTGTGCAACAAGAAACTTTTGGTGCTTGCCTGTTTTCTGTCTTTACAACTTCATGCTTACAGTTCTTTATCTTCTGAAGGGAGCTGCATCAATCAGGGAATGGTGGCTGCCCTTGGGGAAGAATGGCTAGAATGGAAAGAGAGCACAGTAATGCATGTGACAGCAAGTCAAAGGATGGGGAGGGCTGGTGGGAGGAGATGCCAAGCAGACAGGTGCCAGCCCTGGGATGGTGGGGAAGGTGCACAGCTGAACCAGGAAGCAATTCAATCCCATTTGGAATGCACTGTCAAACAAAACATCTCTTGAGGTTAAGGTCAGAGGCTGGACCTCAGAATTCTCAGAATTTACCTTTTTTTTTTTTCTTTTTTTTTTTTTTTACATGAAAATAATGGGTATTTTTTATCAAACCGACCAATGCCAAGAAGATTTTTATTTTATGCACATATATCAGAAGTTTCACAAGTTTATGAAATTTGCAGATTTAGCAGCAGATGTTGCTGGTTTGTCCTTCTATACAGTGTATCTTGATTTATTATGGAAAACATAGGCCTTTTTAAATACGTCTGGTCATTATTCCAACAGAACTATGCACATGAAAGTCTGCTAACTTATTTTAAATAGGAAATTACATTTTCAGCATATATTTTTCCCCTGAAAGCACTTTACCAAACTGGCCTTTGAAAAGTTCTCATCCAAAATTAAGCTGAAGAAACCTGAGAACCTTTAAATTATTTATCATTTAAATAGCATATTAATCAATTAAGATGTATAAAGATTATTTTGAAAATAAGATTGCCTAAAAAATATTAAAATTGTAAGGCTTTTTCTCCATTTTATTCTACTCAACAAGAAGCTGAAGGTCATGATAATTCTAAAACTTCAGTATTTTAGCCAGACAAAGAAGGACAAGTTGGCCAACAAAGCCACATTATGTCCTGGAGAAAAACAAATATTTAAAATGTAATTACTTACTGTTGTAGCAAAACAGTTTGAAATGATTTTAAGAAAACGATCTTCCCACTTTTAAATATCTTTCCACAAGCCTAGAATTTTGAAGTAATTGTACAAATGTATTTGTTTATAAACATATCTATACTATATATAATATTTATGTACTTATATTTTATTATTATAATAATATTTTTATGCATTGCTCTTCTGAGGGCTCATATCTGTATAATTCAACCACAAAACGAAAACAACAGACAGAAGGGAATACTAGAATTTTTGAGAACATATGTTCTTACTTAAAGAAACCATTTAGGTTAATATGAATCCTTTCTTTGAAGATTTTGGAAGCAGAATGCAGTTGGTCCATGAAGCCAACTGGATTACATATAATATATATATATATGTTTGTTGAAACAAACCCTGAGAAAGGGTGGCACTTTATAATACCTGCAAAAATATTCCTGCAGAAGTTTGCTTTTCCGAGGAGGACAATATTTATTAATGTAACATTGCAACAAAATTAGAATCCATTTATTTATATTGCTTCTTCTTTCCTAGAGACATATATCAGCTTGCAATATATGCAGGTTGTATAATCCTGTGAGTAATTTGAACATAACAAGGTAAGACACAGGTCGGCAAAGTGCAATGTCCCTCTCACTTTTTCTGCTTGTAAAAGCATTTTACGGGAAGGTAATAAGGCAGAAAAGACCATAAATGTAAAAAAAGTGCCTGCATGCACGTGAATCACACTTCCAGATAGCGCCAATATAATGAGACAAGTTCAAACTGGGATCACTTCCCGGCCTCATTTCCACCTGCAGGTCTTCCTCAGACACTGGTCCACAGGCTCATTTGAAGCACGTGGGTGCTCAATTAGATGTTTTTATGATGCCTATTAAATTATACAAGGTGTTCTATGCTCAATCCTGTGAAGCACTCATTAGCACAGTGTTATAATGGTGAGCGAGCTTGATTGCAAAAGCAGAGGTTGGGAAGCCCGTTCACATTTTCTGAATCAAGCTGATTTTAATTGCCTGCCACCATGCACACTTAGTGCCGCTGCAGTGCCTCATCCTAACACAGAGACATTAAAGGCTCTGCCAGCTGTGCCCATGCTTTCATCTCCCTTCCAGTAACAGCTCAATCAATGGGACATAGGACTGAAGGCAGCTACGGGAAGACGAGTGCTCCTTGGCTCTAAGAGCCCCCTTAGGAAGACGAGCAGTCCTCCAGCCAGCACAGCTTTGTGCTGCAGCCCTGACAGTACACTTGGCTCTCCTATCAGACACAGCCAGCTTGACTTGATTTCCTTAACTTGCTCACAGCTGTCTCTGTTGCTGCTTTGCAAGGCTGCTGGAGCCTGCTGCAAGTTCTCAGCAGCCTGGAAGCTGCTCGGAGCTTTTTCTTTCATTCGATATTTCTCTCAAGCACTTGTCTTCAAAGGGAACCTCAATTACTTCAAATCAGACTGACAGCTTGCATGAAACACATCTGTGAGTCCTATGCCTCTGACTCACATCCTTGCCTTTGTTCACTATTAACCCCGCTGTTACTTGGCTTCTCTTTTAGTGTCTACCTTTCTTGCAGCTACCTGTAACTCAGCAGTGAGCCAGGGAGGACATTGATCTGTGACTAACACTGTGAGCATGTTGACATACTGTGTGACAAGTCATGTCAACACCAGAGGCTGTAGGACTGAGGCACTTATTAACACAATACTGGCTGCACAACACAGCACTGGGAAGGGATGAGCAGTGCATTTCCAGGGAAGAAAAGCCCATAAGAGATGCCCATGAGAGAGACCTCATTGTCTCTGTGCACATCTGGTGATTTATTTGCTGTGCATCTCCCTCAGGGATGTTACTGGGCTCCCTCTGCACTTGAGTGCTGCTCAGCCAGAAAAGCACGGCCTCACGGAGTGAGAGTGTGAGGCTGGAGGCAAACCATGCTCTGCCTGAAGAGGGAATATTCCTGCTTCTCTCCACAGGGTAACTTCAGGCTACATTAGACAGTGCACAACACATTGCACACAAATATTTACTAAGGGATGACTAAAGTGATAGTATTTACATATCTCTGACTGGCTCACAGTTGTTTGTATTCCCACACTGACCTCAAGAGAGAATCAATAGCTTCTGCATGTTTCATTTACAGCAAAAGTAATTGAAAAGTCATTTTGCCTCTCGCTGTTATGGGAAAAATGGGGAAATGGCACTTCCTAGGATTGCTACACAATGCTCCTTTCATATTAAAGAGTCTCTGAATGGAGAAAGTGACTTTTAGCAATTACCCCAGTAGCAAAATAATGTACATGAGATAACAAGAGAACATCTGTTATCAAATCAGTTACTAGACATGAAGAAAGAATCATGCATCTGGAACCTTGTTTGTTCTTACCAGCTACAACCTTTGGTCTGACATCTGTTTCCTGTGTTTTTTACAACCTTTGTAGGTGACTGGGCTAAAGCTCCACAGGTGCCAGCACAGAAATGTGACCAAAGATTGGTAAGACAGAAGAGGGTCAGACTCAGGGACACTCTGCAGTTGTACCATAAGAGTAGAACCAACCCATGAAGAAGGAAGGTCACTTTATCCCTGATATAAATGAGGCTGAACTGAAATCACCATATAATGGGTGAAAATTTAAAATTATGCATTTTGGGAATTCAACACAAGTATGTCATCAGTAGTTGAAGACTGCCTTAGCTACCATGGGCACCACACCTCAGGAAATATTGTAGAGGACCCAGAGCACAGTGGCAGTAATCACAGACTTGCCAATAGTGACTGAAAGTCACAACTGGAGGAATGAGTACAGGTAATCTGGAGAAGAAAATACTATTGTACATATGATAGTAGTTTTAAATATGTAGAAAAAATTAAGAGAGAAATGTAAAAACATTTGTCTGGTCCATTGAATGGAAAAAGTGTGCGGAAAATCTTCAATTTTAGTAAAGAACATTTAGGTTGGAAAACTTTCTATCTATAAGAAATTTAAACTAGGAAGACTGGAAATGCTGGCATAGTGAGACTTTGCAGAGCAGATTGCATGAACAACTATAAAAGATGGCAAACATTACTTGATCTTACCTCAGTGAGAAAGCAATACCCAGTGATCTCTTTGAAATACCACAGAACATTTTGAACTTATTCAGTAATGTCTTATTAAACAAATATATGTTAAATAAACAAAAATTAAATTACCAAAGGAAATACTTCTAGCAGAAGTAATTTTTTTTTCCAGCAAACATATGTAGCGCTAAACCATACTTATAAATATTGCAGACTAGAAAAGGATAAACTGAGAGCAGATTTTTGTTTCCATGGCCATATGTCAAGGTCAGTTGTTTAGTTACCTGTTTTCCCTGGCAGCTATGTCTGCTGTAAATCAACCCCATAGATTACTTTCTCATAGGAAAAAGATAAAAAGAAGATAATAAGTCAATGTTCATTCATTGCTTTCTCTTGAATATTTCATAAATACGTATTCCAAAGGCTTTCTAGAGTTCTGGGAGTTTGAGCAGTGTTTTCACACATATGTCTTTTTGTGAAATGCATGAAGTGTGTTAGGAAGCAAAGAGCAAAACGTGTTTATGGTTTCTGATAACAGGAGGAAAGAGCTAAGGAATTTCGCCTGGGCTGTAGGTGCTGATTACTGCCTGTATGTCTCCATGACCTACTGATGGGTTGGTTGATTGCAGTGGTGAAAAGGTTCTAAGCAAAGCAAATAAATTTTTGTGCATTCCTCCAAGCTGTTGTTTCTTTGGAGGTGTCTTTCAAAAAAAGGCACCAAAGAGCTCTTTGCAGAAAGGTAACAAGAAAACAGGGCAAAGGTGATTGTTGTTATTAACTCCAGAGCTAATATAGAAGAGGAAGGTGCAAAAGAATGGCAGCAGGATGAGCAGAGCTGTGTGGCAAGGCCTGGCAGGGTGGGCTCCATGCAGGGAAAAAAAGGTGCTAATTTTCATTCCTGCAAACCAACAGACAGGGCACTTCAGACTATAAAAAAAATTACAAATAAAAGTTGGACAACTCATATTTTAATTCTTCATATGTGGTCAAAGCAGAGTCTTTACATGCAACCACAAAACAACTCTTTTCTTTGCTATTTTTTCTTTTCTGCCTGTTGCCATAAATGTTCTTTTTGTCCTTGAATGTTAACCTGGGCAGCCCATGAAGTCCCCTAACCCTGGGCATGGAGAAAAAGAAGGACCAAAACAAATAAGTCCTATGTAGTGGTTGAGAAGACAAGTGCTGGACCATGGCTGCGCTGTCTGCTTAGGGAGGTTTTAGGTATTTGTATATTTTTACATACATGTCCCATTTTGAGCAGTAGGTGGAAGCAGGGTGGGAGAAAAGAATCTGGGAGCTCAGGAGGACAGGAAGACAATTAGAATGGTGCTGATGCCATAGTGCTCACCAAGCATCTCTTCTAGCCCTTTATACAACCATGTCAGTATCACACTGGGCTGATTGAATTCAGTCTCCTCTTATCTTTGGGCCTCCAACACAGGCAGGCTGGAAAGCCAGGTATTGTGGGGCACCCGTGAGAGGGCATGGTTACTGCACCTCTCTTCTGGGCTGGGACCCACCAAGGCTTGCTAATAAGAAGGGCAAACCTGAAGTTTTCAAAGCATGCGTGACAATGCTCATGGAGATGACAGAGTGTACCTAGATATAGAAATTATTTATGGAAGAAAAACATGTCAATGAAAATAAATCCTAGCTCAGCAACAGGACATCTGAAGTTCTGACACATCTTTATTCCCACAAAAAATTTTTCCTCTTGACTCCTTAAGAGAATCAACAGTTTTGGCATTGAGAAGTCCTCTTCTCTGTTACAGTCTCGTTCATATAATTAGAGAACTGGGCTTGAAGCAAAGGTCTGAATAACCCATTTCCAGCTAATAATTATAATTTGTACAGTCAAAAAATTGTGTCTAAAATTTGTTTATGTGGAAGATTTCCTGAAAAACTTTCTGTAATAAAAGCATAAAGATCACAATCTATTCACATAAGATTTGTAAATGAATGTGAGAAAAAAGTATTTGTAATTATTTACTGCTAGTAGTTGAGCCTTCTAAATATTCTATCCAATTTAACAGACCCTTGCTGTGAGTGCACAATCATAGATATTAATGGTGGAAAAGAACCAGAAAATTCTCTTTAGTGGAATACTGTTGTCCTCTCTCTTTGTGATGTACTTCCTAACAAAAAGCCATGAGGAATTTCTACAGTGTCTGTGCATTCCTTTGATGCTTTGTATTTGCCCAGTTTCAAAATCTTCAGCGTTGCTTTGAGCATGTTGCTCAGCTGAAACTGTGTTAATGACAGTAGGTTTTTTACTGCTTACTGAGATTGATGCTTTCTTTGAAGGCTCCTTGCTCATTTAAATCTTTGCCTGGTAGCTAAAAAGCTAAAGTAGTACGTGCCTGTGTGACAGGCCCCAGTGTTCTGTCTGCTTCATACCAGTTGTCTCACTGTGAATCATAACTCACAGACAAGACACTACTAACACTTGAGTGAATGAATGTTCAGAGAAAATCAAAATGCCAATTAGGAAATGACAAATGCAATGTGTTCTTATTTATTCAAGACTGTAATTTCTAAAGTAAATTCATTTCAGTATCTAAACCTTGAGGGGGTTTTGTCACTAAATTATCGAGAAGAAGATCTGGTAAGTCTCTGATTACTACTGACCATGTCTTGTGCCTGCATGACAGTAGCCCATCACCAGGCAGAGTGCTGAAAGCAATGACCCACTCTGTCTTAAAAAGACTACTGATTTTCAGAAATATATCACTGGAGAAAGCTTAAACATGGTGTCCAAGCAATTGCTCACCACAGAAAGGAAAATAGCAAAGAGTGGGAAAAAATGCCTTGCAGTATCATGTGGTGCATACAAGGAGCTTGCCCACTGCAGTATGGAGCACCCTTCTTCCAGGGCTGTCTTATTTCACTCACTGGCAGATGAGGGTGTTTCTCTTTGCTAAGCACCAGCATTGTGCTTAGCTGGACAAGTACAAACAGAATCGCTCAGCCAACGTATTTATATCTAAGAGCTCAGTCTGGGAGGTGCTCATCACCTTCTGAAGATCTTAAGTATTTTTTACAGAATCAGAAAGATGAGAGAAAAGTTACCAAAGACACTACAAAGGAAAAAAAAAAAATGATAGTTCTAATTTGCCCTAGATTGTACAGTACATGTCACCAGAGCAGTGACTGTTGCAACAATTGCAACTAGCAATTCTTCAGTCTTTGCATCCTTTTTTTTCTTAGAAAGAGTAAACAGCAATTAGTCCTAAATATGAACAGGTATGAGATAGCCTAGTGTCAATTACTGTCTACATAAATGCATAGAAGAAAAGTGAAGGGAACTGGGGTATTTCAAAATTGGTACTTAATTAGTAATGCTCTTTCACTTGAGTTCAGACACAGTAACTGCAGCTAACACTTAACCTAGAAATGTCAGGCTAGATTACGTGTGCACGACAGTTCAGGTACTGATATGGAAAGGTGCTTAACACTAAATCTGAAGGGTGGATCAAAATATGTACAAGAAATAGAGCATCAGTACTTTTGTATACTTTGTGAATGTACTGCTTAGAGTCAGTTTATATGTCTTCTCTAAAGAGCACACCTGATGTTGGAAGCATCATACATTTTTCACTTTTCTGTCTTCTCTGAGTCCTTGCTTACCTTGCCTCCTCGCTGTCATCAGCAAAAGCATGAGGCAATGCCTTTTGATCACTCCTGGAGGAGCTGCTCTAAGTGAACAATTTGCTGGGCCTTTGCACCTCTGGTGTCAGTACAAGACAACCCTGAGGGATGAAGCTTGCTCTGAACTAACACAGAATTATAGAATCTTTAAAGTTGGAAAATGCCTCTAAGAGGCCTTGGCACTGCCAGGCCCACAACAGAACCATCTCCTGAAGTACCACATCTGCATGTTTTTTTTCAAACACTTTTCTGGGCACCCTATTTGAATACTTGATCCTTAATATTTTTTTAATATCTACTCCAATCTAATAATAATAACAATCAAAGGATAATCAGAGAATGAACATGACTTAAGAGCAGTTACTGAAACAGGATTCCACAATATTTCTGTGTAGTCAGAGAAAAAATACTGGGGACTTCCCCTCATCTCTTCCTCCCTGCAGACTTCAAACTCCTGCTCTACAAAAAAGATCTCTTTGGTTTTTCTAATTGATAGGGTGGAAAATTTCATCTTGGTCTCATTTTCAGGGAAGTTTTCATAGCTCAGCTAGTTAAACTTCAGGCATTATCATACTAGGGAAAATTTTAGGCAGAAGGTTTCAAATTTGGTAGAATTACATGAGAGTGGATGATATTTTGCAAAGCCAGGCAGCCTTAACAGCAGTGATGACCAGGGATGTGCCTACACTAGCCAGCAGTGCAGACCAATACTGTACTGTGCACAGAACTCTAAAATCAAACCTTTGGACGTGACAATCTCATACCCTAGCTCCACACACACCAGGTTCTTCTGGTTTGGTTTGCCTTTAACTTAGAGGTTGTCTCTGGTCTGATCCATCAGCTGAATGCCTATTTCAGTCTCTCATGCCTCATGTGTCCTCAGGAGTTCCTCTTCCATTTCAGATGCATGCAGAAGGAATCCAGATCACGTACATGGAGATACTCCCTGATGTGAACCCCAGCACAACAATCTGGCGTGGCTGAGAGGTGACTTGTAAAAGGCAACTCCCATCAGAAATGAAACACGGACATAAATGCATGGTATCAGTACTAAGGGTATTATTGCAGGGACTATACTGAGGTTATACATCAAATTCTTTCTTGCTCCCATGGGTTCAGCATAAACTGGTGCTAATGATTTTTGCCTATGTCCACTCTCCAGAGTGACATGATTGATGAGCAGAAGAGGGAAATGTCAAAACACGAACATCAGTGACTTAGCCCTCAGTTCAAACAACTGACAAATAAAAAAATAAATAAAGTCCTAAAGTTGACAGGCAAGAGAAAAGTGGAAAGGGAGCAGACCTTACTCTACTAAGAGAGTAAATTATAGTCTCTTTGATGAATAAAGGTATAGTAAGGTCAGTGAGGGAAGCATCAAAATGACTCTCAGGTGAAAGGTACTACTAAGAAATTTGACTTGAGCATAGTCCATGTGATAGTATCAGAAACAAAATGAAAGATCCACTTCAGGAAGAGGGCAGCTTTGCAGACCATAAGGCTCACAAAGTTGCCAGCTGGCATCCTTCAAGCCTTTATGATGCCTTGGGAATGCTGACCTGGAACAGAGACTGGAGAAAGCTAAAGCAGATATTTATTGAAAGGCCTTTAAGGGGGCAGTTCAAGAGCCTGGTGAGGGCTACACCCAAGGTGGACCCAAAATGGTCACAAAATGGATGACTGTTCATGAGATCTCAAACTTTTATAGGTTTTGGTCCATTTGCATATTGGGATTTAATTTCCAATTACAGCTTCAGATTATGAAGTCCCATCCTTCTTGTTTCCTCTCTTCAGTGCACCGTTGTTCATGCTTTTGGGCCTGAAAACTTGTAATCTTGGTCTTCAGCACAAAAAGAATTTGCTTTGTCTACCTACTCTGTGAAGAGAGCTGACTAACACTTAGTATGAGGCTCAGAACTACAGCCCTAGGCAGCATAGAATCTGAAAAACATGAAAGCTAAAACTCAAGGCACCATTTGTACCTATAAAAATCCAACAAATAAAGGCTAACTTGATTTTATTTTTTTTTCTTTTATTTATTTGTCTTCTTTACTTTTCACTAGGATTATTGTTCAGTGTGAACTACTCATTTAAAAACTACTAATCCACAGAGCTCAGCTGATGCTGCCTCAGGTTGAAATGCAAAGCAGCTCCTACCTTACATCCTCTCCAATATATGCTGCATGTGTATTGGCTTTGAGAATTAAGTGGTCATAGCCTAGTTCTTCCTGAATTACATCCCAAAATACTGTCTATGTGTAACTGTCCAGAGAATAGGTATATGTGATGCAGAGCCATGCTAGAAGTTAGAAGTATTAAGAAGTATTAGAAGTATTAAATAGCAAGCAAAACATTAGGGTTTGCTTTGAACTAACATGATGCACATTATAAAATCTCCACATGCTGGAAGAAAGAGTAAATCCTCTGTGGTTTACTCATAAATATTTAAAGGATTATTCAGTCCATTGTGCAGTGAATAACCAAATGCATTCTGATGTAAACCAGCCCAGCTCCTGTGTTTATATTGTCTGTCTGATAGAACACAATTACAAAACAATTTTTTCATTTTCAAATTTCTACTTGAGCTCCTTGAAGCACCTAGATTTTGAACTTGGCAGTGTAAGACTGCAAATGCCCAGGGACCTGGCACCACACAGATTAGAAGTGCATGGATTCTTCAAGGACAAAACTATATACTGTATAGTTTATATTCCCATAAATGTGTTCTGTAAGGGCAAAACAATATATTATGAATGTACATCCTATATTTTTGCTGCTGGTAGGGAATTCTACCACCAAGTAGAGCGAATCTACAAAAACAATTTAACTCTACAGTTTCAAAAAAGGAATACTGCATTAGCTTTTTATTACTCTATTTTATATTCAGAATGAATATGGCTCAGGTGTAGGCTTTGAGTTTCAATTTAACATGTTCACAACTGGGCCAATTGGCAAGGTCTGCTATTTCGGACGGATGTAAACAGTCAAGCTCAGCCCTAAATGTGTCTTTTCTTCTTCCATTTTTTTTTTCTGCTTGCTCCCCAGTATTCAGTGTACTTGCTGTTAAAAGTTCTCTTTTATCAGAAAATCATAAGCTGAGCCGGGGACTGAAATGCTGATTTCAGCCACAAATTAGATACCGAAAAATAAGAGATGAAAGCAGTGGGAAAGGGAGTCTGTACTGTGCAGATGTACTTTCATTTTCAAGAGCATCATTCTTCAAATGAAAGGCAATCTGACAAAAAAAAA
>VWYO01006305.1:346157-386891 GCA_013400275.1 Rhadina sibilatrix | reverse complement strand
AAAAACAAAATAAAAAAAAAAACAAAAAACAACAAACAAACAAAAAAAAACAAGCAAACAAAAGTCCTAGAAACCCTGACAGAGTCAGAGATACAACCTGACACCCTGTTGGTCAGGATGTTGGAAGCACTCCAAAGTCCTTCTGGAGTGGCAGATGTGGTTCTGTCAGAGTAGAAATGATCCTGAGAGAGAAGGGTCCAGTCTTCCTCTGGGAATCCAGTGGAACCAGATACTTCATGTTCCTACATCTCAGTTTTTATCCAGGTAGGAATGGTTGGCTCCCCACACTGGGTGGAGCATCTCACAATGGGATGATGGAGTGTGTGATGTCATTGGTGAGCCTTAATGGCCCATTAGCAGAAGATATCCCCCTGGAGGGAGGACAGGTGGTGAAAGAGATAAGAAACACTTCTCCACCTGGTTTTAACAGTTGGCCCATTATCAGAAGGCATCCGCCCCCCTCCCCCCAGAGTTACAAGAGATAAAGAAAAAAACATCTCCCCAATTGCTTTCAACAGATGAAATAGAATACACATTTTTGGTTCCATAACCCAAGACACACACACCAAGTGTGTTGTAAGCATGAGGACATCCTGCTAATAAGTATGACCAACACAGAAAGCAGAGCATTGGAGGAAAATGTCAAACTGTTTTTTTTAGGACTTTCATAATCCATTTTAGCTTCCAGTGGAAAGATGTGCCGATTAAAAACTTTCTGAAGTCTTTTGTGCCTTATTCCTTGGTGTTTAATGACTTCAAACATATTGTAATTAGATAAGATTACTAGGGAGAGTTATAGTATTACTATTTTAATTATATATCATATGATAATATTAATATAATTACACATTGTACCATATCAATATAATTTTATATTAATATTCTATCTTGCATTGGAAAAAATTCCATGATCAAAAAAAGCAGACAAACTCTCTGGGACAACAAGCCCTGATTATAGTACCATCTTTACATCACTATGTAGGATTTGCACAAGAAAATAAAAAAGTTAAAGCACAAAAAAAACCCAAAAAACTTATAATAGGAATATTTCTCAGGATTATCACTAATTTTTTAAAATTATATCTATTAAGCTTTCTGCTTGGAAGGACCTGTCCCAAATTGTCTATTGATAAATTGTACTAGTTGTTAAAGCTTGGTAGCATGAGGCTGATATGGTCCACATTGCCAGTGAACAACAAGATGGCACAGACAAGACTGATTTTTGAAGACTGAAGTGTGTTTAAATAAGGCTGCAATTTAGGCCAACAAATGCGCATGCTCTAAAGATAACAAATGGAGCACAGATAATGCTCCTTTCTTCTATAGTTAAGTTTTGGTCAAGAATCACATTGATGATTCATTTTCTGCTAACATGGGCAGTAAACTCACCGCCTTCCACATTTGAATGTGTGCTGAACTTGGCAGGTGCCCCTGCCCATGGCAGGAAAGTGGGAACTAGGTGCCCTTTAAAGTCCCTTCCAAACCCAAACTATCCTATGACTCCAAGATCCTAAGAACCCTGTGTAGGCATCATGGCCCCTATATAGTCTCAGATGCTGTCCTGCATTTTGAGTGGGAAAGAGATTTTTGAAGCATGTTTATTTGGGGAAGTTGAAGTAAATTACCTTAGTAAACTTTAGTGCTTTCTTTTTCTTAAGAAGTCTCTTCTCTATTTGAACGTTTAAGGAATGGCATAAAAGTTGTTTTCTAAAGTTAGTTAGGTGGTCTGGGATAGATGTTATTGTTAATTAGGCCTAAGAGACTTTTCAGGCAAGACAAGATAAGCACATGCAAAAAAAGAAAGGCATCAACTGCAGAGCCAAAAAAATTATAACTATGCCTTCTAGCAGGGCCTCTTATGTTGAGGTTAGTAGTGGGAAATCCCAGCATGGCACGGATTTCTGCAACTTGCTCTCACTCTTGGTCATTTGTACCCATAACAAAACATGTAGAAAGTTGATTTCAGTTGCCTAAAGCAACTACAGAGTCATGGCAGGGAAGGGAAAAGATGTCTTTCTTCATAGTTAAGCCAGATCTCACTGCACAAGTGAAAATAGGAAAATAAAGTGGAGAAGGAAGTGCAGAGCTTGCAGTCCAAGCTTGCAGCTTGTGTTCTAGACTCAGCTCCTCTGTGGGCTGGTTACTGGTTCTATCAGTAGCCTCATCTTTATATGAAGAAAGAGGAAAGGGAGAAGTAATAATGAAACACTTTCCAGTTTACTCTTGCTTGTCTAGATAAAAGCTCAGTATCCATGGGAGGGGAACTTGGCAATCCCTGTTGAAAGAAAAACCTCCAGGCAATGATGAGAGTATTTCAAATACCCACAGGATTTTACTCTTGAAAACTCTTTCTGGGAATTAGCATATTACTTGAATAAACACTCAAACTGTCTGGTAGAACTGACCAGGATGTAACTTTAGCTTTCTATGTTGATCTTCATATTTTAATTTACTATTAAAATATAATATTTTATATTATGCGTGTATGTGTGTGAAGATATCAGGTACATTATAAGTTAAGTGACAAGATAAAAATAAATTAAATAAATCACAAGTAAAAATGGAAACGATCATGTTCTTTTAAGAGGCTGTTTAATTACCTACCACTTTTTACTGTCATTCACAATGATTATCAATTAATCTACATTGATTTACATAGGAGGTAATGGAAAGTTAAGATAGAAAGTTTCACGTCACTAGGAATGATTTCTTGAAAAATCTTTACTTATAGCATAGAATCAGACGGATCCAGCAGATGTCTTTCGCCACACCTGATTTATTCAATTATCATTTTCAGACTAACATCAGCATTATGGAACAACACCATTATTCATCATTCTTCTCCTTCCCTGGGGACAGTTGTTTCAACTTAAGCCTTCTACATGGGTGAAAAGAAATTAAATTTGCTTCTCAGGCTTCTACTTTAAAATGATTTTGTTCTTTTGGAACACCACATAAAAACTTACAAACTGAAAGCAATTTACATCAGTCTCCCTTTCAAGACCACTGAAAATCTTACCCATTTAGATCATAATCAAAACACAGCAGAGAAATGCCTCAACCATCCATTTCACTCATTGTCTACCTATTCTGAACCTTCAGAGAACACAAAAATTCTTACAGTTACTTATTCCTAGACATAATCTCACACAACCCATCCTTCTCATCTGTGTTTTTTGCTTTCCTTTTGATGACAAGACTCACTTCCATAAACTTGTATTTAAAGTGCTTATACCCTTAGGCAAGTTAGACAACCATTGAAAATTTCAAACTTAAAAAAGACAAATTCACTAGGTAACTCTGTAAATTACTACTGTGATATTGTAAAGCATTACTTCTTAGGTTTTTATCAACATGCATCTTGACTGCACTCATGTACAAACTTCTTATTAGTCTCTCTTGGTATATTGCAGTGGCACCCAAGCTCTGCTCCCTGGTAGCTTGTAGGCTATAATCCCTCCCTGCTTTCCTTCCTTGCCCATGGAGCTGTTCACACACCTAATCTGTGAATGAGGAGTGCTGTGGCAGCCATCTCCTCTGGCAGGCTCAGAAGCAGCAGAAGAACAACGCCTGCATTACTGCTGCAGCTCAGTGCCTTTCCCTACACAACGCGTCCCAGGATTTTGCATGAACTGGTCTTTCCAGCACCTTCCAAGGGAGAGCTGAGAGGAGATAAGAGAATTTACAGAAAGGGATGAAACAAGGCCATGCCCTGTAGTCAAATGTGTCACCAACATGGGTGCAACATGGGAAAGCATATCCTGAGCTAGACCTCACACTTCTGGTGGGATTCCCTGCTCTGCTTTGAAAAAACAGTTACATTTTAAAGTTTCCATAATACTATATAGTGAACAAAGAATGGTGACAGGATGAGCAGATTTATTATGGAATTTGGGCAAGATGACTTAGCTACAAAAGCTATGAAGGCAACAATTGCAGAACACGGAGCTTCTAAAACTCTGCACTACAATCCTCCTGTATCAAAATCTATTTTCCTAGAAAACCTCATCTGTCTTTCTGTGAGTAGTTTTGAGAGCAAGTAGTTCTATGAGTGCATATGCACCCTGACTTCTTTCCTCAGTGAAAATCAAATAATTTCCTCAAATCTTGAGGAGTATGGGTTGCTTGTTTAATGAAATCCTTCCCCTGGTGTCTCTTATTTCCCTAGGAAAAAACAGAGAGCATTCCAAATCACTGGGGACTGCATTTGAGAGACAAGAAGATTCTTTCTGCAGTCCAGTCACATTCAGGCAACAAATTTTAATGGAAGAGCTAGGCTGTGGGTTGAGTACATGATTAAAAGAAAAATGTCCTGTCAGTGGAAGCTCACAGAGAGATGAGTTTTAATCAGTGGATATTTTCCCCCCATATAAGAAAGTCTGGGCACATTTGTATCAACTGCAATATGCAGAAAGAATCATGCTGCCGAGCAGCAGTGAGCACACATTTATTGCTATTAGGCTCAGTGAGACTGCAGTGGGAGGCTCACCTCTGCTTTGCCTGTGTCTTTTACACTACATATGCAGGCTAAGAAAGCAGTAAAATAGTAAAATACCTTTACTTAAAACCATATCTGCATGTAAAAATCAATTAGAGAACTGTGTTCTTTGGAAATAAACAAAAGCAAACAAAAAAACCCCAAAACAACAACAACAACAACAAACCAATAGCAAACTCATGCCTATCCAGAGCTGTCAAGCACCAAGTGAACTCTTATTCTAGAGAAGCAGTTAATTTCCTTGGTTGGTTTATCAGCTTCACAGCTGGAGCAAACCTGCTGCAGCAGAGCTCTTTGCATTGAATTGCAGCTTGGCAGAAAGGTACAAATTTTATTCCACCTTCCAAGTAAACTGTCATGCACTGATTCCCACAGGCTGCTGAAAGCTCCTGAGTGTCCTGAGAGGCATGAAGACAAATATCTTAGGAAACAATGTGCTCTGGCTTTCTGAATTTCCAGGATCTTTGATGTCCCAGTAGCTCATCAAAGAGTTAATGGTTTCCATATAGTCAAGAAAATATCCCTAAAGTTCCAAGCAAATACTGCTTTCACTTTTCTTAATGAAAATTGTTTGATTTCTGTGTTCTCTAAAAAAATGTTTAGATTGGCAATCTCTGTTACACTTTTCAACTTTATTCTAATTTCCAAATTCCTAGTGCAACATTCAGCATTCTGCTCAGCTCTAAAGACAGCATTTAGGCATACAAGTTTGCTGAGGAACTTTAACCTGTTCTGCCTCTTTCACCACCTCTCCTGCTTATTTGTATTGGAATCTGTCATTACCATGTTTACTGTGCCCTGGGCTGCTGCAGTTCCCTGCTCAGTGCTAGTTAAAGTTAACTTCAGAAATGAAGGCAAATGGATGAAATGAACCCGTATCTATCTGAGTATCTATCTGAGAATTGCAGTAACTAAGTTGCAGACATTTAGTCTATTGCAGCGTTTCTGCCACGGCCATGGCAATTATGGGCAGAGGTTGAACAGGGGAAACTAACTATTTTCTAAATCTCCATTTACTTCCAGTTGTTCTGCATGATTTGCACTGAAATATTAATGAGCTCCGTAAAAATTAAACAATCAAGTTTTATTTTTACCAGAAATACTTTTATGTAAATGAAAATATTTCAGAATTCCTGCAGGGAATTTCACTAACATTTCTTACAAGCCAGAAATTGTCACAGTACTTTTCAATGTTGTGCAAAATGGCAAACAACTCTATATCAAGTACTAGAAAATATGTAGAACAATTAAGTTCTCCTTTCAAGGTGAGGACACTTCTGTATTGCTAATGTTTGAACTGTTGTCTGCTCTCCCCTCAGTCTCAGCCAGCTCTGGTGCAGAAGTTGGCCAAATCTGTTTCACAAATCCTTATCATAACAGTTAATGAATGAAAATGCAAGTAGCTATAATATCATGGCTTTCAGATTCCTTTTAAATGAGATGCTTGAAAAAGCAGATGTCCCTGGATTGACAGCTGAGATGGAAAACCACAGATTTATCTTGATCCTGTCTCACACAGTTGCTTTATTGACCCAGACTGGTAATTATACAAATATACACATGTATTTTACTCTCTACATATTACCATGAATAATGATGTCTAACTAAATTCAGCAAGAAAGGACAAGGCCAATTCTAGAACGTTAATGCAGGTACAGTCTCTCACCATTTTTCTTTCTCTTGGTTATATCTTTTTAACACTGAAGGCTTGTTAATGGCAAAAGTGAAGTGGGCTGTATGCATCCCTGAACCAATACTACAAACAGTGGAGGAATTGCACAAGACAGATCATGGTACAAACACAATGACAGAACTACAACAAAGCATTGTAGGAAAAGTCAAATTTGCAAAAACTTCTGTAGCCTCCTTGCAGACTGTTTCAGAGATTGACAATTCCTCTGTAATACTGCTCAGGCTGACAAAATTCTTCTGATTTTCAAAAATCTGGTGATCTCACTAAACTTATAATCAATCTGTGAGAAGCCAGTAGCTCATTGTAACTGTCTATTCACATGGCCAAGAGACTATTTTTGGGTTTATTGTGGTTGTGATGATGATTATGATGATGATGGTTGTGATGAAGCACAGGCATATCTTTCATACCCTTTTCTGAAATAATGTTGATATCAGCTCTGTAGACAAGAAAAAATTTAATTTTCCACACCACTTGTGCAATTGTTTATTATGAAAAAGAAGACATAAGCTTTTCTAAACAAAAAATGGGGAAAGAGTGCAAACTAAAATGAAAGAAAATATGGAATACCTTCAGGACAACTATATTTTACTCATGTGCCATTCCTGTAGCCCTTAACTCTAAATCATCTCATGTTTTTTTATCACATGAGGATGTTGACTGGCTTTCTTAATCAATCACATGTCACTCAAGGAAATGGAATAAGAGCAGGGAACCTGCCTGAGCACTGGTGTCAGCCCCTACAGGGATTTTCTTTGGAGAATGACATCCATGATGTGCTTCCTTGCATTCTTTTCTGTCCAATTATAAAAGTAGCAAGGCCATAACTAATGGGAAAAAAGGGGCTGCTGCAGTGCCCCAGAGGAGCCACATTATATATTGATATCATTAAACCCTTTGTTACATTTAAATGAATATGAACCAAACTGGCTGACTGAAGGCAGGGGCAAAAGCTGCTTTGCAACCTCTTTTGGAGCAATTCCTGGAGCTTTCCCAATGGCATAGAGAAGGCCATCTGAACATCAGGGATAGAGGAAGAGCTATCCAAAACAACTCAAAAAGCATTCAAATTTATGGGTCAGTAGTAAAAGCTTGGTCAATGACCTGAAATACATTAAGCCACTCCAGCACTGACCATGATCATAGTCTCTATAGCTCAGTAGTCACAGTGTTTCCCTTGATTAATTATTTATACAAGACTCATAACCTCCATTTTAATGTCTGTTGTGCTAAATATCTTTTAAAATTAAATTCTATTTTTCTCTGATAAAAAAGCTACTAAATGTCAAAAAAAAGCTTAAGTCTACCAAATGTCATAATTAATTCCTACGTCAAATAATCAACATTTGGCAGATTCTTTGAAGACAGCAGGGCAGAAATAATTCACAAAGCAAGACAATTGCATGGAGTCAGAATGAGGCACTGACTGGTGGCAGATATCCAGAAGTTATGTCAGATCCTTGCTTATCATTTCCCTGTGGATGTGATGCTTGTGTGTACTGGAGAGCAGAACAGAGATTAAGGACATCAGAGAACTGTGAGGAAAAAGTAAGAGGAATAGAGTCCTCAAAAACAAGAGAATACAATGATCTTGATGACACTGATGATTTTATTATTATGAATAGTAATAATAATAATAATAATAATAATAATAATAATAATAATGAAAGCTCAAAATATTTGAAATCATCACCATGCCTGGTTAATTAAAGCAGGATAACCCTGCAAATGAATGGACGACAAGTCTAAGAATACTAACAAGTAGATTTGTAAAAGTGTAAAAGCATCAATTTAGATCAATATTTATCAATCTTTTGGGCAGGCGGGGACCATTTTTATAGAAAATTAAGTAAGAGCTTAGGCTGTATTGGGCAAAGCCCAGCAGTGATGGGAGGTGATCCTGCCCCTCTGCTCAGCCCTGCTGAGGCCTCACCTGCAGCCCTGGGTCCAGGTCTTGAATGGAGGGGATAATGAGGATGGAGCCAGGCCCTTCTCAGTGGTGCCTGGTGCCAGGACCAGGGGCAATGGGTACAAACTGGAACATAGAAGGTTCCCTTTGAACACCAGAAAATGCTTTTTCAGTGTGAGGATTATGAAGCCAAGGCACAGGTTTCTCAGGGAGGTTGTGGAGTCTCTCTCCTTGGAGATATTCAAAAGCTGTTTGGACACAGTCCTGGAAAGGCTGCTCTAGGTGGACCCAGCTAAGTGTGAGGGGGTTTGAATCAGATGACGTCCAGAGGCCTCTTCCCACCTCAACCCTTCTGTGATTTTGTGATACAGAGGTTGCAATTTTTCTACTAGTGGTAGACATGTTACTGAGCATTCAGACACTCTGTTGGAAGCTGCTTTAGAAGCCTGCTGTCTCTTAGGAAAAGCATACAACACTTAGAAATTCATGAGCTGAAAGAAGCAATGGGAAGGCATCTTTTTGGGACATACACTTCAGCAGATACTGACTCTGCTCACTGTGACCACAGTATGCAGTTCCCAATTTGGCTACCAGGAATGCTTTTTCTTATAGCTCTGATATTACAACTTCATTATATTCTGTAGAAAATAATGTATTTTCTATTTTAACCTATGTTTTGTGCTTAGCAGTGTATGTGATAAGCTATTCCCCTCTGATAACTTTACCTTAGGCAGATAGGCTCACTGCTTTTTACTTCACTACGGAAAAATTTCAATATTCTTAATTTCCCTGCATTACATCTTTGTTTGGATTTATAGATGAAGATTTGGGGTTTTTTTTGGTGCCTGCTCGTCCTCTGTAGGTCCAGCAGGCAGCCCGAGGGTTACAATAATTGACGCTTATGAGAGGCAACAGATGGACCTCCACAAAGTAAACCAGAGGCTTCCTTCAAAATATCCTGAATTTGCATCAACATGCTGAAGAGCTTCCATGTTGCATGTTTTTAGGCTTAGGGCTTTCACTTTCTTTGCTTCCCCCCTTCTTTTAGTGGTCTAGATTTTAGGTTATCCTTCCATACTGTGGTGAGAATGGGAGGAAAGGTAACTTCACCCTGTGCAATGCAGCATTGAAAGAAAGTAACATCTCCTGGCCCAGAAGCATCTAGTTGTGTCAGCCCATTGCTCTGCCAAAATGTATTAATTTTGCTTCTTCAGCACTGATGAAGTTATGCAGCTGCTAATTCCAGAGTTAGCACAGTGAACCCTGGCTTGGGGCTTTGTACTGCTCTGTGTTAATGTCATATTAGGCTCTGGGGCTAATACAAATCTCTCTGCAATAACTTGGAGAACTTTTTAATGTTCAGGCTATTGAAGCCAGCGTGTACCTGGCATTTAATACTCTCAGCGTGCGTTATCTATTTGCAAATAACAACAAAAATTGTATGAAGTGTCCCTCTCAAAGATGCTAAGCTGTCACCATTTTTACTGTATTATTAGCTTGTTTGCTAAAAGTTGAGGTTTCTGTAATGATCTGCCTTGCATTTTAAAGGTGTTGTGCAGAACATCAAATAAATATAGATTTTAAACAGAAATTTTAACTATAATTATTCCTCACTATTGATTGCATCCTATTCTCTCATACTTCTCTTGATTTTCCCCCAATTTAAAGAGATATTTAACATCTTCAATTACCAATCACTTAAATAGGCACCCAGAATCAGGATAAGATACAAAGTTACTGTTTCACCAATAAAAATATATTTTTAGAAACAACTATAAAGCAGATATAAAAATAGCTTTACTGTGTTAGAAGTAAATAAATGACTGTCAAGCTTATTTCCTGAAGCAGGGTTTAATGTCATTACAGCTGCAGCATTCTGTGCATATAAAAATCTTTATACCAGTTTAAAAAAAAAAAAAAGTCACCTTTCAAAAATTCTGCTAGTGAGTTACATATCTTGACAAGTATCCAATACTTACCCCCAGAGGCATTTCTTCTTTCAGAGGTTCTAAGTCCCTACCAAATGGAAGTGTTTGCATTCCCACTCACTTGGACAAAGGCTAGCATGACAAAATGATTTGTTATGCCAATAAAGTTTTTTGTTACACTGTAAAATGGTTTGTTGTGCTACTACTGCTACATAAAAATGTTATGAAAATTAAGTAGGTTGTAAGGACCAAAAAGGAATAGTCTGCTTTTGGGACTAGCTACCAGGAAAAGGTAAAAAGAATGATCTCACGATCATTCAGTTCCCCAGTCCTTTGAAAAGACAACCTAAATGACCTTTTAACTAGCAACTGAAATTGGTACCTCAATTACAAAAGCAGGTATGCATCCGTATGGATGGGAACCTCCTCATGTCAGTAGTATTCAGAAAATGGAAGGAAGCTGCAAATTATTTGATAATCCAGGTGGTGACTTCTGTCTTGTGTGACAGTACATGAAACAAGCCTAAATTACAATTCAGAATGGAAACTGAAGTACAGACTCATGGTATGTTAATCATAACATGTCACAGATGGCGTAGCAAGATAGTAAAACTGGAGGAAAACCTTACTTGTCGTACAGTATTTTAATTTTAGCATTGTTTATATCAATCAAGGCAGTATCAGAAACTGGCAACTATTTAATTCACAGTCACGCCTTATAAGTTCCTGGCACATTTTTAATTTAATTTAAATTTTGAATTTTTATTTAATCCAGCCTAGCAATCAGTCACTTCTTCAGAAAGGGAAGGCCAGTTACATCTTATGCTTTAAAATTATTAGAGAATTTCTATTTTTTTATTTTCATATTTTTTTAGTTTGTATATATTGTGTTTATTCTAATATTCTAATATTAACGTTTGTGTTCCTGCCACTTGACAGAACTTTACTGCATTAAGTGCAGGAGAAAATACTTCCTGTGATCAACAACCATCTGTATTTCCACTGAATTCTAAATTTGTTGATAATCACAAAAAATACTAGAAGAAATTATAACATATACACTTTTTCTTATAGACGTGAGGAGGTGTTTGAAATATAAGGAAGGTGCATGCAGTTAAGCCTGAGTGTGCAGAATCGTTTTGGAATCCACTTTCACAGTAATGTTATAATTTATGTTGGCATACACAGGGCTGGGCCACAAGAGAAGTAATTTTCTTTTCACTGGAAAAGATCTTGACTCAAAATCTTTGCTGCCTGACTGAAGGATGGTCAGGAGAAAGCTTGTGTGTTTATTGTGATGTCCTTGATGCTTGAGAAGCTGATAGACCGGGATAAGACACACATCTTGTGTAGGTGCAGGTGATATCACTGGTGTGCAAACCAAGTGCACTAATTCCAACCTGGATCATCAAGTGGAAGTTCATTAATCACAGATGTACAAGTTTATCCAAGCTTCACTAAAAGTAGAGGCAAGGCAAAAACCACTTGGCATCTTACAAAAGGTATTTAATACTGGAAAGAAATTATCTTCAACTTTCAGACAGCTGGACAGAATGATAGATGTAACTACATATACTACTGATTTCTTTTCTTTTTAGAGAGAAACATCCTTATGCTAAAAAAATGTAAAAAATTTAAAGTTTGAAACAATTTTAAATTAACCAGTGAGATTTATTCCACAGATGCAGTTTACTTTGCAAGTGGTAGTATAAACCAGGTTGTTAGTAAAACAGCTTGAAATACTGAACAGAGCAGAAATATCCATCCTTTCTGGCTGCTCAGACCAGGTAGCTCACCTGACTAGCAGGTGTGGGGTGCAGACTGCACCTCTTCTCCCACTATCTAGCAGGCCCTGGACACATTGGTTAGGACCATGAGCCATGAGCATTTATGTTCTCAAAATAGGTCTGGACATCTGGGGTGATCAATCCTATGTGCAACCACTTAGGGTCAGCCAGTTGCAATGAACTACACACAGCTATGAAGGGAAAGAGCTACCACTTCTAGATCACATACAGCTCATGCCAAACAACCTGTTAATCACAAGTAGAAGCAGCCAACAGACTAAGGAAAACTGTGCCCAAGACTGGCTTGTTGCTCCCAAAGCAACTCATTGAGTCCCAGTGCTTCCCTGTGCTGCAAGTTTTTATAAGAACTTCCTGTAATTGCATTTTTTGACTGGTGTTACAACAAATGTGGACAATGGAGGTGGAGTGTTCTGATAATGCAGAGTTCAAGGAGAGAAAAAATAACACGGCTAAATATGAACACCTACTTTAATTCCTAATATTTTTCTGACCTTTTTCAAGGATTAATCCATAGCTGAGCCTGGGAAGAAACTTAGCTACGTATCATGTAAAATATATTTACAATCAAGGTTGAATAAATGGTGTAATTGATTGTGAACCTCAGAAAGGCTTAGGTAAATTAATTTTGGACAAGTCTGCTTTGTTTTGCTTTACATTTCAATGAATGAATGCCAAGGACTCAAGTTCATTTTCACCCATCCCAGCTATGGCCAGAATGGGTACTATGCTTGTACAGAGCATTAAGAGACATAAGCAAAGAAAAGAGAGGTGCTGATTTTAATAACACATATATAATTCTCCAATTCAAAACACAATTAAAAACCTCTGCAGCCACCCATCAGCCACTGCATCCAGGACAAGCAACAGCAGCAGCAGGCTGTGTGTGAAAGCACTGATGGAATGCCAGCGCGGAAAGAAATGTGAACTTACAGAGAGGAGTATTTGGATAGCGCTGTGAATGACCTCTAGGTACTGGAAATCAATGATGCAGCCCGTCACAGAGACGTAGGAGTAATCCTCTAGGATGCCAGGGGAGGAAGGACGCACCACCCTCCGTATGCAGCCGGGCCCGTGCTCCCGCCACCAGGAGCGGTGCATTGAGATGTTAAAGGTCATGAGATCCGTTTCCTAGGAGAGGGAAGGAAAAAGTGTCAACACATTTGACTTTTAAGGTGAAGAAAGGGGAAATAAAAAATCTTTCCTATTATAAGGGCAATGGGATAATTATCCTTAATCCTCACCCCAGTAATTCTAGCATGAAAGTAGAATGTGAAGTTGAAGTAGAGAGAGGAAACCGCAAATGTTCATTGATTATTTTGTAGTTGTGCACAGGAACTGCTGCCTGGTGTAAGAACCATCATACCAGGTACTGTATAAAACACGTTCCCTTGGACTTACAGCCTGAAAAGCAATTTTGATGTTACTTGATAAGAATGTCACTTGAGAACTTTTTTTTTTTTTAGCAGACAACAGAGCCAGTTTTACCCTAAGGTACTGGAGACAACCTAAATCAAATTTACATTGTCAGATTCAAATGAGATGTCTCCAGCCAAGCACCCTGCTCCTCATCCAGATTACATACTTCTCATCTTAGTGAAGGAACCTACATTTATGAACTGATCTGGGTTTAAAATAAAAGCAGTTAGTTCTCTTCAGTCAAATCATCTTCCTGATCAGATATTAAACCTACCCAGATGAGTACTGGTTGCACTCTAACCCATATGGGATGTCTAATGTCTGTGCATTTTAGTAAGCATCCACTTGGAGCAGTGAAAGTGGCAAACCTACTAATGTACTAAGATTTTCTAAGAACTTACCTATGAAGTAACCATTTGAATCAACAAAAGATTTGGGTCTTTAGGTCATGCCTAAGTAAAGAAGTTATCAACTGAAGTTGATATGAATGAATGAAGTTGAATGAATGCCATTTAAATGCAAAAAAACCCCAACACTCCTCACTGGAGATAAATGAGAGTTGTGTTATATTGATACTTTAAATAATTATTTCAGATTTATGTTTCCATGTTTCCCATTCTGAACTCCAAGTAAAAAAGGTCTGCAAAATTGTCAGCCATATGTCAGCAAAATACCTCTGGCTTCTATACATGACAGTTTCTGGCACTGCTATGTCACCAATTTGCCCTTTGCATCCCACAAATATGTCCTGTCTGTGGTCATTTACTTCCACCGTAGCCAAAGGGAAATTCGGTCCAGATTCCAGTTGCAGAAGTGGTTAAATTGTTATTTTCCTTTGTTAATTGTTTTTATTCTGGCCACACCTGAAAATTAACAAGGGAATTCAATCCTGCCATCCTAACTATATCTTAGCTATCAGTAAGAAGTCTGCCTTTGTGATGCTGGATTTTTCTCCACAACTTCTCTACTCTTTAAATACAGAGTTGCTAGATTTCCAGATGCATTATTTCCAGTTGATGAGGCATTTATCTTTTGACTTTGCATGTCAATCCTTGATAGTGGTTCAGAAAATTTTCAGCTGCAACATGAAAACAACTTGTGAAGTAAGAAGCTGACAGAAAACCCAGTTTAATGAAAATATAATCATAAATATAGAGTCACAGGAAACAGCCGGGGCTTTCTTTGTACAACAATGCCAGAGATTGCACAGTGTTATCAAGTGCTTTTAAAAATTGTCAGCTCTAAGAAATGCCAGTTGTCAAGCAGCACACACATATTCAATCTAACCTATTTCAGAAGTCTTTTGTTGAGAAGGAATATGGATTGGTGGGTTAGTGTGTATCAAATACTGGCAGGTATCACTTTGTTATCACAGCTATGGGAATCAATTGTGATGTCCATGGTGTTGATGTCACAGCTTTCTTTGCTCTTGAGGGTTTATTTAGCCTTTACCTTTTTGCCTTTTTTAAAATTATAGCCTATTACAGTGTCCATTCTTGGCTAGTTCGCAGCCAGTGATAAAATTCCATAGGGAACCAGCTTGATAAATTTTGCCAACACATGTACAATGTAAGATTTTGGCAGGTGAGCAATAAAAACCCCTTATAAATAAAATCTTTCATTTTTGGAATACTGTTATGCATGACTCTTGGAGCGATTAAAAAAAAAAACATTCCTTACTTGATGGTCATGTTCATGTTTCAAGGCTGCTGGTGATTCAGGGAACTAGAAAACAGAAAAAAGAAAAAGAAAAAAGCCCGAAAAACCATCACAGCACTTGCTACCTTTTTAAAAATAAGTTCTTATCCAGAAATTCTGGATGAAGTCTGTAAGAGGAGATTTTCATAATTACTTTTCACTTTCTGTATTACATCCTGAGCTCTGAAAGCAGGTAAAAGCAGATAATGATGGCCCAGCAAGGATCAGTTTTAGAAATGCAAACAAAACCACTTGGTGCATTAGCTTGACCTCTGAAATATCACTTCACAAAATGGCAGCCATAAGCTCTTAGAGCTGATAAATGTTAAGCTGCCAATCAATAAAAGACAGCCTGACAACAGGAAAAATCAATTTTTTTTTTTTTTAAACAGCTGAAACACTTCTCCCTAACTACTTGGAGCTTCTTAATCCGTAAAGAGAGTTAAATGCAAAAAGCATTAAAAAAATTACCCTGTATCTTTATAGTCATTTACAGAGCCACAGAAAATTCAAAGACTCTTTTCTGGGAGGTACAGGTTTTAAATATCAGTGAACTCCTGAGAGTGTTTTGGTATTTGTAAATTCACAGCTTGGGAACCCTGAGCATGCTGGAAAAGCTGCTGCCCAAGTGGCTAATTTTCAGTTCCACGTTTAATGAAACAATTTAAGAATTTTCAGGAAGTACAAGCAGATGCCTGAAGTTTTTCAATAGATCATTTACTATCTTCCAATATTTCATATTAAAAAATGTATAAAATATTTAATCATCAGCAAGTGACAATTCAAATGCTTATTTCTTAGGAAAAAATGCTGCTGCTTCAAAGCAAGAGACTCAATTTCAGACTCTGTACAAGAGAAACCAAGTCATCCTTCTAACTAACCCAGTTAGTTAGAACCCAGTTCTAACTAACCCAGGATTCATTTAACAGTTGAAATTTCAATCATGGATGGAAAATTATTCTTGTCTGAGCAAATAGCTTGACTTTAATTCCATACCTCAGTGGGTAAACTATACTTCCTCAGCTGATAACCTCTCAGACAGACACCATGATCAGAGTGGGGGCAGAACACAGGTCACAGGTCTTTCAGGAAAATTGTGAGATTTAGGGAAGTGAAATCCCATTTCCTACTCCTCCATTCTTTAGTCAGCATTAAAACAATACTCCAATCTCTGGTAAGAAGTTTGCTCCTGAGTATAGGATCAGCCCCATAATCATACTTTACTGATGTAGAGTCCCACTTAACTGTCTACGGCTTTTTAAGCCTTTAAACTATATACAGGATTTGTGTTGGTTGTCAGCCCAAGGATTAATTTTGATTATTATTGGAAATCGTTGCTATGGCAGATACGTTCTTTTAAGGTGAGATGTAATCCCTGTGAGTCTGAGTAATGCTGTTTCTAAGCACTTGGAGATAATTTTTAATTTCATTATGTCTGATTAAATTCTACGTTTGGTTTCAAGTAGACGTTTTCTATTGGGCAGGGCTTTGAGCAATCTGATCTAGTGAAAGATGTTCCTGCCCTTAGCAGGGGTCTAGATGATCTTTGAAGGTGCCTTCTGGTCCAAAGCATTCTGTGATTTTTTTGATTCAATTTTTAGGTGGTGAATCTAGGTAAAATTTAACAAATCATAGCATAAGATGGTTTATTTTAAATCTACACAGTAGTACCAGGGATGATATTCCTTTCATTTATTTGTGTAAAATTTACACACAGTATCTATAACAACAACACAAAAAATTAACGAGAAATTAGGACTACCTAAAATTACTAGTTTTAAAGAAAACAAAAAGAAGACACTGAAATTCTAGGGAGCAAACCTAATGCAACAAGATTGCCTTGCATAAGAAACAAATATTATGCTGTGACATGATTACCACCACAGATATTTGTTCTTTTAGTGTATGCTTCTGCTTTATGACTTGTTATTTATGTTTCTTTCATTCCTTGCTAGTATTTAAAAATACACTCTTAGGAAAAGTATAACAAAAACAGTGTGGCATTGAGCAGGATGCAGGAAAAGCACTTTTTTCCTTCAGAAAAGAGCAGCCAATACTTGAAATTTTACATACAAGGAAAGAGCACAAAGGCCTGGTAAGGCAAAATGTTAGAGAGCTTGACTTTATTGTTGCTTGTGTGGTACCTAGCCCTTCCTAACACTTTTTATTTTATTGATACATACCATATTGTCTATTATAAATGGACATTAGGCTGAGGCATTAAATATTCCCATTCCATTTCCAAAGTGTAACAAGGATGCTCTGTTCTGACTTGCTACACATATTTTGCTTAAGGAGTGAAGAGAAAAGATTTTCAATCAAACACCTGCTCAACAGGAAATAAAAGTTTATATGCATAGTGCTAGAAAATGAATAGTACATTTCCTTGTAATTTCCTACACCCAGTTATGTTTGTAATTAAGATGCAGGGTCATTGGCAGCGACAAGGGACACATCCATTCCTTAGTATCTAATCTCAAGGAGACCTTAATCCTCACTAGATATAAATTATGTGTCCCAGAATTAATGAAATCCACTCTAATTGTGAAAGTACTTGGAAACACGACCATCAGCTATTAGCCAAAGACCCCCACTGGCAGTATGAACTCACTTTTCCACCCTGTTTCTACTTGAAACGATAGGTACTGATTCCAGCTTGCTCTGTGTGTGACCAGTTACATTCCATCTCCTCTCACTACTGTTGAACAAACAGTTTTGAAGGCCTGGGCAGAAAGTACTGAAGAAGACTGAAGCCATTTCCCATTTCCAAATAGGGAAACTTGCATCACAAACTCCCATATTTTTTTATTGGGATGACAATTTTTGAATATTGATAATTTTTTTTTCCTGTTTGTTTTGAGTTTAAACTCTTATTTCACTGATGGCTTTTACTTATTGAAAGTAGCCTACTCAATAACTGTGGTAGCCCACTCAACTGCTAATGGGATAGGACAATGAACCATGTTGACTCCAGATGCCCAAGATACAGTACAGTCAGTATCTTTACCTCATCCTGAGCACTCTGGTGAATAAATGACATGATGAGCATTCTTAAATTGAAGCTTATGGGTTGACTCTATTGGGACTATTCATTTTTCTGAATGTGCTAGCAATGCACACTAAACCAGAGGAATTGTGTGATACACCTAAATTAATTGCCACTAAAAGAGAAAATTCACAGTACCAAAATCTTCAGACATTGACCATGAGGTAACCCCAGCATCATGGGCTAAGAATAGTTAAAAGAGATACAGAGGCAAAGTAATTTTTGCTTGATGTGATTAGAGGCTCATGGTTCCCACTTACAGAGATTAGAGGTTCATAGACTGCAATCATGGCATAAGACCATGACTAAAGGGGAAGATTTCCATATTAAGAATATTTTTTCCCCAAATCTATCTCCACTACAATGTTTTTTAACCATTTGCTCACAGGCTACCCTCCACATTTACAACTCCCCCTACCAAAAAATAAAGTATGAGTTAAGCTTAGCAAGTATTGGCTTCTCATTCTTTTACTACTTTTATTCCTTTGGCTATGGAGAGTGTTGCTAGATTTTATTTTATTTATTAAAAATGAACATTATACTTTTGGAAATTTATTTGGAAATTAGACAGATCATCTATCTACGTTGCAAAAATAGCTTCCCTGCATTGTTTAATTTGCTACATGTTCGGGATCTGTATGCTGTTTTGCAAAGTGAGCAATTTTAAAATTAGATTTACCAAAGTTACTAGAAAAGTAGAATGCAGTGGAATGTCTTTAGGAAGCAAGAAGGCAAGAAGTCAACAAGAGAAGCAAGCTGCTGTCTTCTTCATGCAGTATTAGTATCAGTTGCAAGAACAAATTATGAGAACCAGCAAGGGGCTGTTTTTGAAACTTGTTGTCCCTGAAGATCAGCTCTGATCTTTGGCAATATTCAGATCACTGCTCAAATCCCAGCTCCATGTCTTTTCCTTGTTTGACCTCCCTTTTGTGGCAGCCCAGAGAGATAACAGAGTATAGCAGGAAAAGGCTCAACACACAAGGAAAAAGCAGCTGAGAAGGAGTGATTGGATCAATGCGAGTCTTTCTTACCACTTGTCATAGGAAATTCAACATGAGCACAAAGAAGTCACAATTGCCCAGAAAAGCTGTTGTGCTCCAATGGAGTCCTTGACATATGATTAAGCCAGGCACTTAATTTGAAAATTGCTCTCACCTATTCCCTGTAATAATCCAGAGATATGAAAGAACACCGATTTGGAATGATGCCAAACTCTGAGCACCCAGTTTTGAAGACTGGGAATATGACAAGAGTTCGTATAAAGACAAAGGTTTCTGCAGATTGGTGTGCCCCTCACTCAAGCCATGCCTGACTTTGGCTGAAATGAAGAAGCAAGGTGGGACTGAAATGCAACTCAGTGAAGAATTAGAAACATCTTTGGCAAGCCATATAGAGCCATCTTTACCAACGATGTAGAAAAACGTCACAGGCCAGAGAGATGGGAAAGGTTAAAAATGGCATAAATATCTTAGTGTACAAAAATGGGAAAACACTACAATTATGGGCCATAAAAAATCTGTCCAAAAGGTTTATAAACTACAAGCATTTGAAAAAGGAGTTTATAACATAAAACAATTTCATGGCTGAGCAAGAACATTTTAACTTTGTTGTTGTTGCTGCTGTTTTTGAGCAAAATTGCTGAGATCCCGATGGAGTCATTCATACATTTGAAATATCACAAAATTAAAATTTAATGCCTCAAAAATAAGCTGCTGCAACACTTATAGCAAACTCCTTCCCACACTGTTTCATAATATTTACCATATTTCTTATTAAATTATTCTTATTTTCTTATTTAATATTTCTCATTAAAGCAGACAGGATCAAACTCGTGCCTGAGTATCTCATCATGTTAACAATCTAAACATTCAACAAATACACTGCTTGAAGAAATGGAGAAGACTTTTGCACTGTTGACAGGAACTGGATTGCTACAGTTAAAATGGAGAGGTCTGGCCTGGGCTGATCATACTAAAAGTATTAATTCCTTATAGCACCTTGTCTTGTGCCATAGACATCCTAATATTACAAACCTTGTAATGTAGTTTTAGTTCTAACGTCACTACGAAATGCATGGAAATAGAGGACACAGTTTGTGCCAAAACCCCACATAATCCCATATGAGTAACAGATGCAATGTAGCCTCTAGCCAGAACAGGATTTAACGTTGTTATTATCCAAACAACCATATTTTGTTCACAGTGGTTGTGAGCAAAGACAAAGCATGGGGATAAAGATATGATTAAGAATATAATGTCAAAGCAACAATACAGTTAATTTTAATACTTCCCTTCATTTCTGGTGGGCTCTGTGCTTTGTCTGTCCATCTCAACTATAGAAATACCATAACATCTCTTGCTACTCAAGGAGATAAATACTGGAAATAAACACACGAGAGCCTGAGTCCTAAATTTAAAGGTTTGTCCCAGACTGATGACACTAAAAAGGATCATAAAAAGACTTTTGAAAACTCACTTGAATGTTAAAATTTCTGACAAGAAAAATAACTCCCTGTTTTAAGACTAGCTAGAAAGCTCCTACCTGCACCCAGGAACACTTTTAAAGATTAATAGGCCAGTTTAAGCAACTGCTGTTGTGTTCTCTGCTTTGCTTGCTCAAAGCAATGCAATTGTTCCTGATAGTGCCAACTCTTGTTTTATGACAAGTCTGGTTATGTTCAGCATTTTTGCTAAGGCCTTCATCCCCAGAGACATGAAATTACAGTAAGAAGTTTGTCTTGTTACAAGAAAGTAAGCTGAAGAGGAAACCTTCAAAACTCATGAGCTCTGCTGCTAGGCACTTCCACTCTGTGCTGTAATTTGCACTTCTTGCTGTTTTTCTTAAAGCTGGGTCCTGGAGTCTAGAAGGGAGGTTTCTGTATCACAAGTTCAGATCACAGCTATCCAGGGCATCACATGCCATCTTGGACAACTGTGGATCCATCAGGGCATAGGAAAGGGCCAACTCCTTTTTAATGTTTCAACAAAGACAGTGACCCAAGTGTGTCCTAATAACTTAAAAGAGGCAATAAGGAATATTAATGTATAAATCAAATCCATGATTCATGGAAATTTTGTAAGATCCAAATTTCTGTTTTAGAGTGTGTGCAAAAGGCAACGAGAAAGATGTTCTAATTCACTCCGTCTTTTAAATGAACTCTGTACACCTCATTGGATAAGACTGTCAGCCACTAACTGCCAAGAAGTGAGAGTGGACACTACCAAAGGTCTTCTGAAGACTCAGGATACAAAATGAGACAAGAAGCAATAAGCAGCAGAAGTTATTGAATTGTGAGGGGTCTGTGTTCTTACTTTCTGCTTTCATTGCAAAGAAGTACAAGAAATGTGCTCTCAGAAAAATATCTTTCCTCATGACACTTTTGTTTCTGTATTTCTTCTCTGTGATAACAGGTCATCATATTTTTGCCAGTCTCCCAATTTTTGTGGTGCTGTTTGCCAATGACCTTGGCTTTAGCAGAGCAATCCTTTAATCACAGGCTTCATTTGCATTCTGCTGAAGCAATGACAGTCTCCAAAAAGAATTTGATAGCACTTTTTTTTAAACAGCAAGACAGCCCCTGAAGAAACTTTAAAGTCAGATGATGAAATTTGAAATCCTTCCTTTCCCAGCAGAAGTGAAGTACCTATGACTATGGAAAAGAGAACTTGCTGCAGCAGAACTCAGTTAATAAAATTCATTTAATTATTCCTTTTACATGTACTACAGGCATTAGTGCACATTTTAGGTTCCTTGAAACATTTTATACATTTATGTAAATATATAAAAATATGCATAAAATCTATTTTACATATACACAGTATGCATATATTTATATATTCATATTTAGCTGTACAAATTAATGACTCAACAGCGCTTTCCTGTGAACAAATGCCAACCGTGGTCAAAGAAGGCAGCATTACCACTTTCCTTCAGCAGTGCATTGTACCCTGATCTTAATCAGATTAATTTAATTTGCAGCTTAATCTACCTCCAAACCTCAATAACTCTCACAGACACTCACCCAAAAGAGAGTTTTTATTTATCCTCACAGGAATGTTCAGGCTTTCAGAGGGCTATTTGAGGAATATTTTTTTTTCCCTTTTTTTCCTCTAGTATCACCTCTGTATGGGTAAGACTATAATCATAATAATCAATTTTCTGAAATTCTTTTGATAAGATTAATCAAAAGTATTTGACAGTGTCCAGTAACTTTTGGACAATTTCAAGTTCCCCATGCTGAAGAAAATCAGTGAGGTGCTAAGCCTAATTTTTTTTTTTAATTTTGAAGAAATTTCTCACAGAAACTACTTTAATCAATGCTATAGTTGACTATGATCCCCAGAAATATATTTTTAATTCAAGAGGCAACTATAAAAGTCTCTGTTAAAAACAAGTCTAGGTGGATTACTTAATGGCCCTTTAACAGATGTGATAGCACTCTGGTCACTCTAAGGGATCCATAAAGTTGCAGGGAAGCCTAATGATCCATTCACTCTGTCACATCACAGAGGATCCATAAATCCTTCATCATGTAATTTTTAATATATTTTAATATATTCTCCTCTCACAAATAGGAACAAAATGAGACCACAACAAAGATATAAGAGCATATTAATATTTGAAATTATTGTTCTATTTCACTCTCAAATTTGAAGTTATATTAACAGACAAAGAGAAGAAAGATGAACAATTTTTAGATGGATTGATAGAGTCATGAATAACAGCAGGACACAATGGCAAAAGAACAAGTAATATTAACATCAGTTTATATATTTACTGAAAACAAAATCAAGATTACTATACAAAGACTTTCCTCAAACATATATATATATTAAGAATTTTTAATTTGCCTGAGAAAAAAAAAGAGTCAAAATATTATCAATATCAGGCATTTTTTCTGCAAGCTGATGAGTACCTACAAATTCCAATACATTTTGGAAATCCTTAAACTTTACTCCATAGAAAAGAAATTACTAGTATCACTAGAATTTTCTCTTTGTGTTTCTAGTTTTAAAACTGGTTTTAGGAGTAGTGATAAAGGATGTCAGTGTGACTCCAGGAGACAGGTGAAAGCCTGAGAAGCCTACAAAGCTACAGAGTTGATTTGGCAAGCATACATGTGCATTATTTAACTCCAACAAGGATCTCATTGACATAAGGGATCTACACATATTTGCTGGATTAGAGTCAGTAGGAAAAACAATAGGAAATACATGAGAGGAAAAGGACAAGAAAGGTATGAATATGTGGCCACATTTTTACAGGCCTAATTGTGTATTAGGGATAATACTGAATTTTTTTTTGTACAGCATGTCTTATATAGGGTTGTGTGGCACACTCAGGCACAGAGGAAGTTTTTCTTGAACAAATATGGCATATTTTACTATAAAACTCTAGTTATGTCTATGAAAACTGTCCACAGGTAACTGCAGTGGATTTTAGATTTTCAGGTGCAACTGTTGCTGGTTTAAGAATATGTCTTTAAAGATGAATTTCTCTTCCAGTGTCTGGGCAAGGAATAAGAAGAGACTAAATGTTGTTTACATTTAGTTTATTCCTCAAACGTAGCCAGCTGATGTCTGCGTGCTTGTGCTGGTTTTGAATTAGATAAAGTTATCTTTCTTCAGAGTAGCTGGTATGGGGCTTTGTTTTGGATTTCTGCTGAAAGCAGTGTTGATTACACAGGAATGTTCTTGCTCTTGCTGAGCAGAGCAAGTCGTTTTCTGCTCCTCACCCCGCCCCACCAGCGAGAGGGCTGGGGGCTACAACCAGGGCAGCTGAAGCAGCTGTGTGGCGCTAAGCTGCTGCCTGGAGCAGCTAAGTTCCATGACACTGCTAAATAGCAAAGAGAGAGACAAATTCAGTGCTAAACTTGTCTTGGTGAGATGGTAGATAGGAGGAAGCAGGGAAATTTAAAGATGTGGAGATATTAAGAAGGATGGGAGAAAGTTTCCTGCCTTTGATTGCTCCCTGGCCCTTGCAGACTTTCCTACTGCTGCTCCTTCACTAATTACCTCTTCTCAGAGCCACAAACTGTGCAAGAGCTTTGCTTCTAAAAGCTCTGCTGAGGGCCGTGTGGATGAGAGGGGATGGATCAGCTTTAATTGCGTGCTGGCTGGGCACAGGCTGCATGGCTGTGGGCGTCAAAGCACTGCCAGCTCAGGTGAAGGTTTCTTTCTTCAGGTGAGAAAGAGAAATCAGCCTTGCCCAGGAATGCTGCCTCATGTTGTGCATTTGGATATTGCCTAACAAGGGTAGGGGTCAGGAAACATGATGGGAAAAATCTCACCAAAGGCCAGCCCCTCTTGGTACTACTAGGTAACGCTCATGTCTTCACATCTAAAGCACTGCAAGTTGTAACACCCACATGCTTGGTTTTAAATGTAAATTGCATGGTAGTGATATGTTCTATCAGCCACTGGTAATGCAGAGCCTCAGGATTTCAGACAGCTTTGGAATGGATCCTATAACTGTGGGACGGGGAAGCACACATACCACTGTCTTGGTTTGGAAAGACAGGTATCTNGTGGTGAAAGAGATAAGAAACACTGCCTTACCTGGTTTTAACAGCTGGCCCATTGTCAGAAGGCACCCGCCCTCCTCCTCCCAGAGTTACAAGAGATAAAGAACAATTCTCCAACTGCTTTCAGGAGATAAAATAAAATACACATTTTTGGTTCCATAACCCAAGACAACCACTAAACCAAAGGGATTTGAGATGATGGCATAGCTAAGAGGCACATCAACATGCACACCTAGAAAACAGATACACCTCCACTGCCCTCCGCTGAACTTCCCTGCTTGGCATCAAAATAGATTTTGCCAGCTTGATATGTCCTTTTTAAAAAATACAACTACTCATGCAAACACACGGAGGGCATTAAATCATTCACACACTGTAACCAGGCAGGTCTCTGCACAGCTGCCAGAATGTTGTGGGGAGAGAGTACTCAGCTTTGCAAGGTGGAAAACAAGGTAAACACAGGCAGACATCTGAACTTGGCAATCCTTTTCGAAACTGCAGCTGTTATTTATGATACTTTTCCCTTTCCAACAAGAGAAGTGAATATCATACAGTAAAGACTTATGACATGAACATGAAAAAGTAGAATATCCAAATGGAAAAACACCCCACCCCCAAAAAATCCCTGAATGTTCACATTGTTCTGTTGAATTTTAAATGCATTCAAAATGAAGCAGTTTTTTGGCTGAAAATGCACTTCCAAAGTAAAAGCACTAAAACCCAGTAATTAAAAGACCATATGTCTCAAAGTTTTTCTCTGAACAGGCCGGCTTTCTACAAAACACCTTATTTCTCAGAAAGCAAACAATTTGTTTTCCCTGAAATAAAAGCCATAAAAGCCGACAAACTTTCTATAGGAATCTGTCAAATAAATTCTTCAGAGTCCTGTTAGTAAAACAAAAAAGAGGAAACATCTCTAAACAAAGAGGTTTGCTTACACTCACTTTTAACGCTGTCACAGATGATTCTTTGGACCATCTTTAATCTCTAAGAGCTTTCCTTGTGTGGACTGTACTACCTCATGAATGAAGAAAAAAAAAACAAACCCCAAATTACAAAATCCATACCAAACAAAAATTTGCTATTAATGCAATATCAGGAAATCATAGAGAAATAAATCACACATTGTGACAGCCAAAGCCTGGTCACAGAGAAGTACTTTTTCAGCTAAATTATTATGATTAAATTGTCATGACTTCCACCACCATGGAAACAATTAATAATGTTATAAAGGCATTTTAACTACCCTTCTTATTTTGCTACAGTGTGGAGAATAAACCATAATAAGATGAGGAGGCTTTGTAATTCACAAGCATAATAATGACCAATTGTGACCATACCATTTCAATATCTAATTAAACTAAATGTAACCCCTAACTCTTGTAGTAGCATTGCTGTTTAGCCCAAGCCTTTATCCCTGTAAACTATAAGAGTAAATTGCATTTGCAGAGTAGAATTGGCCGTTCGCTGAAGGCATGACTGAAGAATTCTCCTGCATAAGGTACTTATAGACACTTTTTAAGGAAATGAGAAGGCCTGTTTCATCTGTACCTGTAGCTTCACCAGTAATCTACTAAATTCTGATAGTGATGTGTCAGGTTTCTGGAAAAACTAAACAAATGACCACAGCTCATGTGCAGAGCAACTCAACATCAAACATATATTGTGTAGATGTGCTGTGTGTGCAAGATTGAGTATTTGTAGTGCACTCCTAGTGGGAAAAGTTGGACCTATCTGTCTTGAATGGCCAATACTCACAGGTGTATAACAAATCAGGTATGCTTTTTAGTCTCACCCTATCTGAGTTTCATTTGGTTTCCTAAAGGAAGAACACTCACAGCTTCTCAGTACATACCAATTTCTGTCTCTCTGTCCCTTTGGGGCATTTTAGCAGCTATGCAAATTTCTCACATACATCAACTTAACCTCAAGATTTCATTAAAATAAGAAACGAGGAAGAGAACAAGAACCCTAGGGAAAGTTTGTCTTTTTCTGATAACAGAGAAATCGTAAGAGAGACTGATGTCAATGCACAAGTATAAAATGAGGCACAATTACTCCTGCTGCTCCTACAGCCACTTACAGTAGGTATTTACTGGGGTTTCAACGATGTTACAATTGAATGGTTTCAAGCAACAAAATTACTACTTTTTTGGGAGAATGGCCACCAGAAATTGTGAATTGTTATCAAATTATAAAACTACTTTATGTACCCATTAAAAGCAAAAAGAATTTAAATAAAAGCTTGCTCTAATGGCATGTAGAGGCACAGGCTGGCCTTTTCCTGCCTGCTGCCTTCAGGCAGGATGTCTAGGGACTCTGGGCACAGAAGATTCTGTAAAATCAAGCAAAGCTGAAACAAAACATATTGTATCAGATGAGAGGTTCAAAATCTTAAAAACTGCCTGTGATTGATCCAAGACCATGGAAGAAATATATCTTCTTGGCAGGCCTTGATTGTTGCAATAAGGATGAGCAGCCAAAGAGCATGTTGCCATTGAGTTTTATGGGTGCAGAAGAATGTCTGAAGACTGGGCTGAGGAAGAATCCCAAAAATGAAAAGTTACAAAGTAGCTTCTCAGATCTCAGCTCCTTTGTATGTGTTCCCAGCCAAGAGGGATTGGTAGTTCCTATTTCCCTTTTTGATACCTTAAGACACACAGAAAATGCAACAGAAGTCCAATCTAGAGTTTGGAGAGAAACATAGTAGGAAAAGGAAAAAAAAAAAAATGCTGTGAATAGACAATCAGATACAAACAGGTGATCTAATGAAGAGAGTAGAGGAAGCCAGGAAACTCACTACCAAACCTGTAAACAATACTTGCTATTCTAAAGAGTATACGACTTCAATTTTAGATCAGAAAGTGAAACAAAAAAATCACAGAATGAGGAAAAAACAAGAAGTTATAGGTTGGAGAAGTATAAAGCAAAATCTTAAAAAAGTCTGAAAAATAATCCACCAGGTTTCTGGACTGTCACGATCATGGGGAACCAATGAATGAGAAAAGAGAGAATGCATGCAAGAAAGCAGAAGTGCTTAGGGCTTATCTTGTTGAGCTCTATTAACAGCACACACCCCTTCCTGCACAGTTTGAAGCAGGGATGTCATCAGAAGAGAGTTTCCAGTTTATCTCCTGTAATACTCACTTTCAATACAATTTCTTTAAATTCCTCACCATTACTTTTACATCAAGCCACATCTATTATACTAAAGAAGGCATCTGGGTCTTCTGTGTAATTATATTTTTTTAGATTTACGTCTTGTTCTAGCTGTTAATTTAGCAAATATTAATGACTTACTCTTTATTGTTCTATTTTCATAATACCTTTTATTTTGCATATTTTGATCTGTACAGAAAACAGCTGCAAGAATTACATAACCACATCTGGTGAAATGCTGGTCTACTGAAACCAACATTTGTTTCTCTGTTGATTCCATTGGGACTGAAGTTTAACTCCACATGCATCACTTTTGTTTGTGCCTCTGCTTAAGTTTTTCACATCCTATATTGAAACTTTGTCCTCCAGACCCTTCTCATCCCCAACTCAGATGCCATGCTGGAATGGTTCTCCCTCCTATCACCATCTTTGCTCCCTTAAATCTTGCCAAGCACCAAAAGTAGGCGCTTTTCTTCTGTGCCTTTTTAAGACCTAAAGAAGTAAAGAATAAATGAAAACAAGTCTTATCTAAAAATCACAGTATTTAAAAAATATTCTTCTTTAAATAAATCAGAGAATTTCTTTCCTACCACAGTTCAATATGCAAGCAAACTACATAGCCATGGAAATTACTGCTATGGAACATGACATGAGACTGTGGCAGTATGGAACAGTATCTCCAGGAGAAAAAAGGTTGTCTCGCTAGGATATTACCTTTCCTCTCCTACTAAATCAGATATCCTGCTAGAGAAAGTGGGCAATTAAAGGCACTGATGCACCTGCACTGAAGTGAATGCAAGGAAGAACATTTAGCATGCTGAGAATTTTCCTGTTGGGAATGTAGTAGTCAGGGAAGAACAGCAATCAGCCATGAGATTGTTGTTTGGGAAAGCCAGTAGTAAGAGAATAAGAAACATCAACAGCTATGGATACTGACAGCACCAGTTGGGTAATTAGTTTCTCCAGCTGCAATATTCTAGGCATTAATGCCATTGCCATTTATAGCCATAGAGTGATTATTAAAAGTGTAAAAATCTCCTGTGACTGAGGTTTAATGCTGCACATTAGACTCCTAGTTAGATAACTACTGCCATCATATTTTACAATATTGCCTATTGCCACTAATAATTCCAGGTGACTGAACTGAAAGATAAAGTGATCCCAATATGATCTTGTTAATATTTAATCCCTACCATGTTCAGAGAAGCCTGTTGTCCTCTATTTTTGCTTTCAGCTTTCAGAATATTCTGGTGGATTTTCATTAATTTTTGGAGAAAAAATACTTGAAATTAGGAATTGTAAATATCACAAATATTTCTCTTATTTCAGTGTTTGATTTTGTAAACTGTATAAAATATTAAGTCTGAAATCATGCTAATGTTGACCAATTAATACAAGGTCATTGCAGCTCTGCTTGTTACCCATTGCTTAGGTTCAGTTTTTTTGTGCATTCTGGCTGCCTAAGAGAAGGGGAAAATAGCTCTAATTCAGCCTTACTCTTTTGCCAGATCATGATGTCAGGCTAACTCAGTTTAATCTTTTTGTACCTCCCTATTTCACCAGTCAAAATAATCCTTTGTTATGGAATCTCCTGTATATAATGCACTTCTCTGAGTATTTTTTAAAAACTCTTAGTATTCCAAATAGATGAGAATAAGTTTTTGACAGAAGAGTCTCCTTAAAGGAAATCCTCAACTACTTAGTAAAGCAGGATTATTTGGACTTTTTAAAAAGATGTTTCCAATGTAATACAATGAGGAGTGGCATCTCTCCCACCCTGTGTCCCTCCAGTTCTTCAGAAATATCTAAAAGTGGCACCCGACAGACACCATCTGTACTGACAGGAACATCAGTAAGATGTCACAAACAAAATGCTGGAGGCAATGTCATCACTACACCTCCTTCCTCAATTTAGGCATGATTTTTTTTCCTCCAGAAGAGCAATATGTTAAACAGATTAGCACTACCAGCCAGGCAGAGAAATACCCTGAGTAATATTAGCAATCACATAATTACTCCCATTGCATTACCTCTTAGACTTCACAGGAAAAGCCCAAACTTTCAGTTTTCTAGCATGTAGCCTGTTTGCCCAGATTAAATTTGTGCCATAGCAGTGGAAGATTTTTCTTATTCTTTAAAAATGGCTATGGATTTCCAAGGAAGAGTAAAAGTGTACTGGAAAAAAGTGTTTGCTTCAGAGCTCTTTTGTGTTCTCAGTCCATCATCCAGTGTTATCGGTGTTGCCAGTGATAGTTCAAGAGAGAAAAAATGGTAAACACAGCAGCTAATGCTGAGAACCTCATTTTACCATGATTTCCCTGGAATTTTTCCCAGATTCCACATCTGCCCTGGCACAACAGCCTACATTTCAGAAAGTGGGTCTCACTGGAGATGCAGTGAGAACAGCTAGACTTTCTCAAGTGGGTAGGCTGCTTTTCTTTTCTCCATTTGAAATACTGTGCCTGCTACTTATCTTAAAAAAACAAAACAAAACAAACAAACAAACAAACACCAAACCAAAACAACAAACCAACAAAAATCCAGCTAGCCAGTGAGAACAAGAAAAACGTACTTTATAAAAGCCACAANTGCCTGCTACATATCTTAAAAAAAAAATAAAAATCCAGCTAACCAGTGAGAACAAGAACAACGTACTTTATAAAAGCCACAGGCAGGTCCTTTCCAGTTCCCAATATTCCAATTGCTGCAATACCAAGAGCAGAGTAGAAACAGAGCCCTATGACAGACAGAGCTCCAAAAAAAACAAACAAACAAACAAACACCAAACAGTTCTGAAATACTTTTAGATGTTTCCTGTGTTTCTGTCCTTAGTTGTAATTGGGAGGTGATAGTTAAGGTCAAGACACAAGAAGTACTGTCTCTGACAGTACTTGATGTTTTGGATAATTTTTCTGTATTACAGATATCAGATTCAATTTTATAGTATCATAGAATGACTTGGGTGGAAAGGAACCTTAAAATATCATCTGGTTCCACCCTCCCTGCCATGGCAAGGACACCTTTCATTAAATCTGATTGCTTAAACCCTATCCAACCTGGCCTTGAAAACTACCCGCAATGGGGCATACAAAACTTCCCTGGAAAACCTGTTGCTGTGTCTCACCATCCTCTTAGTAAAGAATTTCTTGAATTTCTTTCTAATATCTCATCTAAATTTTCCCTCTTCCAGTTTAAAGCCATTCTCCCATGTCCTATCATTTTATGCCCTTGTAAAAAAATGCTTCTTTAGCTCTCCTGTGGTCCCTTTTATGTCCTAGAATGCTGGTATCCCTAGAACCTTCTCTTCTCCAGGAACAACCCCAGCTCTCTCAGGATGTATCCATAGGTAAGGTTCTCCAGCGCACCTTCAGGCATCTTCATGGCCTCCTCTGGACTGGTCAAATAGGTCCATATCCTTGTTATGTTGGGAGTCCTAGAGGTGGACACAGAACTCTTTGTGGGGTCTTTTCCCTCCCATAGAATTTAATTTTTAGAATAACTCAATTACTATTGCTCAGCATTTAGAGCCATGTAATGTTAAAAAAAATAATGCTAAAGTAAATAATTGCATGACTTCATTTATAGCTTTGTATTTATTCCAGATAACAAAGAAGAATCACAGCATATATATGAAGGATTTTGCTCATTTCTGAGAAAACAAAAAGCAAGTATTCAAGGGTTTTTTTTCTCAAAATGTCAAAGAACAAAAGGATACAAGCTATACAGGCTGACTAGCTATTATTTTGACAGGTTCTTACAAAGTACATAAGTTTGAAAACAGTGAAAAAGTTAGAGTTTCCAAGACGCAGTCAAATCCTTCCCTCTAATATTAACTGCCTTTTCCTTCTGAGGAGAGTAAGATAAAGAAAATCTCAGTAAGAAAGAAAAAAAACCAGACAAAATTGTTTCTTTCACAACCCGAAGAATGTTTAAGGTAAGCCTTGTTTATTGCAGAAGGAATTGTTGTGTTTTGCAGAGGACTATTTCTTTATGTGTAACACAGTTAAGAGTGGCCCCTGTTTTCTTTATATCGCTAAAGGGGACACTGTATCCATGGACAGACCTCCCAGTCCTTTCTCTTCCTCTGGCTCTCCCCAGAGTAACTCTTTGAATGAAAGCCCCACTTCAAAACCTTAAAAGAATTTCTAAAAACAAACAAACCAACAAACCAACCAACCAAACCAAACCAAAAACAAACCAAACACCAAATGCTGCGATGGACCCTGTTAGTCCTCATTTTTGTCTCATGGCTATTCATCCTACGTAGAAAATAATTTCTGTGTTGGCAACAGGATCTCCTTTGTTCTGCACGCCCATTAAGGCATTGATTTGTATGTTCCCCAAGGACCAGGGCACATTTTGAGACAATCATGGGCTCAGGTGTGCTGAAGAGGTTTGTATTCAAGAGACCCCAAGGGCAACCACAGTCTCCTCATTCATGTACCTTTTGTCCCTGATAAAGCTTCAACATGCTCATACAGTATGGGACTTTTTTTTAATATGTTTGAGATCTCCCTCATGTGTTGGTTCTGTGCTCTAAATGGCTGACATATCAGCTGTAGATTGTAGGTTTCTTTCTGATTTCCTTAAAATATTACAGAAGACACTTGAATGTCTGTGTTACTGTAAAAACAAATAAACCGAGTTCTTGGCAAAAGAGAAATAGCAAAAATAAACAAAAAACCAAAAACCAAAAACAAAAACAAAAAAAAAAAAAAGGAAAGAAAAAGCTACCATTAGTTCAAAAACTAAGAAAGGAAAAAAAAAATCAACGTCCCTTTACTCAGTAGAAGGAAAACTGCTGATGATATAGACTGGAGGCTAGGAGATTATTTGTTAACTGCTGAAGATTGAATTATGGTAGTAGAGCCAAGGAAAAGAGTTACTGTTAAAGCAGTTTCACTTTGTTCAGAGAAAGGTACAAATAATGAAATTGGGTAGAACAGAAAAAAAACCAATCTGAATTGGTGACCTGGGAGTAAAGTGTGCTCTATTCCTCATATGACTTGTCAGAGAAATGATCAGCTCATATCATAACTGAGCCTTCTCCAACTAGAAGGCAGACTCCAGGACACAGAATTTTGTGACAGCATGCAAGTAATTACCATTACTACTGGAGAGCAGTCCCATCTGATTTCTGACTTTCCAATTACTATATATCAAACAAATAGCCATTTTTAAAGATTTGAATTAATATTTAAATGGAAGGATGAACTAACACAGGCTTTCAATATTTTTCCTTGATAATGATCTTTTTACACTTAAGTAAAAAAGTAGAGGAAGATTTTTATGGAGAATAACAATTTCTGAGTCAATTAATAGCAAGGAGAGTGACAAAGAAAGAATCTTAGAGCATCTTAGAGGCAAGAGAGACAAAAAGAGAATTTTGTCTTTCCTTATCAGTTCATTGGTTTAAGCTTATGCTTAATTTTACCAATTCTTACTACTTATTAGGTACGTATTCTTACTACTTATTAGAATCCAATTTGTAGAGCCATGCAGTTCATTCACTACTTATCTAAAGTATTTCAATGGCACAGAGTAGGAATTCTCTTGCAGGGTATTAAAAGTAAACTAATGAATAGGCTCTCAGGAGAAGAGATCAATCTCATCTATCTTCAGTAGGTCTATACTGTTGAAAAGTTAAGTACCTCATTTCACCCCATTGTCTATCCCTCCTGGAAAGTGAGATGTACCTCTAAAGGGCTCTAGGGTTGTTCCTACAAATGGGTATTTAAAAACAGTGTGACAGGCCTCTGGAGGATGTTTCTCCCTCTTCCTGCTGAGGGTGGAAGGAGCCCACATAATCAATCTAGACTAGTTTGAGATGATTAACCCTCCAAATTGTTTTGAAATGTAAATCAAGAACTTAAATCCAGCAGACGGGATATGCATTTACTTAATAAATGTCATTTTTTTCATCATTTAGAGGCACTGATGAGGCTGAATCCATTTATATGTATAAGTTGGTTTCAAATCCTGGAAGATGGCGTATAATAAGGTGATTACTTCATATTTTTAAATAACATGTTGAAAAGTTAAAATGTAGTAATTTAAGAAGCAGGCAACAGCTTGGCTTTTTTAAATGCAGCAACCATACCAATAAATTATATTAGCATTTATTAATAATAATATTTTCCTTTAATAAACTAGTTCATTCCAAGTTGACATTTCTATCTTTTTATTTTAGTGGTGAAAAACTAATCCAATTTCCAGCTATAAATAATGCTGTTATGAGCTCTTTGGATTTTGAAAAATGTTGACAATTTGAGAATAAAGGAGAAGAGAAAGAAAATGATTAAGCAGCTCTTAAAAGGCTCTTCTGAGGGCACAGTGGAGGAGCTGGACAGGTTTAAACATTTTAAGTACCAGGTACTCCAAAGAAGGACAATATGTTCAAGTGGATAAACTGAACTTGGAGACTTCACATGAGTGTAATGGGGTCCTAAGAAGAAAGCCAAGGAGTCTTTGGGAACACAGGAAGAGTAGCATGCTGGGCAGCCCCAAAAGGCTGCAAGTCCTCCATCCACATTTCTTTCAGTAGTAACCACTGAAGATTAGGTTAATTTGTTCCCAGGAAAATAAAATGCTGGGAAAAAAACCAAAACAAAACTAAACCAAACCCATGTAAATATCATATCCTCTATAAGAGAAACTTTATAATCCACCTTCACACAGAAAGGGCAAAGACCTTAAATTATGTGGCATCAGAGGATGGCCATCCATCTGTGGAAGTGGCTATAACATCCCCGGTTTGCAGTCTAGAGCTGGTCAAACACCAAATCTCAAGTTGCCTTCAGACTGTTGTATTGAACTGCCATTCCTTTCTTACCTAACCTGATCTCTGTTGTCTTCCATGTATACCTCATTCTCCTGGTGTATCAGACATTTTAGAACCCAAAATCTCTGCGTTCTAAAATCTCACCAGAAGGTGCTTCTGAAAGGAATGGTTTATATATTTGTACCACGTGTAGGAGGAAAAAGGATTTTTTTGCATACTCATAATTTATCAGTATCTACGAAATAGCCATTTCATACTTATTTGATTTCTTCAAAACCACAAATGTGAAAGCAACCTGGAAACCCAAAGTATACATGATCAGCGTACTTCCAGAATAGCTTGGCATTTTGTAACAAATAACTTACGCTGCATTTATCAAACTGAAAAGAACCTTCCCTCAGGGGTACATAATCCTTTCTGCTCCTTGCCTTATAATAAACTAGATTTATCCCTAACCTTCTCTTCTGTATAACATTTTGCAGACCTAGTACATGTAGGTTTTAAACCAAATCTGCAAAGATACTGCTTTCCAATTTTCTCCAGAAAGCACTCTTAATGCTTTAAGGAAGTTGTTTCCTACATTTCCTTCTTGTACAGCTTCCAGGCACAGAAATTACACCATTAATCTCCATAAAAGTGAGAAAAAAATTGAAAACTTCCAGTAGCCAGTATTTTGTGAGTGGGTCTGTTTTAATAGTTGCAGTTACTCTTGCAAGTAGAGTGCCTGAATTCTGCACTTAATGCCAGCTACTGAATTGTGTTACATATGAAAGCACAAACCCAAATAATACTCCAAGAGTCAGCAGTTTCCTGTGTGAACAGAGGGCTGTGGATAATGCTAAGCAATATCAATGACAGTTTGCTCAAGTCCAGAGAGGGATTGGACTTCAAAGAACGTGCTACAGAAGATGAATACATGACAGAAAAAACCCTCAAACACTCCTTTAAGAATAGCATGGAAATAAATTATTCAATATTTCACTGCTTTCCTTCACTAAGTTTTCATCACTTATAGCTAAAAACTTCCAAAGTGAAATTTACAGAATTAATAAGGAAAAAAAAAAATCCAATGAGATGCATCTCTTTTCACCTATATAATTTGAAAGCAAACTGGGTCAAAAAAATTAGGTTGTCCAACAGTCAAACACCAGTTCTACTGCATTCAGAATTAGTCAGAAATATCTGTGAAACCAAATCAAATAAAATTTCATGTTTTCTCTGAACTGCATAGGGACAAATACACGAATCTGTCAGAATGGCTGCTCTCTTGTGGTAAAAAGTCAAATTTTCCTAAGATAATAAGGGTACCAGCAATATTTGTCCTCATGAAGAAGTTGCCTTGGAAGAATAAATGTTAAGAAAATTAATTACACCAAGATAATTGAATTATTCTTGCAAAGATACAAGTTTCAAGAACAGTTCAGAGAAAAGTTCTCATGCATACATGAAAAGAAAGATATGATGTAGGGTTATGTTTAGTCTATTGAATCCAGCTCATGGGTATGAAATTGAAATGCAACAGCTATGAAATTGCTTGAGATTAAGTGGCATATATGGTCAGAGCAATAGTGTATTTGATTTCTCTACCACACTGGAGTCCAGGCTCAGGCCAAAACCAGAAATAAATGTGGTGTCTTCCTCCTATGATTTATTTTAAAAGATTAAAATCTTAACAATTTTCCAAATAAAACAGTAACAACAGCAACAACAACAACCAGAATTCTTTGTTAATTACAGGAGACATACACTCCAGTCTGATGTGTACCACAGTCTCGAGTTTGCTGGCTTTTCCTGGCAGCAGCATCTGTGTTCACCAGCTGCTCTTGGTAAAGAGGCACAAATTGATGCAACAACCCAACGAAAACTAAATCCTTCAATAATTTAATGAATAAAATAGGACAGTTACACATTGAGCACTTATATATGCCCTCTCTCGATGGTCAGTAGTGAAGCAAAAAATTCCTCTCTGAGAAAGATGGACTGGAACTTTCCTATGATTATAGTCAGGATGAGAATTTGACATTACAGCTACATTTAAAAAAAATCTCCAGAAAAGCTGCCCTCTGTTGCCTGTCATTAAACTTAATTTTGTACAAAACCCATAAATAACACTATCTCTTTCCATGTGGATGCAAACAGGATGATCATTGCATTAACTGCAAAATACAATATCTGTTTTTAACAAAAAAACTTCTGCTGTACCAGCAGGAGTTTTGAAATAAAGGCAAAGCAACTCTGACATCAAACATCAACTGAAATGTCCTTTATCTCCATATAAATAAATAAGGTGTAACTCCTTTTAGATGACAGATGACTGAATGGGTACATTGGCTGTAAAGAGTTGCCAGCAGACTTGTGTTCTCAGATCCACAAAGTGATGAAAAATGCCATCCTCAAGTAATCAGGTATATTTTGAAGCTACCAGTAGCATCTTTATATAATCAACACCGGCAGAGATGACATTTATGTAAATTACTTTCTAAATGGCTATTGCAATAAGTAACTGCTGTACTAAATTTCAGAGAAATTATGGCTTTAATTTACAGCACTTGGAAGAATTTTTTCCTATCTGTTTTTTTTAATGTATGCATAAACATGGAAAATAATCTTCTATAATTCAATATGGAGAAATGTTTTATACATCCTAGAGAAATTAACCATTTCTGAAGAACATTCATCAAGCACATATGAAATAATCCAGTTTTTCAGTGATTAATTATCACGCAACTTGCAGATTTTCGATCTCATGAAAATGGTAACTTTTAGAATACAGAAAAAAAAAAAGCAGGTATAATTATGTGCCACTAAGGGCACCATGTCATCAGTTTTTACAATATAATTAAGATGCAACATTATTGTATAGAAAAATAAGTGCTGACAGGCAGTGAGGCTGCACAATCAGGATGCTACCTCAGTATTGATGTCAGATGAAAGGCCAAAGAGTAAATAATTTCTTCTCCCAGAAAGATGCACTCCCATAGTGCTGTTTATGATATGAAATAGGATTTAATTCAATGAGGGACACCAGACTCACTGCCCAGGCTATGACTGTTAATACCATTGCAAGCACCAAAGAACATTGTGAGGGAGAAATATACTGAAGGTCTCACAGAGAGAATCATATAGGGAGGGAAATGCAAAGTTCTTTTTGAGCATCTCAGGCAGGTTCTTAGTTTCTAGCGACCCAAATCTTAATCCTCCATTTCATGATTAAATAACTCCTAAATAAGGAGTTATTCTGAAACACTAAAAACATTCTGTAACACTGAAAAGTTTGGCTGACAGATGAAGAAGGTATGATTCTAAGTCATTCAGATTCCCTCTCATGACTCTCATGTCTCCTGACTAAAAGAAGAAGAAAAAAGTTAACTAAAAAAGAATTTTCCAATTTTCCAAACTTTCTGAACCACGGGCAACTACACACTAGATTTTTAGTTCAGAAAGGTCCACATGATTATCTTTCAACTGATTCCCTTATCTATCCATAAAACCCTTCCCAGAGCTTTGTAGAAAATGTAAGACCTGCAGCACAAAAGACCAAAACTGATAAAACCATAACTTAGTTACTCTGAGTTCATCATGTCACTGATGTGATTGAATATATAGATCTGCTTCAAGAAATTGCCTTGTATCCAGATTCCTCCATCTTGTGCATCCATGGAGGATTTATCAAATCAAAATTAGGAGATCTAAGGCCATATATGCTCCATTCCTCTAGAGCACTTGAGGGGTTCTGTGGGTCTGCTGGTAACTTTTTATAGACTGTGTTATCAGAGCATCTTTCATTGTATATTAGATGACACAGCCAACATTTTTTCCAATACAGTTTGTACATATTTCCTTTCTAACATTTCTTTGGGGAAAACCATCTGACTCTGGATTCATACTGGCAAAGGAAGGATCAAAGCTATGTTCCTGTCATGCCTCCTATCTCTGAAACAGAGATGAAGAATTATAAAGCCAAGAGCAATCTATTTTATTTTATTGTATACATTATGATCTTCCAGCTGGGCTCCTGGCAGGCTCACAGAGTAAACCTCAGCTGGGAGAGATTCAGGGCATCTGTGCCTTATCTCATTTATGTATTTATACCTGCCAAATGGTCCTGAAGGCTCTGACCCCTCCTGAAATACCATCCTTTGCTTGCCACAACAGAAAGACTATTTTCACTTCCCTCTTGTAGCCACTCAGGTTTACTGGTGAGGTAACCCAGATCTGAAATTGTTTCACTATCTCATTCAGACAACTGTAGATCTCAGCACTGTTTTCTTTCAGGAACAGCATGAAACCATTCCAGCTCCCTTTTATAGGAAATGAAATAATCAATTTGGGAGTATTATAAAGGCTTGTCACTCTGCCCTTCCTTCAAATACTACAGTTTTCTCTGTGTGCACCATAAAGATGGAATAACATACAGACATCACTAAGTTTTGAGGCTAAATGTGCAAAACCATATTTTTAATATCTTCAATTGAGAAAGAAAGATGAAGATTTTTTAAAAGAACAGCTAAGCAGGAAAGTGAGGAGGAAGGAAAAAATAATTGAAGAGCAATGTCACTTCTCTTCCCCTCACTTGTGTTCTGACTCTTCATAGTAACAGAATCAAATTAGAAGAGGAGAGAAATAAGTGAGAAATAATAGCAGGACAAAGGAAGACGAATCGAGGTGGTGGAAGGGTGATGGGATAGAGCTGAAGAAAAGGTCATTAGCAAGTATGAGAAAGTAGTAGTAGCAGGGAAGTGCACAAAAAAATGACAAAGGAGAAAACAAAATTGGAAAGGGACAGAAAGAGGTGAGCAAGGGAGAAACATCACTACAGATAATTCCGGGAAAGCAAGTCCAATCATAAAAAACTCCCTAACTTCCCATGCTCATTGATTAAAAAAGTCCATCTTGAAGCTATACTGACCTTCGTAGCTATTCATCCTGCCAAGCACAGAATCACTTTTTCATGTTCTCCCATACTTGCTCACCTCTTCACAAAATTCCATTACTGAAATAAGCCATTAGCAAAAAGGTACTCAAAATTAATTTTGTGAGCACATTAATTTCTCCTCTGTTCTGTCTCTTCATTAACTCACTGTCCTGAAGACTATTACATGGTGTTTTGTGCACAACTTTATTTGTCGATGCTCAAAAAATTTTTGCATAGAGGACACTTCCTAATAGTTTTGGAAGCAAGATGGAAGTAGAATCATTAGCAGACTCATCCAAATTTAAACTTTTAATGCTGCCTTCTTTGACTTACTGCCATGTTGTAAAATTGCATTTAACTTTCTTTCTTCCAGATCTTCAGCAGCAGAGAAGCATGTAATAAAATGTAAAACCCTCCCAAAGTACCTCTTGCTGAGTGCATGTAATGTAATTTGTCTCTGTAACATTTCATGTGTTCACTAATGATCTAGAAGAGAGAGTTTGTTACCAGCAATAAAGTTCAGCTAAGATGTCACGCTAAAAGATGTTTCAAATTGCAGCATAGGAAAGGGATTTATGTGCAGCTCCAGAGCTGGGAATAGCTTAGAAGGATACTATATGAGGGTACTATATAAGGGAGAGAAGGTGAGAAGGGAACAAAAGGTCCTAAGAGGGAGATTGTGACTGTTAGTCTTGGTCTGGAAGAAATGCAAAACTGAAGGAAGAAGGGAAAGACAGAAGTGCCAAGGGAATGCAAATCAGAGGATATGGCTCCTTCATGGTGGATTGGGACTGATAAGTGTCATCCTTCCTCTGCTTTTCACAGAAGTGAAAGAAAGAGAGGGGAAGAAAAAAAAAGCACAGTAGAAGAACACAAAGAGATGGGAAAGAAATTGAGGGGTGTCTCAGACAAAAATAAGCATCCTTGAAGAGGAAGGATTCTAGACTAAATTGCTAGTCTATCTTTCAATAATATACCATAGATAGATTAATGTTGAAAATAATAATTTAGGGGGATCTGTGTCATGCAGTATATAAAGTGAGGAGGCGATATAAAAGATCAGAAATCAATGGCAAGATATTTATAACAGATTTATTATATAATGTAAATTCTAAGTGAAATGTCAGTCCTTCAAAAATATTATTTCCTTCCCTCTGTGTATTTACTCAAAGTGTGGATGTGGGAGGGTGGTATACTTTGCAGAACTTGAAAGGGTTTACAAACTACTGGGTGAGAAAGGGGACTGAAACAGAAATGAAGCAGTGAAATGCCTTTTGTTGTGTTGCAGATTTTTAAGGAAAGCTAAGGAAAGGAAAACTAAAAAAACTTAGGTTCTTAAGATAGATAATTTAACAAAAAA
>VWYO01006305.1:319044-346120 GCA_013400275.1 Rhadina sibilatrix | reverse complement strand
AAAAGGGGCAGGTCAAAGCACTGTGTAAAGAATACATTATGGAAAGACTAAGATGGACCAAGGACTTCAGCTTTTGTTACTGGACTTTGCTTCTTGTGTAATTTTCATGATTCAATACTCTCATAACTCATGTAAAATAAAGAGGAAAAAAGAAAAGCATTTGCATGTAGAAATACAGCTAGCATGGAGGTAGGAGGGAACCCAGTTCATCTGCATAAACATAAATATGTGTTGGCAGAGGCTTTTTGGACTAAATACTGGTTCATGGAAACCTGAGGGCTTCAACAGGGAGACCATATGATGACTGCTTATAAATTGAATTACTTGTACTTTTCCACTGTAATCTGAAATTTCTTTTTTATTTTATTTTATTATGTAACTCTGTGGCCAAGAATCACATTGCTTCCAAAGAACCAACAATGGTAGAGGGGCACATAAGGTAACAGTTTAAAGTGTTTGTAAATCAAAGACACTCAGGATAAAGGCAGAAAAAATACTGGGATTTTCTTGGCCACAGATAGCTGCTTTAAACCTCACAAAAAAGTAACTGAAGAAAACAGATTATTACCCAGAGATGAAAACCACAATTATTTCAATTTCTTCTGGCAATACTGCATCTTCAAAGGCAACATAGTAATAATAATGATAACAGCAATAATAATAATAATAATAATTTTGCTAGAAATTACATTGGAAATTCTGTATCTCTATTGTAGAGCTGAGTGCAGACTAAAAGAAAGAATCAATAAAAAAAGGAGGCTGTAAACGCATTGTGCTCCACAAGGAATTAGTAGCACCACAGTGTAATTTGTGGCTGCCACAACAACAATTGTTTCAGAGACCCAATTCTTATTTCTTATTCAGAGAACAGAGATGAACTGGATCCAAGGGAAATAAGATTCTCTCTTAAACTAAGAGTTTCAAAACTAATAAACCACACTTTCAGACAAAATAATATCTTTATTGTATATTTTGAAGTCTAGGACTAGGCTTGTACTACTTTTTCCAATCTAGGCTGTGTTGCCTGCATGTTATTTAAGGCAAAGGTAGTTTAAAACTCTACTTTTAGGCTATCATAAATTACAGATGCACCTCATTCACTGATCATATGCATAACTCAGGGAATGGTTCCTCACATCTAGGTGACTTAGAGAGTAAAGGTTTTTGTTTGCCTCTTTATTATTTTAGCTGAAGTACACATGCATTTCAAACTTTGGATGGCATATATAATTCAAAGTGAAGAAAGATCTTCACTTTGAATTGTATATGCCACACAAGCCTGGCCTAGACTTCATAGAAAACATCTTTATCTCACAAAGCTGGTTCCCAGGAAGATATTTGATTTAGCAAAGTCCTAAAGTTGTGTTTAAAACTGTTATTGATTAAGAACATATAAAGGTGACAGTCAGAAGAAGGGTTTGGTACTGCTGGAGTGAGTAGTCCTACAGCACACAACATTGAAACAGGATGCCAAGAAACTCCATCACCTTCCTCCTTATCAGTATATAAGTCAAACTCCAGGGGGTTTCAAGAATTCCTTTCTGTTTCTATTCTCATGAAGTACAAAAACACTCTATCAGCTCTTTTCCATGGACACTTTTATCCTGTTACTACAAAATAACATAATATAGAAGTTTAGCACGAATTCTAAAAATTATGATGAGTAGTATCACCTATAAATAGCTGTTCTGGAAAAAAAAAAAAAATGACCTAGTAAAAATTTACTCTCTGGGACACACCAGAAGAAGAAATATCTTTTAAAAAACTAGAATCACAATAATAAGTGTTGTAAATGAACCGAATTTTTAGTAACAGATTAAATCAAATCTTCCCAAAGTCTTTCACTTTAAATGACAAATTTTGCATCCTATAAAATGACTTGAAAAGGGCTGAGTTGAAGCGGACCAGACACAGTCACATATTTTGGAGTGATTCAGAACTGCTAGTGTAGAAAGGAAAGGGCAGCTATGATCCATTGGAGGGAATTCCCAAAGAAATAGGGAGGCTGTGACCCAGAGCATTGGTCAGCTCACAAATGTTCAGACCACCCAAGCTCAGAAATTGGAGCACACGCAAAGGTTTTTGGGACCACCGGAAAGAAGACTGGAAGTACAGACTGAGAGGAGACCAGCAGACTGGCATGTTTAGGCCAAGCAGAATGAAAGCTAAAGGGTTTGTGCACTGATCAGGGAAAAAGGAAGGAGTGGAAAATGCTGGTGTCAGGGGCACAGGGAGGGGAGATATCAGCACAAATCCACCCCCACCACTGACATCAGCCAGTTTTGTTTGGCCCTTTAAATAGTATTTACTAGGATCAGAACCCAAAATCCAGGATCTAGAGAAGATGCACAGGAAATTCGATGCACAGGAAATTCCCTGGAATACATACAAGCTGAAGGTGCTCTGAAAATCAGATCCATTCCTTGGTACCTTCCTCCCATAGCCCAAGTACAGGACAGTAATTTCAACTCTCACCATGAATAAAATCGGACTATAGTGACCTAACACAGCTTTGAAAATCCACACATTACACATGTCCCAGGTCAGAAAGACTATCAAAGCAGTGAAAGGAGCCACCTTAATATTGTTTGTTTACAGTTATTCAATTTTACGAGTAATGATTTTATTGATCTATATATTTTTAATAAAAAAGTTTTTGTGGATATATGAATCTAGGCAACGGGCTCCAGAAGTAAATATACAGAAATCTCACTTTTCATTATGGAAGAAAGAGTCATGACATTTCAAATAAAATTAAAATATATCACTCAGAAGATTTACAGGTTATGTAACTTCAGGTTCCGCAGAAACAAGAAGAGACTGAAACAAGGTATCTAAAAAGGAAAGCACCTAGTGTTTTATTTTGAAATGTCAAAGTAATGTGACGTACAAGGAAGAACCAGGAGGGGATACATAAACCAGAAAATATTATTATTTTGTCCTTTCATGACACTGCTTTTCTGATTTCATTTAAGTACTCAGAGTCTTAAGACTCACTCTCTGTGTTTCACAGATAATATGTGATATGTGATACTGTCATGGATACTAATATGTGATACTGTCATGGATTCATTTTTGATCTGTGTTAGTTTAGAAGGGCACTCTTCATTTTTTGACTGAAAATCTCTGAGGACAGAATCTTTGTGAAATCATCTGTCTGATATGCTTAGCCTATGCAGAAGTGAAAAGTGCCTCTTAAATGACTTCAAAATCTGTATAGATTTTCCCCCTATACTCAGCTTTATTAGCCTGAAAAGAGGAGATGAAGGCAGCTCTAACTTCCCACAGTACAGCTGCTGGCAAATGTAATCCACTAGTCCAATAGTTAAATATCCAGCTCAGCAGGACTTCAGAGAGCTCCATCTATCATAGCTCATCTCTTTCCATACAATTGTTCCAACCAAATGAATGCAAAATAATTGTTCTAAGCAAAGGAAAGAAGACAGTGAAAACATAATATAAACTCTCTGGACATTCCAGCACTCCTTGGAAATGCTTCTCTTTCTCTGTCTGCCTCAGGTTAATTTATTTGCTATTCCTGCAATATTTATTTCTATAGTAGAGACATCAGTGTGACTATTAAGTTGCAGAGCACACTAAGACTTTCTCCTCTGAACAGAGATTACAATACAGAAAACAGGATAAAGCAGGACTGACAGCAAACTAAATGAATACAGGCAGGCAGATCTTGGTCTCTGGCCCAATAGTTGTATGCATAATACTTTTTTTTTCTTTTTTCAGAAGATAAGCTAGGAAAAAAACCAGCAAACAACTGTCACTTAAAGGAAACATTAAAATGTTGCTTAAATTAATGCCAGAGAGAACTAGAAAACATAACCTTCTAATAAATCTTTTGAGTCTCGGAAATTCCAGGGTGGAACACTTAAATTTTGTCCTGTGAAGGATACATTCTACAGAAAACATTCAGAGTTTTTATACAAATGAATTTCACAGCCCCAGTGAAGGATCTGGAGATTTATTTCCAAGCATAGGAAAGCAATTCCTAAAGCTGTGATATGAGGTCACCCACATCTTTTGAGTTCATATCTGATACTGAAAGGTAATTGAATAAACTAGCTCTTCATGCTTTGAAGGGATTTTATTTAAAAGCAAAGCAAGAAGATATATGTTAACATGTATATAATCAGCACATCTAGTGAAATATAACTGTTCATTAAAATGGAGCAATACAACAATCAGTCTGAAGCTGGGGCTCAGTGTTAGTGTACCTTCTGATTTCATGAACACTGCCATTATAGCAAGCAATATTTTCTTCTCAGGTAAGCTGTTTGAAAGCTGCCTAGCTAACTGCTACCATAAGAAGTTCAAGATCTGGGCCCAGAGACCCAGCACCAAGTTGTGGTTCAGTTCAAGGATATGAAGGCTCTCGACACAATCCATTTGTATTTCACTGCTATCAAAAATTACTGACTGCTTTACTAACAAAAGATCTGACTGACTTACTGAGCAAAAACATGCATAAATATATATATATATATAAATAAATAAATTATCAAAGTCTTATGTCATTAATATTTAGAGAAAAAAATACTTTGCCTTTTTTTTTCCTTTTTGTGTCTTGAAAGATATGTTTTACAAGCAGTATTTTCTCCATACAGGTGGGACAAGGTTGAAGCCTTCCCTAAAGTTGAGGATTCTCAGATTAATCCTATCAATTACTCAGAGCTTTCACCTCTTTTTTTTTCCCAGACAGTCTGTTTAGAGGGCTTATAACTTTGGAATTTGACAAAGACACAGGTGGAATGAGAACTACCTGCTTATCTATCTGCTCTGCCATCCAGTGAATATTTTTGACAGTTTAAAGCTCAGTTGTATCAAACTGAGAGTTTTGGAAAGGCAATGCTGAGTTGTTCCTTTTATAACAGACAACCTTAGGCTTGCTTATGTACAGAATCTAAAGACCAGGAGAGCATTCCAGGACTGTTTATTCTGAAGCAATGGACACGCAGAAACACTTTGTCAGATGGGGCTGGAAAAATCAGAGAGAAGCAATATGAAAACATTTTTTTTCTCTCACAAGGGCAGCAACAAATATCTCAGATTTGTTTCAGAGATATACAAAGCAGATTTTAGAAGGAAAGTTTTCCTTTCAAACCTGAGATGGAGTAGTCACAGCAAAGGCAGAACTTATACAGGCATGAAAAGGCCCAGAGACATTAGAGGCCCACGGGCTGCACCTTGTGCAGGAGAGATCATGCAGTTGTGTCTTCCCACCTCTTTCCCTTCTCATTCATTCACAGAAACATGGACTATGTCCCAACATCACAAATAGGGTCCAGTTAATCCTTAATAGTGTAAATGAACTTAAAAAAAAATCTTTAGAAATAATTAACACAATTCTACTCAACACAATCTTCTTTGTGACAAGTACTTCAATGTTCTCCATACTGCTTTAAATTTCATGATTTTTTTCAAAAAATGATATCTAAAAGTCAGCACTTTCTTTTCTCAGGAAGAGAAGCAGAACAGCCATGATTTTCCCTAATGGCTTTTTTTTTTTATTTCAGAGAACTTAACATTTTACTGGAATGAATTATTTTACATCTTTTTTACTTACAGGTATTGTGTCTGAACCATTTAACTGGAACTTTCTGGAAATAATTCACATTAGGATGGTTCAGAGACATCAGGTCTGAAAATGATCATAAAAAAAGATAGTTTTATAAAAATAAATTGAACTACAACTTTTATTTACAATAACTGTGAACAGCAGAACAAGTGCTGAAATGTGTTCTACTGGGGCTATTCAGCTGTTTTTCCAAGTTGGATGAGAATGATCAACACCTTGGAACCAATTAACACATTGCCATGCTGCTGCATAACTGGTATTTTCGGTCATTTAAAAAGCCTTAGCCAAATGTTAACTAACTGATGCATTAGGCCCTTGCTGCCTTGAACTGACATTTTCTGATCACACCCTATGGACAGACAGGAGCTTTTGCACACAATGTAATCTCTCAGTGAAAGCACAAAGGCTTTTGCTCAAACGCATCTAAGCATAAAAACTTTCACTTATTCAGCCAGAAAGATTCTACCCCTACGTGATCAAAGGCAAATGCACTGTTGAATTTTGATCTGAAAGCCCTAAGCATTGAGAAAATTGTGTGTGATGGCTTTGGGAAGGCACTGCTCCCCATTCTGTCCAGCAGACCATACAAAGATATCCCCTTCATAAAGAGAAGCTGCTCATGACTGCAAGGAGGAATATCTGTGCTGTAATGCACCATTAAATCAAATTAACCCAATCATCCACCTGCTAAGTGAACAAAATAAAGGAAAATCTCATTCTCAGCATGTTCCTTTGCTCACGATCGGCAGGGAATGGAAGCACCATGTGAAGAGTTCCTTAATGTTACCAGTTAGCCTGTAGTTCTTTCAGAGCCAAGCAATGTACTTTGTTTCTAGTGTTTTAGCACATTTATTATGGCCAAATACAAGTTCTTTGTCAAAATTAACAGTAGCAGAAAAACTGTACTTCCTTTGAATGCTTTTGTCTGTTTGCTTGTGAAGTGGGATGGGTTGATTTGTAAAATAAATAAATAAATAAATAAATAAATAAATAAATACATAGCAACTGCCAAACAATCAGCCTCAAGCTGAAATATTTAATATTTCAGAAGATGTCACTATGGCACTTTTTAGTTTGCTAGTGTTGTGTCTGAACCCCACCTGGGTCTGGACTTCCATCTAAAACTACATTTTTCTTTATTTACCTCCTCTTCACAGTGACATGATGCACTGGAAACCACCAAAATTTGCTGGTTCAGACTAAGGACCACTTTACTTTTCTTCCTTACTGAATCAGCATCATGACAACAAATGCACTATCCAAGCTCATTCTTTTCCCTGTAAGACTGAACATCGAGGGGAATGTATGTGAATATGCAACAGGCCCATGATCAGGAAATAAACTCCCACCTATGAAAACTGAATCCTAATCCTAATAAAGTTTTACAGATTTAAGCATCACACTTTTAGCCCTGCAACAGCATTTCTGTTAATGTGTTCTGACACCAGATAGTTTTATTATTCATAGTACCCTTCTTTCTTTGGTAATTTATCAATAACATAGAGTTTTCCTATCTGGTGGAAAAGTATTTTATTTTTATAAAAGAAAGGTGTTGTTTAAGGGGAGGGTAGGTGAGAGAAAAATCATGACATAGTGTCTTACATAGGAAAATTTACAAGCCACTTTCCTATTAATATTGACACTAAATTAAATCAAATTATATTTGTGTCTACACATATAGATGAGTTTTCTTGTTTATGATGATAAAATAGACAGTTGTTTCAAAATATTAACTGGAAAAAGTAAAAAGAAATCAGGAATGACTGCAGCTGATTTGACTTCCATTGCACTTTTCAGGTAAAGTATTGGGGATTAAAATACTTGAAAAGCTGTGGAAGATATGTATTTACTGTTTTTATTACAGTAAAGAATGAAGAAAAGGGCTCTAGGCTGGACGATAATTTAGAAGCACTAAAGATCACACCAGAAGATAAAATTGCTTTTAATAAGATGAAATGTTTCTTGTGATCCTATTAGTAAGCCTTGGTTTTGGGTGGGTGTATGTACACATATCAATGAGGAGATTTAAAAAAAAAGCAGCAAGAAAAATGATAATTCAAAATTACATGCAAGGATTCCTTTTAAGATTATTTTTTCTCCATCCTGGTCATTCTATTTTATAACTGTTAGTGATACAGTAAATTCTGAGCTTAAAATGTGGGATAAAACAACTATACAGAAAATCCTGACATTCTACCGTTATAAGGAATAAGAACATAATGGAAAAACTAATCAAAAAGTAACCAGTAAACAGAAAGTGATGAAATGTGTAAGTAATAAACATTTTATTGCTCAAGTTCCTGAACAACCAAAAAACATTTGGCCTACATTTCAGAAAGAGGGGAAAAAATTGGAAAAGCGACTTACATGTGAAAAATATTTAATGGAACAATTCACTTTTTTCAGGAATACATAGGTTTCTTTAAAACTTTTGTCCATTTTCAACATTTAAAAATTTTGCACATATCAAGTGCCTCCTAGGGTGTGTGTGAAACTTACAGTGAAAAAGGTTTTTGTGATCAGTGCTGTGGAAGTACAGACTCCACTAAGAAAGAGCCAAGGTCCTTGGCCCAAGGCGATCTGCTATAGCAGAGGACAGTAGCAAAAAAGGGTAGACTGAAGAATAATACAAAATCATCATCCTTAATGGCTTGACAGTCATCAGGAAAATAAAAACCACACCTGAACAACAACACCCCCCACACAGAAAAAAAGCCAGAGAATAAGAAACATCTGCTTTCAAAGCAGCACACCAGTAGCATCTGATGCAATCTGGGCCACCAAGGACATCATCTGTAGCTCTGACCCTGACCTTTTTGAGGAGGAACAACAGGTGGGGCCAGCGTTTCCAGGGTCTGTGGACATCTCTGGCTTCCAGCAATGTTGTAGTTCTTGTACCACGTGAATTCTCTCCTTTACCCTCGAGCTGGCCTGGCAGTCAGGAGTGCAAGTTACCCTTTGCTCTCTCAGAGTTCTGTTTAGGACTGGATCCAAAGGGGGAACCTGGTGCCCCAGAGCAGTGAGGTGTACATTCATGCAGTGCCCAAGAGCTCTCCTTGAGCTGCTGACAAACATCAAGTATATTTTCCTTTTTGAAGAGGCCTGTAAGGGTGTTCAGGAACAACTTTTACATGAGTTGTATCGCCCAGACTGAATCCCTCCAGGCAATGTTTTGTCTATATGAAACCTTTTCCTGCAAGAGCGGGTTCATCTGCTTTTGCACACAGGTATCTAAGATAACACAGGCTGTTTTCTAAAATTTAAAACTTAAGGTTTCCTTTATATAAAAACAAGCCACCTTTTTTCCTTTTTTCCTTAATGACCAAGAAAGCTCACTAAGTTTTACTGCTTTTCAGCAAAACACTGAAGCAAAGGATTTTCAGAGACAACAAGGTTCTTTGAAGAGTGTGATTTCATTGCAGCATTCCCCACTAAGGACAAGATCTTCACCTGTGTGGTTGAAACATCAAGATACTTGGGGGCTGCTTTCAAACCTCAAGCAAACAGTGCTTATGAATGTCCACACAGAACTTGGGGAAAGGATTTCATGGAATACAGTGAAATAGAGAGCAGAAAAAAAAATCCTTGCGAATGACAGTCAAACTTGATTAGTAATGGCAAAAAAATAATAAAAAATAACCCCATAGAACTACCATTGGATGTCTCATGTTACTTTGAACCTACCTGCCCTTTACTCTCAGCCCCTGACTAAGATCTCTCTTATGATGTTTGATGTTTGCACTTAAAAATTTTAAACTGAAGAAGAGCTTAGAAGTTTAAATTCAAGAGAAAAGACTAAAGTGAAAGACCAAAACTTGGGTATGAGCTTGACCGAGAAGGATATCAGATGGCTCCACATTTGCAGGAATTACTTTCACATTTTCCACTTAATATATTTTCCTTTCCCTGTCTCTCTCTCTCACACGTTTACTGAGTGTTTTTCATACCACATAAGAGTCTAAACAGATTCAAACTCCTTGCTACACAATAACACATAACACACAAAAAATTACCCTTTATAAAATTCCTATTACTGTAGGTGAGGATGCTAATCAGCATATGATGGAGGTTGAGACAATATTTTAGTTGATAATTAGGCTAGAAGCTGGCAGCTAGGACCCAGTATGGGGCTGAGCAATGCTGAATAAAGCTGGATAATACTGAATGCTGACAGGCAAAGGACACAATGGGCCAACAGTTCAGATGAAGCTGGGCTATGAATAGCCTCACATATGCCATCTCCTTCAAAAGGTCACTGGCAAACTGGAGCTACTCCAAACACAGCAAGGATGTGCAGGTGATAATTGGTGGCAAAAGACACATATGTATGCACATACATATCTGTGAACCTGAACTCTACATCTCTTTTTGAATGTAGTACGTAATGCCCTGCAACATAGAGCATAGAAAGAAGTTTTAGTTAGTAAATGTTAGATTTCTAGCTCTAGACAGATAGAAATTTCTTTGTGATCCTGCTTCCTGAGGTATTACATAAACTGGGGTGGGTTTTTTTGTAGATTTCTGTGTTGCTTTACAATTCTCCTATTGCATTTGATCAGGTTGAGAAACCCAGCAGGAGGGGCAAGAACAGGCACCACATGAAAAGACAAAAATATGTTACCAGACTAAGCACCACACATCTCTACATGACAGGTAAACCACAGGGAAGAAAACACAGATCTTGTATGATAAGCAAACATCTCATAGCAGGTATAGATCAATAGATACAGAGAGGTATACCAGTTACTAAGTCATGCTGCTTTTGTTTTCTCAGTGGTCAAGAGCAAGCTAGGAAATCCCAGTGTAAAACATGCCTAAGCAGCAAATAAACCACAGGCCTCTGGCTCTAACAAATACAGATCACAGAAATTTTCTGCTCTGCTCCAAGGATTTTCTATGTCCTTTCACTCCCAGTTTTACAATCAACTCAGCTGCATGAAGGAAGAGTTCAGAAGGGATGCTGAGCAGCCAAACATCTGCTTGAGTCTGAGGAAATATGCTGAAAATATCTTCAACATTGAAGATCAAAAATTTCATCTTTGGGATGCCTCATTCTACTACAAATGAAAACTCACAGAATCACTATGAAAACAGCAGTGCAACAATATATCATGCAACCTTCTGAAAAACATATTCATAGAATTAAAGAATCATAGAAAGGCTTGGGTTGGAAGGGACTTTAGATTATCTATTTCCAACCCACCTAGCAGTGTTAGGGAGGTCCCCCACTAGACCAGGTTGCTCAGGACCCCATCCAAGCTGGCCTTGAACACCTCCAGGGGTGATCAGACATAGCTGCTTGATCAGATCAGTAAAAGCTCTGGCAGTTGTAGTGGATTGTATATACAAATTACTGAAAAAGGAGACACTTTTTAAATTTTCATTTTATTAATGGTTTTCTCCTATGAATAATTTTGACTTTCTGGAGCAATCTTTGAAAGAAAAGTGGAGCCTCTTTTATCATGCAAATGTCAAGACAAAAATGAGAACCAAAATTAAACTACAGGTTACACAAAGAAGAAAGAAACATATCAAAGTTGCTCTGAAAAGCTCACTTCTCCCTTAGGAAATTAAACTTGCAAATGTATTCTTTTTCTTTTCAAACATTTGTCCTTTCCCCCCCCCACCCTTTTTTTTTTCCTTTGCAGGTGCTGGTGGGAAATCAGGGAAGGTATTCAAATGTAGATTGATTTAAAAATATACATCTGATTGGATACTGGATTTGCTGTGAGCTTTTACTGACTGTAATTCAAAGGCTCAATTAAGACAATAAGAAGGGACTAAGATGAGGTTCTTTTAACAGAGATCTTTCCATGGAAAGCAAAGATTGTTATTTGAAAAGTAAGGTCTTGTACAGCCAATTCCATATGTAGCTGAGACACAGAAATCTTTATTTTTAAACACTCTTCCATAAGTGATGAACAAACACACACACATGCACACACACACAGAGAAATTAACAACATGTTGCAGACACACACACAGAATTCAATATTTAAATCTATATATTCTGCCAAGCTGACACATTAAAATTCTGGCATCGAGTGATTACAAACATTGGTGAGTATCCAAAGGGATTACTTGCTTTCTTCATCAATAATAATTTATACTTTAAGTACGGGAGAGAGGAGGTGACAATCCATTAAAAAACAAAACAAAACAAAACAAAACAAAAACCACCACCAACAACAACAACAACAACAAGCCAACAAAAACAAAACAAAAACCAAAAACCTGGAGGAGGAACACACAAAACAATACATAGAAGGCACATTTTTCCCTTTTATATACTTTTGCTGTGGTCACTGCCTGCATCTCCCTTGTCTTTCTGGGGTCTGTTTTGGGACTGCCAGGTATGTGTGCAAGTTCTTTGGCTTTTTAACAGTATCCAGGGATGGGAGCACCTTGCTGGATCTCTGGAAGACAAAAACTCAGACAAACTGGGTGTATTGGGTCTGTGGGGTGACCAGATCTGGAAGTCCTCTCACCCAAAGTGTCCCAAGTCTTCTAGTATGTAATCTGGTGACTCACTCAGAACAGCACCACCACAACTCCATCCTGTCAGAGATGGAGTTACACAAAGTGCTACCATCACCAAAAGAGAGCAGAGGATGACGAGGAAGTCAGGCTATTGACAGCCACAGCATTTCCACTGTAGAAATCCCCAAAGATAAAGACATTTTCTGCTTAAACAAGGAATGAGAGCAACTCTGCACATTCAAGTCCAACTGCTGTCTCCGGTGCCTTTCAGCAGCCACATCCACCCAATAAATCCATCCAAACAGAAGTCTCTGGAGTCTACTATATCAGCCAGCAATTGAGCCCCTGACTTTCCCTTTCCAGAAGTCTCAGAGCACAGGGAATGTACTTTTGAAGTGTCTTCATTTGGTGCAGTGGTGTAGGAGCCCTGAGAAGTGGGGGTCAGCAGCATCCCACCTTAAATCCTAAAGCTGCCTTGATAGCAAACCTCTACCAGCTGGATCCACTGCTTAGTGATCCCTGCTCTGTGCCAGAGTTGCACAATCCTGAACACCCTTTCACTGCTTCACTATAGCAACACAACTCTATTAAAAATTTAATTCCTAAGTCTCCCCCATGCTGGTGAAAAACATAAGACAAGCTAATGTATTCAGAAGTGAGGTCTGAAGAAGTATCTTCAGAGACCATGCTTTATCTCCAGGATTAACTATATTGAATTTAATTATTTTAATTATATTTATATTAGTAGTTCTTACATTAGAACCCAATTAAACTGCTTAAATGATGTATTCATCATTTTAATTCTGTTTTCATCAATACTTATTGCTATGATGTGTTTTGTTTGGTATTGTTAAAATACTTGGCCTTGATGTTTTTTCAGCATCAAGTTGTTTTTCTATTAGTGGCACTTTTTGTTTAAAACATTACAAGGTATGCTCCATGTGCTGTTGAGGAGATTCTGTGTCACTACTATACATTCATGCACAGTTGTTACCCTGCAGATTTATTTTCTGCTACTGAACATCTGACCACGATAGTCTTCAAATTATTTCAATTTTTTGATCGTCAGTTCTGCAGCAGATTTAAATTAAGAATAACTGGAGAAATATTGAAAAAATATGTTACTTGGATAAACAATTTAAAACATTTTTTCATTTTTTCATTTGCCATTACCACAAGCAAGACTGCCACCCTTTCTTTCGTTGATTATCACCTCCAATTCAGCAAAAAACGTTGATAGAGCTTATAGGTACAAAGGCAACACAATAGCTTCTCTGCACAATGTGCTAAGGGACATAATATCTTCTTTTAATTTTTTTTTATGTTCACAGATTTTACAATACATTTATATACATCTCTACACAGGTAAATGTACATATATTTCTATATACAGATAGATGCACATGGGTATCTATCAATATATACACACACATACATGTATACAGTGCCTCTCATGCACATAACCCAGATGTCATGGGAATGGTGTAAAAAAATGCTGGAGCATTTAGAAGACAGCAGTTTTTGCCAGAAAAGTAAATAGTTACAGGCAAAATGTTTTGCATGGAGGTTTATATGGTGTGTCTGAAAGGCCAAACCAGGCTTGAGAATGAAAATATAGAACCAAATTCACTGTCTTCTTTCTGTCTTTAAAGGTTTTACCAATTATTATTCTTTTCTTGCTTGTTACATAATATATGGACTTCTGGCATTCCTTTAGAATACTCTAATGTACATCTGAATTCCTATCACTTGCCACTGCTTTTGCCCTAGCCATCATATTTTAATGCAACAGTTACTTATTCCAGGTTAAAAAGATTCATTGAATCCTATTTTCTTTTTAGAAAACATCATAAATTAGCAACAGACATAGGTTTTATAACTTACTTTTCAGCTCTAAAGTTAAAAAAAGTCTTACTGTTCTTGTATGCTGATGAATAGCTTGTCTTTTAATAGGTAGTTTACATAAAAATTGCATGGTGTCTGTGAACAGTAAAATTATTCCAGAACAGAGACACTTAGAGTTATTTTAATGCATTGGTTTAATACACTTCAGTAGCACACCTACAGCATGTTTTCAACTAGGGAGGAAAGAGTGGGCAAATTTTAATTGCTCAAACCTAGTTTTAATGTAAACTGGCTGTGCTCTGCTGTACTTCATGACTCTAAGGCCTCTTACTATGGTGGAACAATAGCATGTGATAATTACCAATTCTGCCAGAGCACACAGAGTCAAACAATATACTTGATAGAATTCAATGACCTCGAGGCTACACTGTCTGTGCTCTCATATATAAAACTGTAAATGACAGGAGGAGTAGGAGCTCATCTCAGAAAAGAAAAGGACTGCTGCCAACAACTTGCCTCAGCAAGAGGTATGGCTCAACTGGCAAGGCTCAGAAGGCACGCTCATTTGCAAACATAGACACAGAAAAGCAGTGTTAGGCATCCTCAGAGAAAGGACTGTCCTGACCTAGTGTGGAAATATTTGCTCGTGGCATCAGTGAAAAAGTATAATCTTTATAGTATAATCACATAAGCCATTTGGTGATAGGTCAGCTAAAAAACATGTAGCCCAGGAACCCCTCTGGTGTACTTCATGAGCAAGGAGATTAAAGCAAAGAAAACTGAATCCCACAGGAAAAGCAAGAGATGATTCTTACTGCAATGCATCACTGGTCTTACTGGTTATTTGCCAGCAAAGGTTAGGGACCACTACTTCAGCATATATGCTTCTCAGGCAAAACATTTCAACTTATTTGCTTACTCTGTATTTTCACAGAGTGAAAATATACATTTCATTGCAGAGTGAAAATGCACATTTCATTGCTGAAATCATTCATCAAGGAATTCAAGAATGTCCTGGATTTAACAGTAACTCAGGAGTCAGACAGGCATTTAAGTGTTTGGCTGAAAGATGGTCTTATGTAAAGCTCTAGGGAGACTTTATTGCAACCTTTCAATACTTTAAGGGGACTGGTAAGAAAGATGGGGACAGACGTTTTAGCAGTGCTCATTATGTTAGGACGGGGGTTAGGAAGTTGTGGAAGCCACATTTCTGGAAGTGTTCAGGGCCAGGCTGGATGGGGCCCTGAGCAACCAGATCTTGGGAATGGCATCCCTCTCTATGGCAGGAGGGTTTGGAACTATATGATGCTTAAAGATCCCTTCCAGCCCAAACCGTTCTGTGATTCTATGCATAAGGTGCTATTCATGTAAGCACAAGACCAGCAGTTGGTGTGAAATCTTTTTTAAGCACAGTTGTTGCCAAGCTACTTATTTTATTTCAAATGTTGGAAGAGACAAAGCATACGAGTATTTTCTTGGATGATTGCTTTAAGAAGCAAATGGTCATTTGGGGATTCCTGATTTGTTTCTTTTACTTGGTTTATTTTAAGTCAAAGCAAAGCAATAAGAATCCTTTTGTTTTCCAGAAGATGTTCATGGAACAGCAATACAGCATCCATTTATGGGACTAAAAAATCTTCACATTATTAAGGCATCTATGTTTCTCATAAACACACCTCTGGGTTGTGCTATCTTGTATTGGTCAAAAAGATTTACAACATCCAGGCAGGTAATCTTACATCTCTCTGAAACTACCAGAATACTCTTGCAAGGAGAATACTCTTGCAAGGCTAAAGATACATAAGGTAATATCAAGACAGCAAACATCTGAACAACCACATATTACTAGGAAGTACTATGTATTACACAAACACGGCTTTGTCTCCCCCTGTTGCCTATAAACCCAGTATTTTTTTCCCTTTAACTTCATAATGGTAATGAACAAAACTTTCACTCATTTCCTCACTTCAAAGTTTTCAAAAGAAATGCCTGAAAAGGTGACATTACTTTCTTCTCGAAAGCTGTTGAGTTCCACGATTCAAATTGTTTTCCATAAACTGGGGGCCCCCAAGGAGGCAGCAACAGATGAAGCATCATCATTGCACATAAATACTCAAACCTGCATATTTTTAAAATAACATGAATAATTTTACTTTTCAGCTTTCAAAATCACTATGTATAAAAAGAGGTTTTTAATTGTAGGAATTACTAAAATAACCTGGGAAAAGTAGGAATACTTGAGCAAAATAAAAAGACAATCTCATCATTTTGCAGTGACCTGTCTCAGCTTGATTTCTTTGGGTGATGGGTACTAATGAAACTGACAGCCTACTGAGGGAAAATAATCAGATGAAAAATCTTAAAGAAATAAGAGATTACAATCATTCAAGAGTCCAAATAGTCACAGATTTCAGTATTTTGCAAAATTAATTCAAACCCTCAATTTCTCTAGTTTTGATAATTTTGAACATACAAAAATACAATGTACCAATTCATCTGCAAATAAAGAAGGAGACAAAATTTTAATCAAGAGATTAGAGACTGGGAAGGAAACAATAACAATTAAGAATTAATAAACCACAAATGATTGACACAGGCTTGGACCTGAAAATCAGACATTTCTTGTATGAAAAACATTTTTTTTTTTAGATCTTATTACTAGAAAGTCACTAGAAGGTAACCTTTAGAAACCTCAGAGGATGAAGGACAAAGGCTGTGCTACATTATTAGCTCCCCGTAAGAGATTTTGCTTTAATTTTCATCTGAGTTTATAGCTGATAATTTCTTTGAGGTAATACTCGAATCAAGCCATTGATGAGAAATTTTAAAATTTAAGGATGAAGTGCAGCTTGCCAATGGTGTCTCTAATGCCTCTCAGTAGAAGCACGCAGACCTAAGTTAATGATGCCATTATTTCATTACTACCAACCAGAAACTTTCCTTATTGCAGCTTCAGTAGAGCTGTAGGCACTGTTTATCTGCTCATCTAGGAACACCCTCTGTGCTGGAACACCTCAGCAGACAGCTCTCCTTCTAGACTCTGGCACTTTCAGGGAAGGCTTCCAGACCTGAATGGCTTCACTCAGACACCAAGGACAACAGGAATGTTTGCAAACCTTTAATTTCAGTGCTGCATTACAGATCATTGGAGCCTTGGAGCTGTCTGTAGGATAAAAGTGTATGATGGCTGATCCATGCAATTCCTTGATATCTGTTTCTGTAAGTGTCCCATGTGGACAGAACTTTACTGTCGAGGCAAAATGAGACATTCCCTGACTCACCTCACATGTTCCTTGTGATTCAGCAACCATAAGGTACCTACTTCTTGAAACTCCACTGTATTTTCTTTTCAGTAAGACTGCTAATTTCAACCCCCGTGTAACCTCTTACCAGTAGTTTATCAGTAATAACTACTTTATCAGCAGTTGAAACATTTATTATATTATTAATACAAATATATATTATATTTATTCTATTACAGTGCTCTGCTACCATTGCAGCAGAAGAATATGTAAGAACTGCACCTTGCTCAAAATGCAAAGGTTTACCCCTTGTTATTACAGACATTATTATAGAGGACATCTAGGGATCTGAGAAATCTAAAAGCAAATTAATAGAACTAATAACTTATTTAGAAATCTCATTATTTTTCTGGGCTTGATTCATTACTTTTGATTGTCTAGGCTAGCAGTACTTGACCTTACCAATAATTCTGAGATAGTAATGGACTCAGTTCTTTTGAAAGATATATAAAAAAAACCCTAAAGAAATGATTATTCTTTAAAAATCCTTGGTCCTTCACAATACAAAATGACAGCAGCATTGCCAGACTTCACTTCACTTAAAGGATGCTCATACAGTCATTTCACACTGCACAACCACTCAAGAATGATCTCACAAATGACTCAGATAAAAGCTCTTACCTACAGAAAGGTACTGATTTGGGTAACAAAGATCACACAGTGACAAAATGGGTGACAAGATCGACCTAGTTGGACACCATCCCTTTTCCTGGTTCCTCTGGCTGCCTGCAAGGGGAACTGCCAGCAAGCAAAAGCACTGAGCAAACTTGGCCGCTGTGCACAAAGTCACAGAGCACCTCCAGTTTCACTCTTTCTGAGCTCCCTGAACAAGGTCAGAGCACTGCTAGCAAGGAGAAAAGAAGTACTTGGTGCATAATAAACAGTGTTGTTAATCAAGAGAGAGACTTTTTTCCCTAGCCCTTGCCCAGATGCACAGGGCTATAAACAAGCATGTGAGGCGTTTTGCTCTTTTTTTTGAACCCTTTGGGGAAAGCCAGGCTTTGGGGAAAGGAATGACTGCTCTTGCATCAACCCCTGGAGTGCGAGTTTCCCCAGAGGTGCCCTAGAAATGAGAAGCAGTGTTTCATCCACAGTCTTGATTCACACGGGGGTATTGGGCAGCTGAAAGGAGCCTGCATGCTGTTATCTCTTCTGGGCAGAACCTCTCGTAACTAATGTGTACCAGCAAACACTGCCTTACACACAGCTTAGCTTTGAAATGCTGTGGAGACGTGTAACTAATCACCAGAGCAGGCAGGACATCGTCTCTTCCCCATCCCCTGAAAAAAATCAATAGAATAGAACTGTGCTCTGAAACTAATTCAGTCCCATTAAACACCAGTGTAAATATCCATGCTTTTTTCCATTTAAAATGCAATTCCAAATTAAATTCAAGCACCACCAATAGTGCTTGGACACACAGTGCTCCAAGCAAGTACTGCTCATAGCATATCTGCTAATTTTGCAGTAACTTCTGTCCTAACAGTTCTAATCAGCAGCTAAGCAGAGAGGTGAGCCCATGAGAAACCATAAAATTGAACACTGAAACAATAAAAAATATGCAGAAAATACACTACTATATCTGTTGGTCAGTAATGTTACAACTTTGTTGGTTTAATTCAAGAGCTTCAATTTAATCCAAGAAATGCTCAAGACAATTCTGACTGATTGGACAATCAGACTGACTGCATAATATATGGAAATAGGAGGCAAACAACACAAATGGTTGATGTCCGAATTTTCCAAACACTACACAAATATTTGCACCTGCATACCTTTTGCAAAAGACCTCCTTGTTAACTGATAATTTCTATAAGATTAGGAGCTCACAGAAAACATTGGTGTGGTTGTTTTTTGTGGGGTTTTTTGGCAGAGTTAATAAGTGTGGCTTTAATTCTGCAATGCAGAAGTGACAAGGTTACAGGGTCTGGGCTGGTATTTTTTGGGTGGTTGGATTTATTTGTGTGTCCAGCACCAGAAAAGAGGCTGTGGCTGGGAAGACCAGTTTTGTAATTCAAATAATAATTAATTCTACCACCATCAGTCATTTCCCTTTTTTTCTTTTTGACAAAAAAAGACTGTAGTAAGTGATTATTTATCAGTCCCATCTGATACATGCATCCAAGAAAGAATGACACACAGTTTCAGTTTTAAAGTGAATTGCAGAAATAGGCAAGAAATTGCCAAAGAAATAAATATTCATATGCACAAACATGAACATACATGTACACATAAAAAAAGCATTCCAGAAAAATTATAGTAGCACACTGCAACATAATCCTCTCTGTCACTGACACCTACTATTATCTATTCACAGCTTTTTTAAGATGGAGATGAAAAGATTGTTTTTCCAGCATCCATCCTTCGATGACTAAATCTACAACAGCAAAATAGTGATAAAAATAAATCTCTGAGAAATGCTGTTGTTTTAATTTATGATGTTGTATCATCCTGAGAAATCAGTATCTCTCTGAATATTAAGTTGGATTACATAGGAGTCAAACATCTGTTTCTCTGAGTGCACTTTATACCTTCACAACAATTCCTTTGGAATTTTTTTTTTACTGTCATTTTTAACTGCTGGAACTGTCTGATCTTTTTACCATAAGTCAGCAGCTACTGTATCAAGACTTTGAAATTTGATTGCCAAGAGCTACTACCCTGTTTACAAATTTTCCAGTGTGGTAATTTTCCAGATAAAGGAAGATGTTGTCAGTCACTGTAAACTACACGGGACCTCATTACTGAGTACAGACATTGCAATTAATATTAAATACATGCAGTGCCAAGAGAGTAATTAGCAACAATAAATTGCTGTGATTTTTTTAAAATAACAATTGCTCCTACAAATCTCATTAACGCTTCATAAACCCCCCAAATAGGAAAGTGTATTATTTACTAGAGCTATTTTTAAAGACAGTAGTTCCTTTCTGACTTTCACCAGTGAGCAACCTAATTTATAGTTAGTCTTTCTACCAAACTCCTCTATAGAAGCCTAAAGCACCTCAAGTTTGCAAAATCAAGCATAAAAACTTATTAAGTGCAAGAATTAAATATGCTTAAAAAGCCTTTAGTTGGCCCCTTTGTGCATCTGCAGTTTGATACAATCTTCAATTCTATGCACACATCTTTTCTCCGTTTAAAAAATTATGTACTTGATAATAAATATTTGCATAATTATTCACTCCTTCCTTTCATACCAGTTATTAGCACATAATCTTTACTGCAAGCAATCTACTTACTTGTATTGGATGTTGATCAAGGAGGTATGCTTTAAATTGGCCTCCACAACTTCCTTTGTGTATGAAAGGGTATTGTCAACCCCATTTTACAGAAGCAAGAGCAGATCAAGAAGAAAAAGATTAAGACCAATACTGTTTTCTGCTTTTAAAACCATCAACAAAAACATACACTTTGTTTGTGCAGAACTTCTGCCACTCTGTCTAATCAGTAAAAGAGAAAAATTAGGAACATGCAACTAATGACTATTACAATGTTTGTATCAGGAACTATCTCATGATGTGCCAGCAACAAAAGGATTAAGAGAGGCTATTAATCTATTTGGATGTTGCTAATGTGTTACCCAGCAATAGGAAAAAGTTCAGGGTGAGATGGGAAGACGGGGTTGCCACAGAGACAAATATTCCCCTGCATGAGCCTGTCCTTTATGGAGTGGCTGAGATATGAAAGAACAATCACAACTCTGACAAGGAGAAATACCAGGGGAACATGAAGCTCTGCATTCCCCTGCATCCAGAACCATCCCCAGAGCTGCGACCACAAAGTCAGGTGAAAAACACAGCAAAGTGACAATTCTTTCACTGATGGCACAAGCACAGGCACACAGAACTTCTCTGGCCAATGCCAAAGGCAGTGACACCAGAAGGAAGCAGGGCAGCAGCTCCAGCAGCTTAGAGGAGTTGGGCACCACTGCCTTGGTCACCACTGGGTCCCTTGATGGCCACAATGAAACTCATCAATAATAAGATGTGGCTGAGGAGGTTTTTTTTTTTTTTTTTCATTTTTATTTTTTTTTATTTTTCCAAATGACAAAAATTAGTTTAGTTTAGTTTAGTTTAGTTTAGTTTAGTTTAGTTTAGTTTAGGACTGAAGTTTATGACCTGAGGCTTTACATTATTTTGAGAGGAACACCAAGCAGTCTGACATGCTCTGACTCCAAAGCAGCTCGTGGTGTCCAGCTGTGAGAGTGGCCTTACTAAACTGGCAAACTGAATTGTGAGAAGAAAGTCGGATATCACATTTGTGCCAATCTTTTCTTTTTTTTTTTTTTTTTTTACTAGAACCACAGCAGTAACTGGGTACAAGAAGAGTTGGGTAATAGCTCGTGGCTTCAGGCAATAGACATTATCCAGTATCATTTCCTCCTGTTCAGTCACAGGATCTTGTAGCAGCTGGGCTCTCACAATTTTGTGAAGACTGGCCTAATGAGAGACTGAAGAACACATTTCACTCAATTGCTGAGAGACAAACCAACCCACAAACCAAGAAATTGATTTGAAGCTTTAATCAAAAGAAATGAGAAAAAGCTTCACATAGATGGGCCTATACCACAGGGAGATGATTCTCCTATAATTTTCAGATTGCTATAAAAGAAATTTTGCAGGCCTCAGCTAGTTGTGGTGTTTTTTATTTGGGGAGTTTTTGGTTTGGTGGTTTTTGTTTTGTTTTGTTTTTTTCCCTCTGGGAGCATTTGAAGTCTAGGAAGACAATGCTTAAAATCACAGATGGACCTGTTCCTCCATGACAAATTTTGCACAACAATGCCCAGGAAGTCCAGCTGGTACCAAAAGTATTTACAGAAGGCATTTTCTTAAACATGACAATTAATACTGTTCTCTTACTCCAAATTTATGAAGAGACAAGGACAACATGAAGACCCATAGAAGTACACCTTACAAAGTTTAATGATCAGACTGCAAGAAAAAGAATTTATGATATTAAATTAATTATAGGATCATATGATACTTCAGGTTGAAAAGAACATTAGGGGTTCACTAATCCAATCTCCTGCTTCTAGCAGAGTCAGCTATGAGATCAGACCAACTTGCTCAGGATTTTATACTGTTGGATCTTGAAAAAATTCTGTCAAAAGTTTAAAAGATTGTCATACTCTTCTACCTGGAGAACTTTGAAGTGGAACGCAGCATAGATAATGTATCAGAAAATCTTAACCTCTAACATAGGAGTGAACATTACAATTGAGAGATGCCTTCCATGTCTAAGATCTAAAAGAGATGGAGGGGTGGAAGAGAATATTGAAAGAAGAATATTGAGAGAGCTTTCAGCTATATCAGTTTCTCTTCTTCAACCCCGACTTCCCTAGAATAAAGGAAAACATCTTTGCACAGACTTAGGTTCCTATAGCATTTGATTTGGGAACTTGCAGTAAAAAAGGTGCCAGAAACCAAGACATTTGCAGAAACTATGCTGTAGGCACTAAATTTTCAATGCTCAGAAGCTCTGACTTCTATTGCATAAACCTTAATTCCATCCCCAGGAAGTCAGATTTCTTTAAAAGTTGCCGAGTAAGCTTTGTGTTGTAGAACACAGGCTTCATTCATCTTTGCAGCTACAAGATTAAGTGAAAATGGCCTAATCTCAACAATAAAAACTCATCAGTAATCCAGTAATGCCTAACAGCACATTTCCTTCTGTGCTGGTTTGCACTAAATAGCTCGATGAGAAAATGACGTTCAGGAAAACTGGAATGAGACTTTGTGCTACTTAAAAATCACAAGATGAAATTGTTAAACACACAGAAATATTTATTGAGAGAGCTAATGTACCTGTTTGGCAGAAGCTGAAGGACTTCTTGGAATGCATGTCTTTTCTTGGAATTTGCTACCATTTAAGTCAGTCTGCCGTTTACTATCTACTCTTGGTGTGGATATCAGTATGTACTAAGGGAACTGAATTCATTCCCATATTTTAGGGACTCAGGATTTGCACAGTGAGTGTCACGATATAGCAACTAATATGAATTAAAATCTCAGTGTCCTTCAGAGATTTTCCAGGGTAGCCCATATGAGAAAGTTAGATTCGTGTGAGCATAGGAATTAATGTTGCAACTTTATCACACTGTTAGTGCCACAAAAAATCCTCAGATACTCAGCTAGAAGGAATATTCCTTGGCACAAATATCCTCTTTTTTTGTTCTGGAGCTGATACAAAAGAGTAGCTACTGTCATTAAAATGTGGCACTAGGAAGCCTTTTCTAGGGTGGTCTCAGCCTTGCAGGTAATTTCCTTGCAGGCCATTCCTTCTTGCTTGCAGCAAAGTCAAAACAAAGGTGTATTAAAAAAATGTTTTACTGTGTGATTAAGTTATTTTCTAGACTAGCTTAAAAATTCCTCTATTCTCTCTCCTTTAACTCCCTCTTTCTCTGATAGCATTTATTATTAATTGTGACTCATTTTTTAACACAGGGTTTACTACCTAGTTTGAAGGTAGTTTGAAAGATGGTACAGGGAAACAAAACAGCCATGTGGTACCTCTATTTTACCAGCAAGTGTGACAGAAGACGTGTGCATCTGACCCTTTCATGTAGTCATGATAACCAGGTTTTGAAGCAAAAAGGACAATTGACTACTCAGTTAGAACAGTGTTATTGCAGCATCCCTCTTCTAGAAAGGGAAAGAGACATCTCCCAAGAGCTGTCAAAGTATGAAAGATTATTTTGCCTTCGTAAGGAGGCAGAAGAGGTCTAGTCATACCTGTTCATTGAAAAGGCAAAATCATGTCTCACCAGCTTCAACAATTTTCTTTCTGTTGTCTCATAGACTGTCTGCTTTCTGTGCTTTCAATTCATTACCCAGAGTATTCATCCAGGAGTGATGCAGAAAATCTTCCTGCCTTTGCTTTCTCCCCTGTTACAAATGAGGTACTTAATGGAATCAGCATCCTTATATATCTGTTTAGTGCTGAAATAATATTTAAGAGCCAGTAAATAAGAAAGTGGCTGTTAAACCCAGCTTGAGAAAGAAGTCTGCAAGGCATTTGACTGGTGGCACTTAATCTATAACATGAATGAAAGATGTGATCTCCTGCAATCTTCTTCCCCCTCTCCCATTTGTAAGAGCTGAAAGATAGTGCCCTTGCACTTGGATCCCTAGGAGACAGATTTTACTGACTGAGTGATACACAAGAGTGTCTTCCTCTGACACATAGTGCAGGTATGCCACAGCATAATCCACTATTCCCAGCCCACTAAATGGATTCTCAGTGTCTAGGGTGCTTGACATACAATACATCTTTTTCAAAGCACACTAAAGCAGGCAGTCCAGTGCAGCAGCAACTATTTTTCTTCTGAAATCTGGGTTTGTATCTGCCCCTCGAGGAGACCGGCTCCCTTTGAAAGTTTTTACATAGCATGGAAAACTATATGGAATAAAAACATGCAATACTTTAAATATTCTGAAGTTTTGCCTTGCTGCAGACAGCCCTTGAGACAGAGCCATCTGGGCACTAGCAGATTAGACCATGAGCCCCTTTGTCCCACATTGTGGTTACTTGCTCCAATCCTTGATGACTGAAAAAAAAATGCATCATGCATCATCATTTGCACTTAGTTTGTGAATCCAGAATGAGGAAGAAACAAACTACAGAAACTTTGGGGAAGTTTGGGTCAGTCACTTTTGCTGCTTGATGATTTTTAGGAGATAAACTTTTTGCTGGAAAAAAACCAAAAAAATTAAAATTTGGCATAGTAGCTCTCTATGTGTGTCCTTCCAGAGCACAAAACAATTCATTCTTGATGCTAAAGCAAGCTTATCTAGCTGGCACAAGAGGAAGTACAATACACCTCTCACCTATTTAAGATGAGGTGATCACACTTCACCTGATGGGAGCAGTGTATGAGGGCTGCTTCTGCTTTGTATAAAGCAGAACTACATACTACAAAATGTTATTAAAATCTTTAACACATCTTATTCTTTCATCAAATTTACTAAATAGTTTTCACAGATTAATGCTGTATTAATACAGTGAAAATGTGTGTGTCTATATGGATCATGTGTTGTACGCACATTTTTAATCTTTTTTTCCTAATGTTTGCATTGGGAATGGTGCCAGTTACTGCATTTGAAAAAGGACATTTCAAAATGTATTTCATTAGTTCTTGGCCAGTGTTAAAAATGACTCCCTAATGGCTGGGCTCTGTTCCAGTAAATAATGATTTTCTGTACCTAGCTGCACTTCTGTAAGCTGTCCCATATGGACATGGATGCTGTAAACAGAACTGAAAAAAAGAGATTGTTTACTACCTTAGCTTTATCTAGTAGTTTGGCTAAATCAGGACCAAAGAAGGTGACAAAACTTAAAACTAAATTGGTGCAGAATTGTTCGAACACATTGTTCAAACAGCCCTGTTCAAATTGTTTTTATAGGGGTGCTCTGTTCACTCCTGGAGAGTGAAAAGTACCTGTTGTTTAGTGACATCTTAGCCTTGATATACAGAAATAAACTCACAGACACACAACTATCAGCTTTCTAATAACAATTTGGAGTGGAAAAGAAAGGATTCTGAAATACCACCTTGATGTTAATGGCAACTGTACTTTGTTTCTCCCTCCTTCAGCTGACTACAGATCACAGTGTCACAGTGGTTCAGCAAGAATGGAGAACATGGGTCAACAAGGGATGTGTTCACCTCAGATCTCCAGATCAGAAAAGGGAATTAGAGACACAAGGCTGGACTGTTAGTCCTGTGAGATGCTATAGAACACACCCGGGTCAAAATGATCAGATTTCAAGTAAAGGTGCTGTTTCATTGGGAAATTCTTAGTTTTCCATTTACTTGTCTTGAAAATCACGAATTACCCCAAAGGTATTCCAAATATTTGCAGAAGTGCTTCTCAAAGGCATACAAAGCTCTGCCCATCATAATAAATACTTCATTTTTTTTATAATATTATATGAGCTACCCTTACTGGAGCACTGAATTGCTGTAAACATTTCCTCAATTCAGTGTGAAACAATAATTTTGTAGCATAAATGCTAAAAAACATGATGATACAGTAAGAAAAACTATTCTTGTGGTCCACATTTACCCTTCCCTCAATGAGGTCAGAAAAGGGCTGTAGCCCAGAATGTACGAGATGGAACAGTATCACTTTGAGCTATATCTGAAAACAGTGGTCCCAATCATACTTATCCACAGGCAGCAGTGCTGACACAGACTGAGAAACAGGCAACATCATCCTTCCCTTCCTTTGAAAGTCCAGGTATTATTTTTATGTTTTTAATTTCCTATGCCCACAGGCAAAACTGAAAATTCTTGTTTGCAGCACATCGTGTGTGACCCTAGGATAGAGAACAGTGTTTTTAATATTTCCCCAACACGCATCAAAAGATCATTTATGCCATGTCTTAACCTGCCAATTCCTCTTTGTTCTTCATCTCTCATCTCAAAAGTGATGAGCTACAATTTTCCACATCTCTATTGTAAAAGAAGGCTAAGAATCAGGAGAAAGAATTAAAGTTAAGTACTTGGAGCACTTCATGCAAAGATACAGCTTGTAATTAACAGCTCTAACTCAGTATTGAAAGTACTGAAAAGAGTCAATTTCTCTTGGTGGTTTGGTTACAGTTATCTCTGAATACAGAAAAAAAGGTGTTTTCCTTCACAGCAATGTAACACTTGAATTGTGCAATAAAACAATATAATTACCCTGGCTCAGCTGTAACCTTATCAGAGCTATCTGATAAAAAAAGAGTTTTAATGCAGTTAAATTTAAGAACAAATGACACACCGCTATTGCAAGCAGTTTTCACGTGGTTGTGACCAATTGCTTATCTGGAAATGGATTCAGCTCTTTGTTATCAGTTTGATTTTTTTTTT
>VWYO01006305.1:250209-316708 GCA_013400275.1 Rhadina sibilatrix | reverse complement strand
GCTGCTGTGCTGGAAAAACACTAAGACATCAAAACCTTACTGCTAAAGACTGGCCTAATTAACAGGCCAATTTCATTGCCACAAGTTTTCAAATCTGCGGTATTAATTAAGAAACAAAAGGAGACAAATGGCCTGCAAAGAGCTGTATCTGCCTTCTGGCCTACAAATGAGCACTCACAATCTGTGTGATCGATACCAAGAGACTGGCTGGAATTAATGCCCAACCCCACAGCTTTCTGCACCAGCTCCTTCATTTACCTGACCTTTCAGGTAAATGCATCCCATGGTTCCCAGATCACTAACTTGCACCTTTCATTACTTTAATCATTGACCTGAAAAAAAGTATGCAAATTTCAGCCTTTCTAGGATGACATTTTGATATATCCACAATTTAAGTAAAGAAAAGGTGTGTCAGTAGCTTGATGGCTGGGAAAGGGTGAGGCTCTAGTAAAATTAAGATGATGTTCTTCACTCTCTTTCAGCTGTAACAGTAACAGGGCTGCTGCTTAGGATGCCCCAGAAGAGACTTTACATGTTATATGAAACATCTTCTGATATAAAATAACTAGATAAAATACAAAAGTCCAAAGTCCTCTAAGACTGATTGAACTTTCTTGAACTTCAAATCACCATAAAAAAGAATGAAAAAAATCCAGAAAAGCAACAAAAACATCTGTTTTAATAAGACTTGCCAAAAAAATTTGAGAACCAATAGATTTTTCTGAATGAAGACTATGAACAATACAGAAACTTCTTACTCTCAGTTGGTCACATCCAAAAAAAGGCTACTTCTGATAGAGTAAATATGAGATCAAATGTCAGATAAACTTTCCCTCTATGTTTCAAATATGTAGATGTGTCTGTGAAGTGAGGGCACATCATTCCATTGATTCAAGTGAATCTAATTAAGGGGAAACTATCAAGGCTCTTTCTTCTTATTGTTTGTTTTCCTGTTTGTGAGCATTTTGTTTGTTTCTTTAATCTGCTGTTGGTTCTTGTTTCTTTTATTTGTTGTTTTTGCCGTTTTATTTTATTAATGGTTCAGAGCTGTGCCAGTGGGGGGTTGATATTAAGGAAGCATTTCTTTACTGAGAGAGTGGTCAAACACTAGAAACCATAGAGAGGGGTTGATGCCCCAACCCGTCAGCATGTAAGAAGCTTTTGAAAAATGTTATTAGCAACAAGTTTTAACTTTTGATCAGCCCTGAATTGGTCAGGGAGTTGAAACAGGTCATCACTGTAGGGCCTTTCCAAATTAAACATTCTGCTCCATTCTATTCTAAAAGTAAGCAATAAAATTTTTATATAAAAATAAACATTAACCCCTCCAAACACTAATTTATTGTAACAATATGTAATTAAGGAATTCTAACCCCCCAAAACACTGACTCTGGAAAAAAAGTTTTAAAGACATGACTTGGGATAACTCATGATCAGGAACTACACTATGACCAAGAATGGTACCTGGAGAACCTTTAAAGCTTTTGCTCCTGGCTCCTTAACCCCTCACAAGCCTGTCCCAGCTGAAACGTAAGTTTACTCAGGGATTCTACTTATTCATCTTCTTGATCTTTCTCTCTTCTCCAGAATGTAATATAAGCTTGTTATTACTTGTTATTATTAAGGTAGAAAATGCCAATATTGTTTTAACTTGCTATGTAATATACTTCAAACAGAAGTACTATATGACACTTTCAAAAAAAAAAAAAGGCAATCTGATGAATTTATAGTAGTCTCCCTATCTTCAGACACATGCTTGTATTGTGTACAAAGATTACTGATTGGGTAGAATGAGCAATAACAGTCTTGATCAAGAGAATAACAAACTAAACTCAAACCACTTTATTTGTTCATGTAGAGTTGACAACCACCACCACATCCTGCTTTTCATTCATAATGTTCTCTTCCATTTTCACAGCAGAACTCCTGAGTTCACACAATATGCTGCTCAAAGGCAATACATAACAAAATTATTTCATTTTTTTTCATTAAAACATGTCCTAAAAATTCATTGTAAATTTGGTTATTTTCATAAAGATCTTGCAACCCCAAACTACTGAAATTAGGAATATGCTTTTTCATATTTTTCAGCAATTTTTTACCTTCTTTATTCATCAAAAAGCATTTTCCCAAGTGAATTGACCCCAGATGACTCATGCCTCTAAAAAATACTTGATAGAAAGATGTCAAAGCAGCTTACATTTTCCAATACAAAAACTGATGATAAAATGCCAGGGTTGAGAGCACTCAGAGATTCTAGGGGAAGATATTGCCTGACATACTCAAACAAAAATCCACAGATAGCAGAAAGCAGTTTGTACAAAGCTGAGTTTTCCACAAATTCACTTGGTCCATTTTTGCTCTTTTTTATGAAAGCAGATAAAATAAGATCCTCCTTGCAGTGACTAAAAAAAGAAAGCTAAAACAAAGAGTCAGAAATTGACAGTAACAAGTTATAAATTATGTGTCACAGAACATTTTAAAGAATCACATTTTAAAACATCAATAGATAATTCCACAAGATATTTCTTTATTTCTTAATTATATACAAAAGTCCAAGGATCTTCAAACAAGTCAGTAATTAATAAACTTTCACTAATGATTTATTATTTTTTGATTATGTTATTTAGACATGTTTGCATTCCGAATGGTAATGAAACTAAAAGAAAAAAAGCTTCTCTGCAGGATTGGTTTTTATTACAGCACATTTTGAAGCTGGGGATTCCAATGCATTTTAAAAGAATGCTAAATTCAGACTAAAAGTTGACTGCACCTTGCTCAGATCAAAATCAGATGTGGTGCATGTATAGATTGAGAAACATAAAAGAATCCCCACCTGCATTGGGGATTTAGGATGCATTTAGTCATAATGCCACAGTTAACTTTTTTAAACCAAGTTCTTCTAAACAAACAAGTTTCAGTCAAATTGGTTTTTAGGTCAAATAATTATACTTGAGACAGGGCAATAACTATGGTAGCAATTTAACTTATTGCATTTTCGTGTGTGTGGTGTTATTTGGTACTTATAAGTATCTGTTTAAATATCTTGTGTTTGTTCATGTCAGGTGACCAAGAACTGCATAAGGTATTGCAAAAGATGAGAGGGAGACCAACAGCAAACAGCTGCTTGGAGAGACTTGTATTTGTAGAGCATCAGAAAGACAAAGCAAATGAGCTCACACAAGTGAACAACGTATTTAATACTAATACAAAAATACGTTTACAAAAATTAATTTGGCCATCTCCCTTGTTTAGGTTTAACACTGGAAAAAGAGCTTGTTTAAAGCAGTTCAAAAGAGCCAGAGATTTGAATTCAGTGCTTCTCAATGAGCTGGGTAAGTTTGGATTTATTTTTGTCTTGAAGATAATATGGGTAAAGGAACTGTGTTTCTTCCCCATAATTCAAAGTAATGATTCTGTTATCACATCAGGTCTTCTGACTTTGCAAATGACATGCAGCCCAGATATACTCCATACTTGATGTCTGGCTGGTAAAATACTTACTAAGCAGACACAATTTAAAGCTGTCTTTCAATATTTATGAAAAAAATCAAAAGCTGATGGAAGATTTCACAGGCCATTTCAAACTATTTTGTGTAATATTGATCTGATTTATGAAATAATTCAGGTAATACCAGAATAATGCAATATCATTCATCTGTATTCACTGACCACTTCAGTTGTTAATTCCTGTAATAAAAGTTCTAACATTTTCTGGTTTTGCTCATGAAAGCTAAAAATGTAAAGAAAAGCAGTAATTTATTAAAGAACTGCCACAGCTTTCCTATTTGAGAAAAAAAACCAAAACAACTGAATGAGGGTTGCCATTCAGGCAAACCAAAGATGAAAGGAGACACTGATTTGGAGTAGGCTGATTTGAAATGCAAAGAATACAAAATAAGATTCTAGGACACATTTATCAGTGTTTGTTCTTGCCTTGCATATCCACAAAGGAGCATCACTGAATTCCCCAGGAGGCTGCATAACTCGTCATGGCACCCAGTGAGGTGAATTCCTGTACTCATTTGTCAGGCAGGAGAACAGCAGAACTTTGTATCACCATTAGCATTGTGGTAGCTTTGTGTTGACACAAGGTCTTGTCCAGACAGACCAGACTAATGTTCCACCAAAGAAAACAGAACTAAGTGGACTGTACACCCACCTCACAGAAACAAAAAATAAAGCCTTTAATAAAGCAAAAGGGAAGAGGAGCCTTTCTGCACATAAGCAGAAATATGTGTATATGTTTGGCATATGTATGTGTTGGGGGTACTGGAACTGAATTATAAATCAAAGATGCATCAGTAAAATGTCATAGCAAGAAAGTGTGCTGTTAAGATTTTGTATTTTCAATAAATCAGGGACTAGAGACTTTACTACAGAGAAAGTGTCTAAAATATCAGCTAGGGACAATTAGATCCCTACACATTAACTTTTTTTCTACACCCTGTCTAGTACGGTATGATGAATAATCCAGATTCCCTCTGGAGCTAGACTTTTACTTACAGAAGGATAATTCCATTCATTCTGTTATTCCCTTTTATTTTTAAAATGAATATTCTAAAGAACTTATTTTTAATGAAATATTCCAATATCAACTACTCTGTGTTTCAATCTTATTGGTTTAGTGTGTTCTTCCTACAATGCTGTTTAAGAGGAAGGAAAACTGATTTTTTTCTTTGATGTTTGCCTTTTTTGCCTGTCTCATCACTTCCCTTTTTCCCCCCTCACCAAATTCTTCACAAAAGCAGAATTCCAAACCCAATTCCCCCAGCACAACTGAAGAAGGCAGTGGAATCCAAGACTAGCTCTACTGATGAATACTAATACAAATGGGCACTGATACAAATAGAGTGCATATGGAACATTGAATTCACTGTTACAGGACAACAGTACCCATTAATTCCATATAAACAAACTCAAATCCACTGTCAGATGTGTTCCCAAAATGCCTGCTGGCTGAAACCTTTCATCAGTTCAGCTGTAGTAACAGGAATGGCAATACCTGAGGATCACCCAGTTTCCAGAAGACCAAACTATCACCTGACTGCAACAACTGTAGTTTGTCTGGTTTACAAGGAGGTCCATATCTTTTTTACTCTTATCTCTGTTAGGTTTGCCACATATTTCCATTGTCTCTTGTAACCATCTGCCTATAACACAAGTGCTCATCAGGTCCTGGGCATTCCTGGCTCATGCAGGATCTTCTCTAACACGAAATTCAGATCCCAGTGGTCTGCATGTTTTCATCTCTTTTTTGATATATGGTACTATTTCAGGCTCTTTTCACAAGAGATTCTTCTGAAAATATTGAACTTTCAAGTTACAGTACATTTCCTCAAATATTCTCCAATTTTTATGGTCACTTTCTGTCTTAATGTCTGAATCATGTTGGTCAAATAAGTTTCAAAATAAGTAGCACTATGAGACAATCTTCTCTGTGTCCATCTCCTAGAGCAAAACAGTCTGGTGCATCCACAGAGCAATGTCAAAAGAAAGAGTCTCTTGTCAATATTGTTAATTTCTGGGTTTTCTCAGTTGGAGACGATATCCACAATATTCTAGGCAATGCAATTTTAGGCTGATCAGTTTTTTTTCAACTGCAATGACTTCTTCATACCAAGAACTTGTCCAGAACAGCCTGCAAAACTGGCCAGGTGTGCTTTATTGACTATATTAGAAAGTACTTTGAAACTGTTTATAAGACAGAGAACCTGAGCAGAAGTTATCTGATGTCAAAAGTAAGTTCTGAAGAACATCAGGGTATCTAGATTAGTGCATGTCTGAGTGCATGTTCATTTCTGAAGGTTACTAGAGAACCACAGTGAGTGTCACTCACACTGAAACTGTTCTCAGGATGGCAAAGAGGAGGCAGTGAAGACAGTGATGAAAAATATTCCTTATGGCATGTACTGCATCTCTACTTGCCATGGAAATGTAACAGAAACTAAGTTGGTAGGGAACTCCTAGTTTAGTTAATAATTAAAAAAATTTACTGCTCTAGCCCAACATGACATTCTGGAAGCCAGCAGATCATCATCAGAAACTAGTTTGATAACCATTGCTTAGAGACAAAAATGATGAAGCCACTGCATATCACTGTAGTGCACATGTATGCAGTGTTCACAGTCAGGTATGTTGGAAATATATTCCATTATGAGATGTAAAATGGCAGCACAGCACCACACATCATTACAGTACATGAATGTCTAAAAAGATCATGTGTAATTTCCCTTGAAAGTGCTAATTTGCATGCATTGATACTTCAGTTGCAGTAGGAGGTCTACATGCTCTTCTCTACCCAAGCAGAAATACAGTTCAACCTCAGGGGTAAGGAATTCCTCAGTAAACTTTATAATCTCATTCCAAATTCTGACTGTCAGTAAACAGCTTTTCAGAATTACAGTTCAAATCAAGAAAATGTCACAGGTATAGTAACAGGTCCAATCTTTTATTTAAATTGCTGCCTGTGATTTTCAGAAACACAGTAAATTGCTGGTGATTTGCAATGAGTCTCACTGCAAGGATAACTTCACTTTTGCATCTATAACAAACTACTCTTAGATTATTCATGCATATCATTCAATGTTTGGGCAATTCTGAGAGTCATTGATTTCAGGAATCTGTAGTCTACCTTTTTACTAGATAAACATAAATCTAATATTTGACTTTTGTTTCTCAAGTGTAAAACTGAAAGTCCATCCTGGTACTAAAGATCTGTAATATATCTGATCCACTCACCAAGGGTAAGTGCAAAACTTTTTCCAAATTTTGCAATTTTTTGGTAAGTGGTTTTTTTCCAAACCCTCAACATATACAATTGTTTAGATTATGTTTGTATAGTACATCAGGTACCTCAGAGTCACTGGCATCTGCAACATGGTGATCCAGAACACTACAGCACCCATGTTTCTTTTAAAAACCAAGATTGTCTTCCATGAGTCAAACACCTAACGAATGGCTGTCTGGAAAGTAAGGGATAAAAGAAATACATGGAGGTAAAATACACAGCTCGGAGTGAAAAGCAATGGCATGAGTTGGTGGAGAGTGCTCTATGGAAAAAGAATATCAAAGTAAACTTCCTTCTGTGCTGGTAGATGGATGAGGTGGGACCGTGGATGGGAAGAGATTTAGTCTATTTATGGAAGGACATAGCAGAAGTCCTGAATACACAAGATGCCTCTGAAGAGGCAGGAAGACTCGTTGAGAGACAATTTCCTTCCCAGCATTGCCACTGAGGCAAGGTCTTCTAAGGAGACACTCCATCCTAGCCCATGGGAGGCCTGTGTGAAACCAGTGACTGCACCCCTGAAAACATATCGTGGATGTCAAGACAGCCTTACATCACTGCCCTCCAGGGCCTTCCTCTTCAGAACAGGTAACAGACCCCACTCTCTCCTTTGATGTTCCTTTGCACACAAGTATCTTACTTTTCACTAAAGAAATGGCTGACACGACCAGGTCAAACTTTTGTATAGTCTATATGATCAAGGTTTCAATGCATTTTTCTTTAGCTTTGTCAGTTTATACTATCTCAGCAGAAAGCCAAGAACTTTGAAATGTTAACAATTCACAAAATGGAAATCTGAGGGGTTTTTCTCCTAAAAATGGTATTTACCAACAGCCTATACAGAAAAATGTGCAAGCATTGAAACACTATGTTTGGTTTTCAGTATTATGAATAGCTATCATGTCATACCTTTCATTTAACATCCTGTGACTTGTAATCTCCTGTGTTTCTTTTCATCTACACTGCAACCTGACTTAAACAGTCACTCACTGGATTGACAAAGTAATCTATTAAGACAAGTGGAACTGCAAGTAAAATGAAGTGATAATTCTGCTAGGAAGAACATAACCCCCTGAAACATTAAATCATACTTATTCGATGTACCAACTTATTTTACTGTTGGCAAAGCATTTAAACACAGAAATACATTTATATTTCCATGCTAATAAAGGCACCCAAAACGCAAGTACTAACTTAAAAGACAATCTATGTCAGAAAGATTATTTATTACACTATTCACAACCTTGGTGATGTGATGTTGCAGGACAAACTGTAATGGCTAAGCTGCAGAACATAAAAAAAAAAACATATTGTGCAGTCTTTTTCCTACAAACCTAATACTAATACTAATAGAATACAAACTTTTTCATCTCTAAACCTTTTTTGGGTTCTAAGAGTGGCTTTAACACTGAGTGATTTTTTTTATTATCCTTTATAAGGACAATTGGATTTTTAAAATACTGAATCTTTCAGAAATGCACCAAAATAGTAAACTAAGACAGATGTTTGCTTAAAAAAAGAAACATATTACACAAATTTTATACATCTACATACCCTTCCCTGACACTTTTGACTCAAATTCATTGAATTTCTCTCACCTCCTATTATCTATTGGGAGAAGTTACAAAGCAAAAGCACCACAGAATCAGAGACGAGGTGTCACAATAATATATACAAGATCAATACAAGCAAATGCAATCTAGATTACTTGAAAAGGCTGTGAAGAGATACTATTAGGCAATATTGTAAAGTGCTAATACACAAACAGAATGATACAGAGAGACCAATACATAGCACTTATTTAATACATTGTATGTCAAACCTTAGAATTTCAACTTCATTGCATACAACAAGATTTTGGTACCTGATGAATTCCTGGGGAGTTTTTTTGGCTTTTATATTAATGCTCCCTCCCCTTCTCAAACTTTATATATGAGAAGTGGAGAGGTCTATGGATTGCCTCTTATTTTAATGCTGATGTTGCAAACTACTTAAATGCACGGTAAGCATGTGAGTAATTTTATTGAGTTTAATGGGACCACTCATGCATTTTAAGTTAATCTTGTGTCTGAAGCAGCAGAAAAAGAAACCCATACAGAAATCTAAGCAGTAAGAATACAAAATGTTGCAGGACAATAACGACTGTCATTTACACACAGTACCCATGTGCTTTAGGCTAGAGCAGCTCATTGAAAAGTGATGCTCTTGCTGCCTTTCTGAAACAGAGTTTGTGCACATTAAGAACACAGGAAAGACTTCTCAATGAGGGACAATACATTTGTTCAAAGAGAAATTGTTCAGGGACAATACAGGAAGAATGTCTGTGGACACTCTAGGTTAATGGCATATGGAGTTTCAGGGGTCAGTAAGTTAAAGACTGTTCCAGGTTCAGAACTAGGATGTTTTGGATGATGGAGGGAATGAATACAAAAGGATCTCTCTCTTTTCATCCTCTGTGGTCTTCTCTCTGGTTTAAACTAAAGACAGCAACTATAGAGCTTCTAATGAGAGATTGCAGGAACATTTCTCTTGGTGGCATGAGACAGGTCCTTTTGCCCACCCTCTTCTGGATACCTTTTATCATTTCTAACAGCACACATACACAAAAATTTAATTATGAAACATTCACCTTTTGTGAAAAGTCAATGGGTACAAAAGCTTTCAGTGCCAGACAAAACCCAAACAAATACACTTATTGTGTCATCCTGTTCCTCAAGAAACAAGAATAAAAATGGCAAAATATTTCAGTGAATATAAATTAGAAGATATATAATAGAGAACACTTAATGGTGAAGAAAAATAAGACAAATGGGATCCATGCTAGCAAGGTTAAGGGCAGTAAAAAGTTGTTCATTAAGCTTATTAGGAACAAGAGAAAATATAGACCTTCTAATAGATGTTTACTGTGATTTTTTTTAAGAGGCAGAAGAAGTAGACCATTTAATACATTCTCCTGTTCTTTTTTTTTTTTTTTTCAGTAGAGAATGACAAGAGTAGGAACAACCATTTTCTAAACCACAAGTAAGAGATCTGTGAATTTATAACTCACGTGCAGTCTTTAGGCTTGGACAGCTAGCAAACCAAAAAAAGCTCTGAATATTGAGGTCCATGAATGCAAAAAAAGTTAATTTTTAATAAATCTCTGGAACTGCATGAGACTGAAAACTTTAAAGCCTATAAAAGATTCAGAAAATGCACATCCAATGGTTCAAGGATCATCAATCTAGCTTGAGTCCGAAAGCAAACAGAAGAAAAATTACTTAAAAACATGCTTGAGATCCAGCAAAAGCAGTATAATTGATGTCAGTCAATAAAATTTGTTAAGACATTAGGACCTGTTAAACAAACTCTATTTCATTGCTTCCAGAGGTTAAATGCTGAGTTGACAGGAACTGCAAGAAGGTAATATACTTAGAGACCTATAAGGCATTCACAAAACATTCTTATTGAAAAAAAAAAATTGAATGACAGTACATTTTAATGGATTGAGAATTAAATAGATTGAAAACTAGCTAACTAACATAGTTTTCAATGAAAAATCATAGCTGACTAAGAGTGTTTCTAGCAGGACTCCCTTGGGATTGATGCATGTTCTCATGTTATTCCACATTTTCATCAGTAATCTAGAAGTAGGTATAAAATCCCTGCTTGCAGTGGATATATTTGCAGATGACACAAAGAGAAGGAGGAGGGTAAATAATGAAAAGGCAGGCAGCTGTACAGGGCCATCTGGACTACTTGGTAAGCTGGGATCAGCAAAACAAAATCCATTAAACTATAGGCAGGCACAAGCAAAATTATAGAGCCTAGAAACAGTCATGACACATCTGTGAACTGCATTCTAGAAAACAAAATGTTTGGATAAAAGTTAATATTATCCTGGGATGTTTAAGCAAGCTGCCTAGCTACAGATGTAAAGAGTGATTATACTTCGACATTCAGAAATTAATATCCTAGGGTACTGATGATATTACTAAAATCTAGGAACATTTTAATACTCTCTAAATACCTTTTAAAACCATTTGGTTATGTCATGTATTATAACAAGGTAAATTTGTGTCCCAAGCATATTTTAAGATGCAGACATTTGCACAAAGATTACCATATTGTATCAGAGTAAAGTAAGAAGTTTTCAAAGCAAATGATGCCACAAAATGATTTGAATTTTTATAGGGAATCGTAACACTAAAACCACTATATAAAGTATACTTTTAGCTATTCAGGTAATCAATTAATTCATAAGGATAAAATAGATGCAAACTAAACCTAAAATAGATAAAAATATCAAGAAGTACTAATTAAAAAATGATTACTAAGAAATTTTGGCTTTTCCAAAATAATTGTTTACACTGATTGTGCTAATGTTTTCAGAGTACACAATATCCACATGCCTAGAACATTCAAGAATAAAAATAGCTACCTCATGTGAAAAACAAGATGTAAGGATGGAAGATACCCTGAAGCAAACTAAAAGTTGCAGATCAGGGTAGATGTGAAGCATATGAAAATGGTCCCAACACAGCATGAACTACTCTGAAGTTAAACAATGTATGAGTGCATTTGAGATAAAGATTTAGTGAAAATCAGTTCCTTCACAGCTGGACATGTACGTAGCTTCTTCCTCACTGACTACAGTCTTTTATCCAACAGCCCACCTTTGAAGTGGAAAAAAATAAAAGCACTTGTGAAAGCCCTGGTAACAGATAAAGAAACATCAATTTAGTCAACATGACATGGATCAAAAGGAAAATAATCTGTCCTGGCAAGCTGGTCAGTAGTTTGGTCATATCTGATCAAACTGAGGAAAATTACTAAACTGAATGAAACGAAAGCTGAAAGAAATCCAAATAATTCACAGAAAGGAAGAGTAAAATGAATCAACTGTGTTATATCTGAAAATAAGTAATCAGGGGTCGAGGAATAACACCTATGCTCCTTGAAGCAGAACTAGACAGACTTCAGTAGGCAGTTCAGAGAGTTTGAACTGTCTCAGCACAGAATATATTCAAGCCTTCAAACATTTTTGAGATAAACAAGGAAAATCTTCAGCCAAAACTTCCAAATCAAACATAAGCTCTTGATCTACCAAGGAAGCCTAAAAAAAATCCCAAAACTAAAAAACAAACAAACAAAAATGGCTTCCAAGCCTGCAGAACAGTAGCACAATAACAGAGAGCAGCAATCCTCAGCATATGAGGATAACATATTCTCCCCCTGGAATAGAATACCTTGTTCAAAACAACATTTTAAAGGACTTCTACATGTTCTCTAAAGATATAAGCAGAGAGGGAATCTAAGTGTATAGAATGCAATGCTGCTATGACACAGAGGCAATCAAATTACCCACAAGCAGCATCTGCCCTTGGAAGACTGTTAGGCACTGTTGCCATCCCTGTGACTTCTCTTCCAATATTTCTTCCTTCCTCATTTGACTGAATAGGTCAAGAAGACCTGGCATTATTCCTGCTATACTAAAGCCACTCAGACAATAAACCTCCTAGCAAAGCAAAGGGCAGGAGGGCAGCTAAATCCCCAATATGATTCTCTCACCCTTTCCCCATTAATCCAAAATGAAGAAGCCTGCTCAAAGGAATTCTGATACTCATGAATAATAAATTCAGTCACATCATCAACATGAGCAAGGAATTTCCCTGAAGGACAGCTGAAAAAGAAAAAGAGTATAATAACCTAGACAAGGAACAATCCCTCCAATTCCCTTGTGCAATTGAAAAGGAGTTCTCAGAGACCATTCACCTTATAGAGGTTAAATAAATTAATAGATGAAAATCAAATTCAGGAGGTAAACTTGCTCCAAGATTCAAAACACAAAGATTAAGAGAATTCTTCCTATTATATTACAGAATCAAAAACCTTCTTCTAATTAAGACAATTGAACACAACACAAACATTAAGCATTCTACAAAAGAAGAAAAGATTGCCGAAACAGACATGCTGAAAATACATTTAAGGCTTACTCAAGGCTGTGCTATTGAACTAGAGCTTTTTGTTTGCTGAAGACTTCAAAAGAAATTCATATGGGGAGTAAAGGCAGGGACACTGCCATATTTTGCAAAAAGAACCACTTAATAGGAGCTAAAGGGCAATTTTTTTTTCTTCCACCTGCTCTTTTGAAACATCTGGTGAAAGTTGAGTTCAGGTAGGAGAGCCACAGTTATAAGGTTTGTAAGAACCAAAGGCAAAATTACAACACCAGGCTGCTGGACAGAAGTAATTCAAGGGGGATGTTAACAAAAAAAGTTCAGGATTACGTGCAAGACATTAGAAAAGAATAAGGAAAACTGAGTTGATATAGAGGATCTACGTATTTAGGAAAAATCTCCTTGGTTCTCAAATGTAGATCTATGAAAAGTAAATCAATGTTTCTCCTTTGCTTTTACTCTAAATTAGAGTTTATGTATCCTAAAGGATGTAAGCAGTCACTTAGATGATATCTAGAGATGACAAACAATAACCTGCTTCTTATATTTCTTTTACAGTTCAAAAATAAATCCATGTTAACACACCTATCTAAGTAATATCTACAGAGGGGTCTAAACAGGCTGGATTGATGGGCTTAGGCCATTTTTGACGTTTCTCCTCCCCTCCGACCCCCTCTTGGGTTCTAGCTCAGTCTTGGGGGACCTTGGGGAGAGGGAGACAACATCAAGATAGGGAGAAGAGATCCAAAAGAGGCTCTTACCTCAAGATTATTCCAAGCCTTTATTCTCTAAGGGGTCCCAGGGCAAAGAGGGCGAACACAGAAGGGTAAGGGTTCATATACGTTCTCTGTCCAGCACTGATAAGCTGGCCCTCAGCCAACAGGCCAGAGATAGGGGGGAAGGTAGGGTCAGGCCATATTGGTTGGGCATTAGGGGCCCTTTTTGGGGTATCCTATTTGAGAGGGTTACAACACATTTTTATGAGGTTTCACAAGGCCAAGTGCAGGGTTCTGCCCTTTGGTCACAACAACCCCAGGCAGCTCAACAGGCTGGGGCAGAGTCTCTGGAAAGATGCTCAGTGCTAAAGCTGGGGGTGCTGGTCAACAGCTGACTGAACTCAAGCCAGTGTGTGCCCAGGTGGCCAAGAAGTTCAGCGGCATCCTGGCTTGAATCAAAAACAGTTTGGTGATCAGCACAGTGGTTGTCCCTCTCTACTCAGCACTGGTGATGCCAAACATTCAATTCAAGAAGGACATTGAGGTGCTGGAGTGAGTCCAGAAAAGGGTAACAAAGCCAATGAAGGATCTGGAGCACAAGTCTAATGAGGAGTTGGAGAAAAAGAAGTTCAGAGGAGACCTTATTACGCTCTGCAACTACCTGAAAGCAGACTGCAGTCAAGTCTCTTCTCAAAGGTAACAAGTGATGTTACTAATGGCCTCAAGCTATGCCAGGTGAGATTTAGATGGAATATTAGGAAAAATTTCTTCATTCATAGGTTTGTCAAGTATTGGGACAGGCTGCCCAGGGAAGTGGTGGAATCACTGTCCTTGGAAGTGCTCAGGAACAGTGTCCATGTGTTCCTTAGGGACATGGTTTAGTGGCAGTGTTAGGTTAATGATTGAACTTGAAGACATTGGAAGTATTTTCCAACCTTAATGATTCAAGGATTTACAATTATGAAGTTCCATAAGGAACATGTAGCATGCTTAAAAATCCCATGAGATTCAGCATCAAAATTTATGAGAATAACTTTTTCAGATTCTACTGTCATCAACAAAAAATGCGTTGAACTTCCATCAAGGTCTAGGGCTGTCTCATGTGCAAATTATTACAAAAAGAAAAGGTACTTAAAATTACATTTTCTTCTTAACAAGCATTGTCTTGTAATGGAAGAAAAAACCCCAAGTAAAAAAATCTATGAATAAGTGCAAAATTCTCTTCAAAATAGTTTAACTGTTTTCAAACTAGCCATCAATTAAATAATTAAATCTTCATCAGAAGACTGATGAAATGACAGATTCCCCCATAATTAGGAAGAAGTTCTTACTTGGCAATTGTTGGAACTAAAATCTGAAAGGATACACTACAGCAGTAAAAACGCTGTAAAGAAATTTTTATCAAAAAACATAAATTTGACCTTAGCAGGCAACAAACAGATCTGGCATGACCACTAAAATAAGTATACTGCTGCACATATGGGTCAAAATCTCTACACAGCAGTCACTTATATCAGTAGTTAGAAGTTGCTGGACAGACAGTAGATGTGGTTGATCTAATGTCTAAAGAATGATCTAAAGAAATAATCAAAATATCTTTCACTGCAGTTTCATCAGAAGAGCATCATATTTGTTAATAAGAAAATTAAATACCAGCAACAGCCTTCCCATTTCTACAAAAGAAGCATAATAATCACTACAAAACATATCCAAATGTCAATAAGTAGACAAAATAAGTCTCTGAGTAATGAAATCTGGGTTCACCCTTACCTGCAGATGAGTGTGTCATACTTGTTTACAACCATCCGCAACTCAGAGAAATTTCATTTCCTCACTCCATAAACAATTCAACTTATTTCAGAAACACAAGGTTAGAAGAGATGACTAGATGGTCCTTCCTGCTCTTGTATTCTCTCATTCCTTATTCTGTATGTTCTTGGTTCTACAGGTAAATATCCACTACTTTCTCTGGCCTTCTGCTATGGGCTTCAGACACAAACCCTAGGTATGCAGGATTTACCCTCTCTGCATCCCTAGCCATTGCAGCATGGATTCCTGAAGCACAGGAATACTTTTTCATACCCAAATGTCTCTTTGGAGAAACATTGCAAGCTACTTACTTCATTACTTACTTCCTTGCCATAAACTGACATTTTAGTTTTGTTTTTTCTTTTTTCCTTTTAAAAAAACCTTCAAGATCCTAGAAATTAAGCCAATGAACTCAAACAAATATGACTGTGATGTTTGTATTAATAAATTTATCTGTGCAGCTCTTAGCTAAGCACATATACCCATTATTTCCAGAGCCATTCAATATTAATGTTATTAAATGGATTATTAAAAAAAAAAAAAACAAACAAAAAAAACCCACGGAGATATTACCTCAGTTATTTAAATCAATGAAGAAGATGGTATCCTCCACTCCAGATATCAGCACTAGAATTTTGCATCATTAGGGGTTATAAAAGAAAACCAGTTCTGACTGAAACACCTTTTTTAATGATGCTCATTGTATATAATAAATTGAACTACTGTAAATGTCACCTGAAAGGATATAAAATTCAATTTTTGCACCATCTGGAATGTACTCCTGATTAAGTTGTTCAGCAATGTGATTGTATCACCTAAACAAACTAATTAACATCAGAATGACACATTTTGCAGTTTCACTGGCATTTATCTGTGTCCCATTTATTCTACATAAGCTTTTTCCCAGAATGACCTTATGTTCAAATAGTGCCATGAAGCTAGTGCATGTTAACTCTCTTTTCAAGAATAAGCATATTTTTCATTAGACCTTACACAATGCAACACCTTTATGCAGTGGAGTGAAACAGACTGAACAACAAATTACTTTTGGAACATGAAATCTGGAACACCGAAGTCTCTTCAGCTAAATAGCTGTGAAGCCTCCTCAGCTACAACAACAGATTTACACCTTTTTGTTCCTCAATTTCCTTCTTTTCTTTTCTTTTCCTTTTCCTTTTTTTTTTTTTTTTTTAAGAGAGCACATATTAAGTCATTTTTGTAAGTCACCTTTTTTGTCTGAGAAATTTAAATTGCAAATAAAAAGAAAATGCTGTTTTCCACAGCTTCATCATCATGAATTCACAGTTCATAGTTAATTCCTCTCTAACTTCCCCTGGAAACAGTCATTGTATTCCATACAGAAACTACCACACAAATTTTGTGCTCCTGCCTGTACTGATGTCAGCCTAACACAACGTCAAAAAACACTGTTTGCAAATACCAATGAAAGGCATCCCAACAACATGTTAATCTATGATTAATATTACCTAACACCAGCCATGGCCAGAGCTATTATTCTGAAGTGCTGAAATGTTGTTTCTGTTCAATATTACACTGCATAACTTCACAGTAAATTGGTTTCCAGGTTTATTGCCAAAGTAATTAAAAATTCAAAAGGTTGCTGTTTGAACAGAACATTATGAAAATGTATTAAATACAACTGAACCTGCAGATTATTTCTTTTTATAGTGAAAGAGCAGCAGGATGGGAGGAGCAACTCGAATAAGGAAGGTCATATTAGAAGTTCATATTTTAACAAACACATTTCATTGAAACCTCTACTGTAGGAAAGGGCACAAGAAAAACTAAAAGGAGGCAACTGGTTCTAAGACATTTTTTTTTAAACAAAAACATTACTTCTGAGAGCTGGTTCAAAGAAAGGCCAAAGGAGTTAAATGGATTTCATGATGCAAGCATTAAAACTTATATTTGGTCTGGTTTTGTTTTATATTATCTTAACTCCATTTACTAAAATATGCTTCTAATGTCAGAAAGGATTCTGGGACATTACTTACAAAACAATAGTTTTTTAAACCCTTTGGAAATAGTAAGGTAGAGGAAGGAGGAGAAGGTGAGAGGGTCCAAACCTCAAAGAAACAAACCCAACCTTTGCAACAGTTTAATTTCTGCATGTTAAATTTTACTAGTGCGTATACTCGGAACAGATTATATTTAACTACTGCTATAAAATTAGTAATTTGTAATGTCTAGAAATTGCAGAAGGCCTAGATCCACATCCAGTGCTTCAGCGTGCGCACATCTCAGCTGGTAGCAGCTGCTGGCATGACCTGGAGCAAACACCCAGTAGTAAGGAGAATTAGAAGTTAAGAGTGTATAGTCTCCCAAGAGAGATGGTGATCAGAAGGATGTGATGATGAATAAGAAGTGTGTGGGAAGAAATTCTCAGCTGAGCTGTACATGAATGTCTACACCATGTATAGCAGCAAAGCAATACACTGTTATCACTCTTGCTTTGCTCTCAGTGAAGGCAGGGATTTGTGTTCAGCTGAAAATCCATCAGTGAACAGACAGCACATGAGTTTTGTCTGTAACAGAGATCTAACCTCTACCAAGAGTGAGCAGCAACGACAGTGTTGTCTCCCTCTTGCTGTCACACAGCTGAACAGTAAAGCCTCACCTGTGCACACCCAAAACCCACTGTCAGCCACCCAGGAAACTTCACTGGAGTCCCCTATTTTCTGTGTCCCTATACACCTTCTGGGGAGAAAAACCAGAGACACCTCAAGCTACCCAGCTGGAATGACAGTCATAATGAAATTTTTAAGACTCTTAATTAAGATGAGGTTTTCAGTCTTCTACTTGTACTCATGTTTTGAATTTAAACACTCCTACTCTAAACCATCCATGGACAATCATTTGGGGTTTTATCTTGACAGAAGCTTACTTCTGTGGATCAAAAATAGTGGAGTAGAAGAGTTGTCCATTCCTAAGGCTCCGTAACAGCTTTAGATCCTCTTCAGTGTCCTTATTAATAAAAAGCTGCTCCTGACCTCCAACCAAATCTTCTTTGCCACATGCTCAGCAAATTATTTCTTGCTCTTCTTCCCAATGGATAGTCCTCTTCCTCCATATAAAAGTCACTTACATGTGAGTAGATGCACAATGACCTATCCTCTGCTTAGACTAAGGAAGTCCTTTATCCTCCATCTATTGATTTTCCATACAGGTTTTATGGATGCTGCCAACCTTGTCCCTGAGCTTTTTGGAGTGGGTAATTCTATGGAGCTAATTATGATGATAGTTAAACCAAAATAATTGTCACTGTTTTCTCACATCAGCACAAGTTAGAAAGAATCACTTTTTCTTTCATATTGTTAATGTAAATTCAACCAGTGCTCTCATTTCGCATTAAAAAAAGGACACAAGCCCAAGTATACACCATAACATCTCTATTAATACAAATTAGCATTGGTTCTGAGCTTAACTTACTCCATTTGAGATGATTAGATATAATTGCACAACAATTAAGGATTGACTGACATGCACCAGATGGAATAAATTTGATTTCACAAGTAGCCAGTATAAAGTCCACATAATTAACCCTCATTCTGATATACTGCATTTTGTTTGGAAAAGAGCACTAGGTTTCCAGTCTCTCAGCATTTTATTAAGTAAATTATTAGTCCATTTCTTCCTCAGATGGAAGAAATCTTTAATTTTATCAGATAATTCTATCCTCCAACTACAGATCCATATAATAATTCAGCCTATAGTTCTGTCTCCAGCTTAATGAAGCAGGATGGGAGCCCTACAAACTTTTATCATCCATTGACCAAAGTAAATATTACTTGGAAAAAACGCATGAAAAAATATTGTTTCCTTAAATGACACGAACAAAATTTCCTTTAGCTTCAGAGGAAAGGCTAACAAAGTTGTCGCCACAGGCACAGCTCCCATTCACTCAGTATGTAAAACTAAGGACAAGATAATAAACATAAGCTGTTTAGCAGTAGTTTCTTACTGAATATATGAGTACATGTCAAGCAAATCCTCGGCCAAAAAAATTAGAAGAGTCAGTTGACATAGAGTTGAATTTTGAGAGCAAAACTTAAATCCAGAATGAGGCATGCCATGGAAAAGCTATGCAGGACAAACAGAAACATCCCAGAAAAAGAAAACAGCTCATCAGTGCTCCCCAGCTGCTTTGGTCAGGTATACGAAACAACAGGAAAGCTGTTCACAATACCACAGTGCTGCTATACATTTATGAAATAAAGGTTTTAACACATGGAAAGGAATGCCATTTACTCAAAAATACAAAAGCAGTAGAAAAATGGTCTATCAAAAAAAATTAGAATAGTAAATGATAAATACAAATGAATACAGCTATTTTCATACTGGATCTGAAATACTGGAGAGATGTAAATAATAGAATTATTAACTGCACACTCTAAACAGATGAAGACTCCTTTGTACAGGAGTACATAACACCATGTATTGCTGCAGATGGAGGGCTGGCTTACACACATTAGAAATGTGGTCCATATTTAAGCACATACAAAGCTTCAGAAAATCAGTTTGTGTTCTTGTCTACATGCTTTAAATTGCCTATACTCTGGAATGTAACAATTGGAACTTATTTTTATTTCAAGATACAGAATGAGATCAAAACAGTTAATGAGCTTATGTATGGATGTAGCAAGCTGTTATCCTGCAGTGGAGAATTAAATAACAGCTTTGTTTCTCTCATATGGAATGGTTAACACTAAAAATTGCGTTTCCAATTTCAGAAATGTAGTAAATGAAAAAAGGCAAATTTCATTCATTTCATATGGGCAGTTTCACTGCTGCTAAAACCACAAAAAAATACAAATAAAATAGATGTATGTAGGTATATTTGTTTTATTTCTGATCAAATGCAATTTCTTCAGCCCTGAAGAAAGCATTACAATTTTATTTGCGCATCTGTAACATAGGTGAAAAAGGATCTTGACCTCTATGTTGTTTATAAGGCAGCTAAAGAGGAAACAGTTGCTCATTAGATTTCTACTGACAACAGAGGGCTGTGGGAGAGCTGTGTTTATTTCCCTTTCGCGCCAAAGATGACTTGAATCTATATCATCCTTATCCCAGGAGACTGCCTTAATCACCAAAGTGTACCTGTTGGAGGGTGCTTCATTTATCAAGAAAATTATAACCAAAGGTAATTGAAGGGAAAATGTTTCAAACTTTCACAGTAAACAGGCCTATGTCCTTCTTATTGTCATTCAAATGTTTCATTAACTGCAGTGGAACTTCCTGGCAGAATTCAAACAGTGAATATTCAAAGAAGATCCTCCTCCCCACCAGTTCAGAAACAAGATCTGAGCAAAATTTTCAGCAGAGTTGGGTTTCTATTCTGACATTTGGAAAGTCTGTCTGCATTGTATGCATACTCCATGGGCAGATATTGAATTAAAATTACCATTTCTTATTGCATCAAGTTAGATTTTCTGAAGCATTCATGATTGAAGACTTAACAAACTCATGGGACTTCAACCAAGAGCTAACTCATTCTGGTCAGAGCAAATACAAACATGGTAGTGCTTAAAAACAAACAAACCAACAGAAATCAGTCACCTGCCAGACAGCATTACAATTTTCCCTGACAGTATGTCAACAGAAGTTTATAATTGTAATCAATTTGTACTAATTTTTTTTTAATGGAAAAATAGAACAATAGTACTATTTTATAAAAAAAAGCAAATATTGTCTGCCAAAATTTCAATGCTGAATAAACAGCCATACTTGGAAAGCTTATTACAGTATTTGATTTCCCAACCACAGTAACGTACTCTGATAACAGCACTCTTCTATCATGTCTGACAGCACAGGAACATATTAATGGAAGAAATAATGAATTATTTTAACTAGCATCTTGGATAAAATGTGGGTCCCAATTAAAGTTGGTGTGACATATTAACCAAATGGTAAAGACCTTAGTCTCTTGATAGTCTCATATTATATATATAATTTTCAGAAAGACCAATAAATAGACCCAAAATACCATGATGTACTGAAAAAAAGTTCTTAATTCTATCATTGTTAAGTCAGTCTCCATACTCATACCTTTGGCATAATTTATACAAGAGCAGTTAACTTCCATGGAAATAATTTTCTGTGTATCACCTTGTTGAGAAACACTTTTTAAATGTAATTATAGACAAGATAAAAGTCCCACAAAAATGTTGAAATTAACTGAAGCATACACTAATTAAAGGGAATTTTGTCAGCTGCCAAGTAGTATTTTTGCCACTATATCTCTGCATTGTGATTTGTCATACACATTAAGTAAGGAGAACAAAAAGTGAAACACAGAAGTGAACTGGAAGATGAAGGATTTCAATTCATACCTGCTGATTTATAAGCCTCTTAAGTGAGATATGATCAAAATCCCTTGCAAAAAAATTCGAGTCGAACTAAAAGCTTTGCTTCACTTCCTAGGCCCTTAGATAAATATATTACTTATACATAAAATATAATAGTCACTACAAAAACAGATATGACTCAACTAAATAAGAGTATAGAACCTTTATGTATCATAAGAATGAACAATTATTTGACTAATCATCATTTCTATGTGCTGCTCTTCTGTTCATCTACTAGATTTTTAAGACAGAACATACCATTAGGATAATTTATTTTGATCATCTATGAAGTGTACTAATTTCTTTATCAAGTCCACGACTTCTCATGAGCTATTTGAAGGAAAAATAAACTGTTGCAGCTTTTCATTATGAAATTTTATCACCAAAGGAACCCATTACTGAAAGCTTAAATTTAAATGGAATTTCTACCAAGTAAATTAAGTCTTATTTCTTATTAAATTGGTTTCATCAGTTTTCTGTTTGTTGTTAACCAAAAGCTAGGAGCTTTACTGCTAGCAAGTGTCTAGCTCATAAATGTTCCACTCTGGACAGAGTGGAGTAAACAATTCACAGAATCATTGAATGGGTCAGGTTGGAAGGGTCTACAGTAGGTCATCTGGTCCAACTTCCCTGCTCAAGCAGGGTCTTCCCAGGGCACACGGCACAAGACTGCATTCTCTAAAGACATTGCATGAATTAACAGTGATGCAGTTCCTATCACTAAATCCATGACCAGTAACAGTGACATTTATTCTATTAATAATGCTGGGATCAGCATGTGCCATGGGCATACCGTGCCTGGAATCATTTACATGTGGTAAATCAAGATCTATATCATCTGTGTCCAACTGGAGGATAAAAACCAGCAGGTGTTGTATGAAACTCCCTGCAGATCCATTGCTAAACATAACCTATGCTAACATAAGTGCTACCTTGAAAGAGAGCACATCTCTCTCGGTAATTTCAGCAAACATTTCTGCTCTAATCAGAGGACTGAAAAAAGAATTGGTGACCTAGGGCACTGAGTGTCATATAAAGGAAAGTTTTATTCAGATGTGACAAAAGTCAACCTTTGCCATTTGTTCTTTTTTATAAAGAATTAACATTCTCACTGTGAGATCGATTTGCTCAACAAGTTATTACATTAACCTTCTTAGTAATTTTCTTTCAAAGCAGTTTTGGAAGATCATGCTTTTTGCACACACTTGAAAATTCAACCAAAATGACATTGCCTGCTTTTCAACAATCAAAAAGGACCTCAAATTTACAAGTGAATACCTTCCCACCTCTCACCTTGGGATGGTACTTCAGAAGGCAGCTGTAATTCAGACCCATGGCATTTATGTACTTCAAACCTGTGGCTATTTACTAGCAGGGAGAGGTTCAAACATTACAGTTCTTGTTGGAGGGAAACGCTGAAGATCAAATTGCAAGTTCAAACAACCACATTTTTCCTCTGTGGTTCCAGTCTTCTAAAATCTGAGAGTCCTGCTGTTGAAACACCCTCCCATAAACCTGAAGAAGGGTAAGTGACCTACCTTAGAAAGCCCGCCTACTTCCAAATAGAAGCAGATAATGAAAACATTCCAGGTGACCCACAGGGCAGTCCACACCGTGTACTGAGCACAAAGCCGGATGAGAGGAAAAAGGAGAGAAAAACAGAATGTGAAGATGAAACGACTTCATACTGAGCAGATCAATAATAAAAAACTGACATCAATAAACATGGTTCTTCCGGGAACAGCCAAGAACAGAGAGTTCAGAAAAGGAGCTCCCCCTGCAGAAATCCCCTAAGAACCACCGGAAATTACAAATTCAATATTCATTGCTGTACTAAATGAATACCAATAAAACAGATTTACTCTTTACAGTTTTACACTACCCTACTGACATCATTTAAGTCCAAAATGATGACTGAAACACTGGTTTTGGGACAACTCTGAGTAATTTTAAAATTATAATTTAGCTCTCTTAAAGGAAATTTCAGATAAGCAAAATACCTTAAATAAGTAAATACTATTGAAATAACATTTAAATATTATGAAGAAAGGTGCAAGAAAAAAACCCACCACCAAACAAAACAGAAGATCTATTGATCTGGTAATCTAGATTTTTTTTCTTTTTTAAAAAAGTGGGTAAAGTGTAAATCTGATCTCTTGAGAATCTTTCATGGTAAAATGTACTTTATTACATTAAAATTAGCTCACTACTTCTCCAAGTTTTTGCCATGAATCTGATCCTACACCAAAAAGGTCAACCACTTTAATATAATTTCTTCTGCGGTACATAGGCAGTTGGGCAATGGCCCAAGAAGCAGGTCATCAAGAAACAAAACAAGAGTAACACTCCTGGGCCGTTTCCTCTGTCTTACAGAGAATGGCAGTGTGGAAAGTGAAGGCTGGATTATTATAAAATAGACAAAGCTGTTGTGGTCTGTGAGCAATATGAGGTCTTTCCTGTTCATATGACTAACCTGGAGTATTTAACTTTTTACTACCTTTGTTGACTTTGTAGTAACTTGATGTCATTATCAACTACTGATTTTCTAGCATTTATATTCAGAACATTATGTGCAGGGAGTTCAAAATTAATGAACAACTCGTACAATTGCAGTTGCATGCAAAAAACAGAATCAAGACTGTTTGGGAGTATTCTCCTTTTTAAGAAATAATTTTTTATATCTCTGTTAACTAAATCTGTCACCACAACAAAAGGAATTCTGTTTGATCTGCCAGGCAAGCCAAATCTGTTAATGGCCTCATTCTGTCCCATGGGCACCAATGACAATTCTGTACTGTGCAGGCAAAAACTGTCTGAGCCTGCTTTCCCAGGCCAGGCTATGCTGTTTTACACAGTTAGGACCAGTTTAGTTCCTGATCCACAATGAGGATTACTGAAAGAGAAGTGCAGGTGCAAAGCAGGTTGCACCTTGAAACCCAGCTGCTGTGTATGGAAAGGCTCTTTCTACAGTCTCACTGAGCTGCAGAAATCTAAATTTGAGCTCAATTTGCTTTGTAAACATAATTACATTATATTCAGTAATTATTACCATATAATTTTTTAAAGTAGGAAAGTTATTGCCTTCTTGGATATTCAAAGAGCAAATTCTTTCCTTGAACAATTTTGTAGGTACTTAAGGAAAGGTTATAAGACAGCAAAGGCAAGAAAGTAAAATTAAGAAATGTCAGATTTTGGGCTGTGCATGCCAACTTAATTTTTCTATTTTGTGGCTGTACAATACAATGCAAAAAATAATAAAATCATCATAGAAATATTTTATTTTAAAAGAATCTTACCTCCCTTTACACATTTTATGAACAGCTAGCTCAATACTTCTTTTCTCCTTGTCACTCAGACCCTGCTCTGAGGACAGAATATCAATTTCCTCATGAGGTTTACTAAGATGCTCATTGCTGTAATGTGTGAGAGCTGCACAAACATTAACTAATTTATTTTATGTTATAAGGGAATGATACAGCTCTCAGTGCAAATGATGTTCTGATACATGAAGAGATTACATTCAGAAATATTCATACATAATAAGCATCCAACTTGAGGTCCTTAAGAGTTCATTTTTCAGAATGCTTGAGGTTATACACTCTGTTTATAAACTCAGTGTTCAGCTCCCTGCGGCTGAACTCACTGCACTTGTGCAAATCAGACCACAAGGTCTCAAGAGGAGAATCCAAAATGCAAGGGGAAAACAAAGCATGTCACAGGTTTTGTTAAAGTGACTCACTTTGTGTCAAAAGAGGTTTCAGCAGTTGAGAACAGAGATAAAATTCAGCTATTGAGCACACGCAGCCTTTCACAGCAAAAGCCATCATTTTTTATTTGGTAGCATGTGCCTCACTCTTCCCATTGATTCTGTTTTCTGGAAAGTTTCTATTCTACATCTGTGATCTCCAGAAAACCCCTAAATGTCTGTCCTTTCTACTGAAACTGAGGCAACAATATAAGAATTAATAGGTACCTTTCTAGTTCAAATCTGAAAATATATAAAAGCATCATAGTAAGACTGCACAGAAGGCCTTTAATGGCAGCTTTTCTAAATTTTTGAGTGTTTATTTCTGAAAAAAATTCTAACACTTTCTGACATTATATGCATTGTGTAAATTTATATGTATATATACCTTTTAGGTTAAAAAAACCCCACCAAGCAATATTCCATTATGTGGCATCACACTAACCCTTGCTTGAGTCATTAAGAAAGGTGTAACTTTTACCTCCATTATGGAGATTTCTTCTTTTTGCTAGTAGAGCAAATTGCCATCCTCTGTGTGAAGGGACACGTCCTGCATGCTGGCAATTTTCTCTCAGTGTAGGAATGGTTAAGGTCTGAGACATCAGCTCCACGCTGACCCTCAGGTTTCACTTCCCTCCCGAGGCACCTAACCTGTTTCATGATCTGAGCTGCCATTTAACCTCTCCCACTTCATGTCCTGAACATTGTGTTGTCCATCCTGCTGGGTCTGCTCACTCTTACTTCCCCGCACCCAGCAATTCCTGCCTAGTTCTTTGGCCACCCACATGCCACCCTAGCTCAGCTGGCCTCATACCCAGTGTCACAACCCTCATCATATCTGGCAGGAAGAAGGAATTTTGCACACGGGTTGAATCAATAAGAAGAGTTGGTATTTTTATTTTATGCCCCAAGTGATGCACCACTTAAAAATCCCCTGGACATTTTTGTAACAGATCCCTTCTAGAGGAAGGACCTAGGACCAGGTCTTTGCTTATTTCTCCCCATGATGCACTACATCTTTTCTTGCTTTTGGTCTTTTGCACGAAGGATTGTACACGATGTGGTGTGAGGAAGTATTTGAAGTCTTACCAACAATGTGGAGGGAGTATTCACTGAACCTTACAGGTTAAATGTCTAAGAAATATCCCCTTTCATAATGTTGGCCTCTCTACAACAGTGAGATTTCTATACCTCTTGACTCTACAATCCTATTGAAACCAATGCAGAGATACATTTCATATATGAATGAAATACAAACATTTCTGGAGTTAAAATATTTGCACTGGATGGATACAATGTCACAAGAACAACTCGTTAAAGAAAAAGAGAATAAAGGACACTTTCTAAGCTTGAATATTACAAGAATTGTGGGATAAGTTTAGCTTTAATGAATAAATTATCTCAAGATTATATTTAAATCGGAAGTGCAGCAACTACTCTGACTACTCTGAAGTGTCATTCATGGCATGAAGGAATGAATGTTGGCTTGGGGATACTTCAAGGGAAAGGAGAAACTATTGAGTTGTCAAATCATCCCCTGTAATACCTGGATCAGTACTGCAGAGCCTTATTAGCCATATTTATGAAAGATGGCAAGGGAAGTGACATAAATCAGCACGATGGAGCAGTAACAACACAGGGCTTAGAGGGAAGGATACTCAACAAGTAATTTTGGAAGCCTAAATATTTCACGTGTATTTTCACTGTCTGTATAACATTTGCTTGAATACTGAATAAAGTATCCTATAAAGCCTTTCTTCTGCTCTTCTGATTTTTTTTATTTGTTTGGTGGGGTTTTCTTAAGACACTCTTTCCTGGTTTTTCAACTATATCCATTGCCTATATATCGTATTATTTAATGGAATACATTAAGGCAAGTAAAGTAGAGATTTCCACCATAGATTCTCCCTATTTAAGTGTATTTTCATCCTTCACACATTTTTTTTCAGCTTTGAGCCTGGCTTTTGCAATTTTAGCTATATGACTCATCATTCAGAAGCCTTTTGAAGTCCCATATCAGACGTAGTGGAGGGAGAAAATTCCCAACTTTAACAAGTATCCTGTCATCATCATTAATCAATTTTAACAGCCTGAAAATCTTGCTGGTGATAGCAAGATCTATTAAGAAAGCAAAAGCATGAGCAAGGAAACAGATCACAGCAGAGCTCTGGAGCTTCATGACAAGAGAGCAATTGCATAGTTAGAACTGAAATTCAGCTGTTTCTTTCTTCTTTGCAAATGTTTGGGTAAGTTTCAAATGAGCTAATCTGGGAAAATTAGGAACCAGCTCTGCACTTTTATGCCCCCTGGGAACTTTGCACAGATTTAATTCAGTCACAAAATATTCAAATACTGAAAATAGTACATCCGCTTAGTGACAGGACAAATTGTTCACAACATTTATCTAAATTACTAATTAATACAAAACCTATTAGAAATAATTATTGGATTTAAAATAATTAGGACACTTGGAGTCAATGTTGTCACTCCCCCTCTCTCTGTGTTTCCTAAGCTCTGAAGACTTGAAATTTTAAGTGTGTGCAAGTGAAATTCCAGATTTATTTCAGAATCACCATCCATATAGTCCTGTATCTGAGGGAATGTAAACAGTGAACATGAACCACTACCTTTAACTACTTGGAATGAGAATTCTATTCCACAGAGATGCCTCATGTATCAGCCACTGCATGGCAGCTTTTAGATAGTGGAACTTTTTTCTTTTTTTGGTAGAAAGCTCTCATGACAAATTTCATCACTCAAGCTAATTTCTTTATTCAGAATTTTAATCTACAATTGCTATACTTATGGTGCAGCTTATGTGGTCACTAAATCCTAGTGATAAACTGGCCAGCCTGAGTTCAATGGCAGTGGAAGAGTCAGAAACATGCAACTTTCTATTGCAGCCCTCACTGAACTCCTTGGCTCTACTTATCTGCAACAAAAGCCTGCTCAGTTGTGCCTGCAGAATCAAGTTTCATATTTGACTGCAGTATAGATGTGTCTCAAGTTATAGCACTACATGTATTACACTTATTCACTTGTTTTCCCATTCCTTTACATATTTTAGAGTTTGAGGAGACTGAACATGACATACGCAGCATAAGATGACAAAGTAAAGCTTTTGTGTAACTTCACTTGTCAGGGAAACCTTCAGGCACAGACTTCATTGCAAAGAAGATAGATTGAAAACATTCTCTTGAGATTAAGCAATGGCTCTAGAGCTGGTCAGCTGAAGTCAAGATCACCACTAGAGTATGACACATTACCATGAGGAAAATTTGTGTGCATATGTGCCAGGTTAATTTTGTGGAGACAGTTTACAGAAGCAAACCATTTCATTTGACATGATTCTCTCTTTACTTCAGTTTGTAGATTGACCAGCTGGGCTCTAAATATTATGATGGGATCATCTGCATTAGTTAAGCAGATTTCCAGGGAAGTCTTCTGGAAAAGACAATGGTTAATAAGAATAAATTTCTTGAAGCAATTACTTTCCCATTTAAACTGGATTAAACAATCTAAATCAGAAGCTTCATCAACCAGAATACATAAAAGCACAACTCAAAGTATTTTTTCAGCCACAGCCACAGTACCAAATGCTGTGGTATCCCACAGCACCATAGTGGGATACCAACCACTAACAAATCCAGGGGTTTAGATGTGGCTGAAAGTGGACCTATGAACATGGAAGGGCATGAAGCTTCTCCATAAATTTGAAGCCTAATTCACTACTCAGAGCCTTGATAAGAATCTCTCTGCATTGTGTTTAATACTGACATTCAGGACAGTGCTGAAGATTTGCATTAAACAGACTTTAAATTTAAAAGCTTAGAGGTGGACTGTCACTTCACTGGTAGAGGCCCTTACTGTCAGTATCACTGACTCCTTCTGGGGCTTCTGGGGACAGTGGACAAAGCTAAACTGTGGTTGGCACAGCCCTAGGAAGCCCAGCTTCTGGGGAGCATGTGTTAATATAGACTGGAAGATCCTCAGGCTATGCTCACCAAGAACTTCAAGCTGGTGTAACCCTGCACTGCTGTAGAAAGACTCCATGCACTTTTCTCCTTCCTCTGTCTGCTTGTTTCCATTTCCCCTCTCCCATCTGCTGGAACAAGTAAAACACATCAAAGAGCTGACCTACATTTAAATTAACACCTTTAAGAAAATAGTTGCTTTTAAGCTGGATCTGTTCTGGTTTGCCAGTTTACCAAGTGGCTGAACTGGTACCTGGGCTGGTGCAAACAGAGGAACAGCACAGGGACTGAGGGCAGCAGCTGAGCAAAGGAGTGTTGCTTATGCTGGCTTGAGGTATCCACTGAATTCAGCCTGAGAGCAAGGCTAGACAGGAAGCTGAACTGACAAGTTTGGAACTAGCAACAAGGCAAGTCTTGCAACTCCTCCTTTCCCCTCCACCTCCACATTGCTGCTCATAAACATGCAGTCCCAATCCCTGCCTCATGCCAACTTTGGCAACCATTGGTACCTCACAGACTGGATTCAGGTCACAAGTTTAGCAAAAAATTCTCCACTTTTTGCTAGGTTGGTTTTCTGACCAGCTTAAAAATGGAACTGACATACTGACAGGTCCAGTTAACTCCTGCCAGAACTGGGGGAGAGGATCTGGGGAAGTGTTCCAGGAGGGAACAGTGGCAACAGGAAAACATGACAGCCACCCCATTCTGCTGATGCTGAGTTGTGAGGTCAGTTACAGACACCTTGTGTTACAGACACCCTTCAGACTTCAGGATTTGACTCAAACTCTCCCTACTTCACTGTAAACCCTATGTTAGTAAGGATATAATCACAGATTTCTCAGAGAGGTGGTGATGGGATGAAGAACTGGCTAATCACAGAACATTCTGAGCAGGAAGGGACCCACAAGAATCATCAAGTCCAGCTCTTAAGTGAATGGCCCATAGAGGAATCAAATCTGTGACCTATGGCATTGTTAGCACCGTGCTCTGACCAGCTGGGCTCTAAAGCCTTGATCTTCCCCAGTAATGAGTATTGGAACCTGCTAGTCCAGCTGCTCCTAAATATATAATATATAATTTATCTTAAAGATAAATCAGAGTACGAGTTCAGTTAAATCAGCAGAAAGTACCTTGCTGGGGAGGTGTTTCTGTCTTTAATTATGAGTCTTCTTCCTCTACTTTAAAACAACTTTTGTATAGCCTAAAATTCAATTACATTGGAAAAATATATAGAAACAGTCAACATCTGTTGCATTTCATTTGAAAATTAAAACAGAGCTTGCTTGCATCATTGAACAGCAGTGCTGAACCTGAGGGGCAAGAAATTTTGTAGTGTTGTACTTCAGACATGAATCTCCCACCTAATTTTACAGATGCTTAACACTCACTTCTTATGTGCAAAATGAAGAGCATGAAGCAGAAAGGTGAGTCATCAACACATGGATGCTCAGTTCTTCAACCACAGATGATAGATAAAAGTGCTATTTTTTATTTTAATCCATTTTAATTCATTATAGTCTGCTTCTAAGCTTAGCTAACATGAATATAATCTTGGATGCACTTTTTGTTCACTTTTTCTTTTAAGACATGACAAAGAATTACAGGATTCCAGGCTTGACTAGAAAAAAATGAAGCTTTTTAAGTATTTGTTTAGTGAGTTCTCCCCAGCAGACATTTATTTCATTTCTTTGTGAGGAAAAAGAAAGATAACTTTAGCCTCTTAAAATCCATTATTGACAACACAACCAAAACGTTCCAAATACAGCCATTACCAGGTAAAGCCATAATAGTCTTACATTCAAAAATGAGCATGGGGGAGGAACAGAGATTTTTTTGTTGGCAGTTTACTTCACAGCTTTGAAATTTCTTTTTATTCCTGGCTATATCAAGAACATGGGGGGAAAAAAACAAGACAGAAGCTTCAAGTTACAAGCATCAGAGGGAATTTGCAATAATTTAGGGTCAGAGCCATAAATACAGGTCTTGACAAAATTACATGTAAGTGAGAAGGAAACTTCTTTGGAATTCATGGGTCACAGGACCAAAGAAATTTCTACAATCCTCGCTCCTCTCTGCTCAAGAGAAAGATGTAGTTAAATATAACTTGGCCATTGCAAATGGCTAGTTTTAGTTTTTAAATTAAATGGAAAATGGCAAGTTCTAATTGTCATCAATTCTGCTTGGCTGTTGCAAAAAGAACAACAATTTGTACTTTATTTATTTATTTACATATAGTCTAATTGATTTGTACCATAGCCATAGTTTTAGCTGCACTTTCTCCAGGTTACCTGTTTTTGATAAAGTCCAAAATCTCAAAAAATTCACTTAGTAGTCCAAAATTTGCAAAAAGACATGGAGACCTCTACATTTTCTACAGAAATACCATCTGGAGTTTTGAAACCAAGCAAATTCTGCTTTGTAATACGACAGGTTTTAGGGCAAAAAAACAAAACAAAATAAAATAAATGAGACTTACCACAACTATATATCGAGGCCTAAACTGGATGGTTCCAAACAAACCCAAAATGACAACTATTATTTGTAGGAAATTGCCAAGGATAGGAGCCCACTGGAAACCCAGGAAGTCAAAGATTTGTCTCTCTAATGCTGCCAGCTGTAAGAAAACACATAAACAGAACATCCACTTTTTAATTATGGGTTGGACAGAACACTTGATATTTTCTTATTTGCACCAGGCTTTACCAGTGAGTGAGCAAAGCTATGCAAACTTTGCTATTGCTTCTGAAATACCATCATGCTCCCCTCCCCCTGTCTTTGTTTCTTAAGATTTACTCTCAAGTAGACTTGACTGCAAGTTCCTCAATCTGTTCCTAAAAGCCCAAAAGTGCAGAGCAGGCCCAGACAAGTCCCAGACATTCCCAGGAGTTCCTTAATGCAGGAATTAAGGAAGACTGCTGGGAGCTCCTCATTACCTGAGGCACAGACGTAGGCTCAGGGGCAGAAAGGCAGGAGAAAATGTTGGAAGACCTCAGAGCAAACTGCATCAAAACTAACAGCCAAATGAGCCATCTGTGCTCTTCAAAAGCTGCTACATTACTTTTGGGCAACTACAAATCAGAAAGAAATGGTGGCAGCCTAATAGCTCTCTTCCCACTGTCCTCATGGCATGTTGGGTCTGGATTTAGTTGGGTGTGGAAAAAGGAAGCTAAGAAGTGTCAACCTTCATCTTTGCATCAGCATGGGGTTCTCAGGTAATTCTGTATTTCTGAACATTAGGCAAAAAAGAAAAGCAAAAGGCCAGATATAAAATTCTTCTGCAAACACATTTGCTACTCATTTTTGACAGTCCAATCCACTGTTCTAAAGACATAGAAGAATCAATTTTCTTAGCATATTTGTTGGAGTTTAAACTTAGTTCAATATTTTGCAGCTGCAGCAAGATATTCTTGAGCAGCTAAATAGAAATCTACTGAGCAACAACTGATTTTCTGCACTTGCTAGAATTTATTAACATCTACTTGATTTTACTCCATTGTTACAAACCCTAAAATTTACTGAAATATGCACTTACAGTATTTATAACTGAGACAGATGGAGCAAGCATGGCTCTATGAATACCAACCAAAGTATTATCATATGTGGGTATTTCACATAAACCATTTCATTTTACACATTATGGCCAGATTCAATCTTCATCTGCAAGATGAGGCTAGGTGTCACTGACTGCAGAATTCATTTTTTTTTTTGTACAAAACCCCTCCCTTATAGCAGACACAAAAAACATATTCTCTATGCTGAGGTTAATAAATATGACAATTCTAAACAATGAAATTAACAGAAGTTGAATCAACTTGGTGCAGCTCCTTCGCAATCAGTGAAGTTACACTAACTTTTATCAGCTAAACATCTGCCCCAGCATATATAAATGAAAAATCACACAGTACAGTACAAGGGTGCCCCAAATCCCATGTGCAAGATGGTAAATAAAAGAGTTTTGAAAACTCTTTAGCACAGGCAGAACTTACAGTTTATGGTCTAGCAACAACATACTAAGAAGTATAACAACATAATTCTTATGTATCACATAGGAAGGCATTTAGGGCATCCATGACTAGAGCCAGACACTTTTTTCATTACAAGTGGAAATCTTTGGGGTCAGCAGAACAGCTAAAAAATTCACAGACCACCAGTTTTCAGAGACAATATGTCTTCTTCCCAGAGCCATGACATTAGTAAGCAAGCAGAGGATGGAGCTGTCAAATCAAACTAGGATTGGCTCAGTGCCACTTCTGCCCTGACATTCATTAAAACTTTCCTGCAGCTTTGGTCTTCACCTGCACCAATAAATTGAGTGTGTCCTATCACACTCCCAGCACTGAAGGCAGGTGGCTTAGCACTGTCTGCATTAAAGTGTCCTTGGCTCTGAGGCAGGGCAGCTGTGCACAAACTATATACTTACCTACTCAGAACGGCCCTTGGCCGTGGGTTTCCCACTCTTTGGGAAGACCACTGGTCACAATAACCCTGGTTAATGTGACAGAAAACTCTAATGGCTCACTAACATCCACAGTGTCACTGCCTGGCTACTTCCCCAGGCATGAGAATGTGCTGGTGTAGGGAGCAGAGAGCTTGCCCAGAGTGGATATTGAGGAAGTTCACGTGGTGGGTCATGGATGCCGTTATGCATTTTATGTAGCTTTGAAACACCTAGAGCTATCTGAAGGACAAAAGCCTGTAGCACAGATATGAATGAAGCTGTTTAGTATCTGTTTCTTCTTAAACCGACCCTTGGGATAAATCTTCATCACCTTAAATGCCTGAAAAATGTAATACTGGAGCATAAGTGAACACAACCACTGCACTTTGCCACCAGACTCAATGCTAAAAGGCTTGGTGTTCAGCTCATGCCTAAACTGGATAAGATAAAAAATTTTGCCTTCATGTGCATCTCCCTGATATCTGCCAAGCAAGTTCTGAGTACATCTATCAGGCAGGTCTGGGCTCCCAAAAAATAGCTCAGTGGCCACAAATATATTACCAAAGATGAGGATGCACATGTGTATATTCACCATAGACAGATTTATACAAAAATTTATTAATCTTTCCATGGATTACCGTGGTGAAGGCACCCACCGCAAACACAGAGAAGAAAATTTCCTCTCCTGCTACCTAGTGAGTTATTAATTCCTCTCCTCCCACTTCCTATGCATTAGGATACCAAGGGAAAGAGCTTCTCTTTGAAGCAGTGTCACAGGCAAAAAATAAAAAAAATTGAATTTCACAAGTCAAAAAGAGAACACAAGCAGAAACATGAGGGTACAGTCTATTGCTTTTGACACTTATACAAAACTGGGAGAGTTGCTCGTGTTTTTTGCCTACAGGGCTTGCTCTTTATTTTATATACAGTGACAGCATGAAACCACTGAAGGAGCCCTGGAAGCAGGATGCCAAGCATACAGTACCATTCCTTCCCCACTAAGAAGTGCTTTCACCATCAGGCTATGCAGAGAGACCTTCCTGAACAGTTAAGTCTCATTTATTTTGCTCTTGTCACCAACACAGAGTAATTTGTCTCATCCCCAGAGCCCACAGAATACATTAGCAGGAGTGGTGAAGGGGGCGAGGGGAATCTAAAGAAAGGAAAGAGGTAGGAGGTATGTCTTTCCTCTTCAAATTGCTACTCTCTTCTAAATTATAATACCTTGCAGGCAACACAGGCAGAAGTTAAAAACCTAATAATCCATGATCATGGCAGAGAAAACATATTAAGACCTGTTTTCTTTATACCATGACCAGTATGGACTGAATAGAGGAAACATCTCAGTGCTGTTGCTCTTAAGTCTAGTACTCACCCAGTGGAACCCCCAAGAAGCAGTGAAGGCCACAAAGTACTTAGATCTGTGCAAGTGGAAAAGCAATCCCTAACACAGGCTATGATTCAGGTAATTGATTTGACAGAAATAATCAGAATAAAGAGAAGGAAACAGGCACCTCTGCACATTTACAGGCTGGTTTTGCATAGATATGAAGAGCCCGTACTGATGATATCTGCCCAAATCCAAAATCCCTGTGTCCACCAGTGGCCTCCAATCTAGCCTAGATTCTGTGAAAGATGGTTTCACTCAGAATTACATACATGTGAGTACTTCAAAATGTTACACCAGAAACATTTTGATTATAAAGAGGCTGTTTTTCTCCACAAGAATTTTCTTTATCTCAGCAAGAATTTTTCCCATACAAATTTCCAATTCCATCACCATTTTCAGATTCTTCTGAAAACAGCCTAAAAAACTGAGACCTAAATGGAAGGGAGAGGTTCCCAAAATTAGCTGGCTCAACTTCTCTCATTGCTAGAAGATAGATAATCAATTTAGTAGGGCAGAGGAGCTCGAGGCTGCAGCTGGAGTATGCTCGATGTGACTGAGGTCCTCTGGGGATTTACTGCCATACCAGTTCCCTACCAAGCTGGGAGATGCTGCATTTCCACTACTTGTGACAACTAAGACAACAAAATTTGGGACTGTCCATAATAAATTCTGTATGATACTTTTTAAAATGAGTAACATAGAAGTGGAATGAAAACCCAAACCTTTCTTGCAAATAAAACAGGAGGGCTTGTTTCGGCAACATAGATACTAAGTGTATGTTCGTAATGAAACCTCTGTCTCCAGGTGAGTGAAATATTTTCATGAGAACTTACAAAAATCTATCAAAGTTGATGGAAAATAACATTTTCTTATCATAACAACTTGGAAAAGGATATATGATATTTCTTATTATTGCTGGCAAGGGAGAGCTTTGTTATTTAGTCATCATCATCACTGACAATCTTGTAATGGAAAGTGCATGACTCAGGAGATCAGGACTAGCACTACAGTGCTCTAGTGGGAGTGTAGCACTTCACTTAATGAAGTCTTGGGGTTTTACCTCTTTGTTTCACTAAGTCTTCCAAATATTTCCCATTTCCCACTTCCTGCAGATCACAAGGAGAAGGCACTAAGCTGCAAGATGGGGCTGCAATAAAGTCACTCAGGGTGAATTTTCTCTTCCAGCCATGCTCAAGTCCTTTTGCATTAATAACAGCAAAAACTTCAGGTGAACTAATCTGTTTGAATTTTGAGCTTCTTCACCTAGAGGGATCAACCAGACGTGCAGCACAATTGAATCTCCAGAAGAGAAGAAATAGTGCAACTGCAGTATTAATGTTTGACAAGTAGCTTAAGGCAAAGAAGTAGCAAAATAAAAGGCAATGCTGCATAGGATCAGCAGAAAGAAATCACCAAGGTGTTCCTCATCAAAAGAAAAATCAAAAAACATTTTTGAGAGAAGGCATCAACAGGGTGCCCTGTGGATTAAAACCCTCCTCTAAATTCTCGGGTCCTGTTATACTTCAAAATACGTATCAGAAGCTGTCTGAGTGATGAGACACCACAGCAGAGTTACAAAGTCAACTTTTCAAATATGTGTTAAAACTCAATTTTCTCTTCTGTCAGAAACATCAAGGAAAACAGTCAGTTTTATATTTTATGGAAAAGTTTTATAAATGAGATGTTAGTTTGAGATTAATAAATAGAACCAAATCCATAACAGAAATCATCACTGTATCAAAGATGAAGAATTTTCACATGTAACAGACCATTTCATACAAGAAAAGACCCAAAAGTGGCATGATATAAACAGAAGATTATAAAATTGTTAAATGTAAAAATAAAAGGTTAATGATACAGCTGCAAATTTGATACCTATAAATTACTAAATTTACAAACCTGGGAAGTATATTCAACTCTGCACTTGATATTAAAAAGTTGCTTCAATCTGTCAGGCAAAACAATCCCTAGAAATTATAACAACCAGAAAAAATATCAGTAGTATATCTAACAAACTTGTATTTGAGAAATCTAACAAAAATGAAAGACATATTTAATAACTGGAGAGCTGTAAAACTGTATAGCTTTGAAATTCTTTTTGAAATTAAAACAATCTTACAAGCTAGGGGGGAAAAAAAGGAGAAAAAATATGAGTTTACAAATGGACACTTACTGTTACAAATGGACTCTGCTTTCAAAAATTAAAATACTATACAAAAATGGTGAATTAAAAAATTACAGTTCATAGTATTCGTTTTCTAAATTCAGCTCAGGAATTATCTGTAACATTGGAATTATGCATGTAAGACTCAGAGTTGGCTGATATTGCTAATACTTATCACAGGAGAAGTTCCAGGGCACAGTACATCATCCATACTAACTGCTGCTCCTAAGGATAAAGATATTTTCTTCAAAAATCTCATCTTCATATTATGATCATAAACTTGACCTGTTTAACCTGCTTCAGGAAGAGTTTCCTGGACATGATGAATCTCTGAGGACTGTTGGTCTTTTTATCATTACCACTGGTTCCATTGTGCTGTGCTGAATTACACTTCAGCCCAGTTTGGCAGATGCAGCTGCTACAAACTGAAGTGGTTCCCCAGCCTCCTCCAAAGAAGCTGCACCTGGAGCTTTAAGTGCCCTCTGTTCTGAAGTCCCAGGATATCTTTGCTAAGCTCAGCAGTGCAATCACAAGCTTTTNTCTCCTCTCCTTCTCTCTTTCTTATTTTTTTGGGAGTGCCAGATTGGGCACTCCCAAACAGCTACACACTAACACAAGAGAGAGGGCAATGGCAAGGCAAGAGAGGAGCACTGGGAGCCTCCTACACCACCTTGCAGCCTGCACATTCGGCTGGAATACACAAGACCTTGGATCAAGGTCACTCTTAGCACTAGCCACATTTGACTTAAGAGTCTGTCTTTGCATTCCAGGGCTCTCAGGTGTGCATTTCTTTTTCCTTGACAGATGTTCCACTGAGAAAACATTTTTATAAAACCTTGGGGCAAAGGCTCAATGTTCGCATTTGGAAAATACGCACTTTCTAATTTAAGGGGAAAAGACATCAAAAAGCTGCCGAGCCACTCTGGATAAAACTTCAGTATTGGAAAATAAAAGACTGACTTATCACATGCTAAACCCCAGGATTTCTAACAGGAAATTAACAGCTGATGAAAGAAGAAGGTTAAAATAAATAAGTAAATAAATAAGTTGCATCAAAGACCAGTAGTAATGAATAAACCACTTCTTATACAAATTTTATACTCCTGCTGTGATTTCTGAATTTTACTGACAGGCTTGACTTCAGTAAAAGGGAAGATAAGATTTAACACCAGAGAAATGCCAGGTTTTTAATGCAGGGGAGAATGCTTAAACCTGAAGAGGAAGGGAGGTGTCAGATGATCACTCTTAGCTGAAGAATGCTATTTAGCAAGTTACTATTCTTCAGCTAAATATTACAGCCTCCTTATCTGTAACTTAGCATCCTTCAGTAGAGGCTTCATTACCAAAGATGAGTGTAGTGTCACAATTAAATGTTTAACTTTGACTTAGATCACTACTTCATAGCCTTAATAACAGTTAAAGGAATCATCTCACCACAGAAGAAATTGTCATTAGATTTTTAATGATCTGCATTCATTTGTCCAGGTGAAATATTAGCTTTTGGGTGATTTCAAGTTGCTCACTAAGTACATTTATAAGACTATGTGTCATGGAGGTTATTGAATGTCAGGAAAGATTCTGAGTAAATCACAAATACTTCTAGTAAGCTCAGTTTAATGGAGCAAAAGAGAAACTTAGCTTTCTGACAAGTAATTGTCAGAGATGAAAAAAAAAAAACCTGATGATCAAAAGTGCCTTTGTAGTCTTGGTCAGACAGATAGGTAATTGGCTATTACTTAAGTAATTTTAAACAAAATACAAAACAAAAGGAATATATGTCCTGAAGGAGCTCGATAAAAGAGCAATAGCCAAGATTAGTGAAGGCCAAAGCACAAAAACAAAGAAAAGAAAGGCAGGCTCAACAAGAAATACGTTGTCTTTTCAAGACAGCCTGTGCTGCTTTTCAACAGTGAATGTTATTCTTATTCAGCTGTGCAACTCATATGGAAAATACTCAGAAGTAAGTAAAGGTTTTCCCACCATTCTGGTAACTACTTTGGTGAATGAGTTCAGTGGAGGATGATGGTAGCATATATAATATTGCTGAAGACATGATATTTTAATGAATTTTTTTTTTTCTGAGGAGAAAAAAGGTTTTGCTCCTCAATACTTTACCAGTTGTTCTATGATAAATGTTTAAGAAAAAAGACAGGTAAGGAGAGAGAAGTATGTGTTCAATGTTTTTTGAAAGCCAATACATTGCTCTAACAACTCAGAACCAAAAGACTTCACTAAATGAATGGCAAAGAAGTTAATCTCATCAAGTAATTTGGACCCTAGTATAAAAAGGAGAGCTGGTGAATGCCAGCTCTTTAAAATTTATCAATTGGAGGGTGCTGAAAAGATTCTTTTCTCCACATTTTTCAAATATATCCATATATTTATTATCATTATTTAACATTATCTGACAGACACAAAACAAAGGTAATTCTCAATAGAAAACTGTTTTTCTAATCATGTGTAAAACAGAAGTCTTGCAACTACACTGGTGATATGCAGGAAGATTTTGAGTGATGGATTTGATGTGATGTTGTTATGTATTTCACTAAACTGAGCCCAGCCCTCCAGTTTTGTCTCTGACAAAGCTCACACGAAGTCAAAAGAATCCATGACTGCATCAAGGCTGCAAGATCTGGCTCAGGAAGGCAACAGCAAATTATTTCAGAATCTCAAAAGCATGAGAAGAGGAGTTTGTTAATATTTATTCTGCAGGGTCACCTGACTGCAGTGATATAAACAATGGCATCAAATAGCTCCAGTTCCCAGCATACTACAGGTGCCAGGGTCATATACATGAGGCTGATGGCTACATCTGTACCAAACAGACCCCATAAAATTGCAGTTACAGTCTATGGGTAGCCAGAGAAGAAGCCAGCTATTGTAATAAAACCCCATAGCACCAACTCGTTACAGCACAGTGATTTAAGATTGAATTTCAACCCTCCAATGAAGCTGTAACTGATCCCAAAACACTAAAGTCAAGCCCCTTGGCTGCTTGACCTATAAAATCCTGCAAACAGCTGGAATGAATGTGCTTATAATGGCATTTAAGACTCCCTTGGTTGTTTCATTTAAATGCCAGCCCACATACAGCAAAAGACAGTGTAAGACATGGTTATAGATTAAAAATCTTTAAAGATTTCTATCTTACTATGAATGAAAAAGTCCATGTCAAAAGATACAAGAGATAATGAAAATTACAATTGACTTCTTAATAATTTTATCAAGTTGCATTTGTGGTGGATTTGGTCCAAAAGAAAATTTTCATTTGTCACACCATTATATCCCTTCACATCTTCAAATACTAAATTCTTGTAATTGTAATGGGGTTTTTATTTATTTCTACATTTGAACACATCCAGTAAATCTCTAGACCTCTAAAGTCTTCCTCAATGGATAGGTTTAAGACATGGTGAAGTACTTACTGACTAACAAAAGTGAGAATTGAATAGGTTTACTACCTCCTTGAATTCTCAAGGCATAGTAGGCAAGGTAAGGAGGTAACAGATAAGAAGGTAACTTGATAACAATGAAGCTGACAGATCCCTCCTAGATCCTGATGACTATGGGATCCAGTTTAAAAAAGAAAAGACAGAAAAATGAGAGAAAAAGAAAAAGATAGGAACCTATGTTGAAGGATCTGTACCCAACCCACCCTCATCATAAAGAGCCTGACTGTGAGGGAAGAGATGCCGTGATGGGCAGCCAGACTGCAAGGTGAAAGAAGAATTGAAATCCCTGTAAGGCAAACATGTAAAACCAGCATTTAGATCCTCTAGTAGATGAACATCATGCGTCTTCTTGCCAAAGAGCAACCCTTTACTCTTGAAATAAGTCTCTTTTATGACTCTTTAAAGCCCTCTAAACCTGTGTTTTAAGGCAGGCTCCAAAAGTAGATAGAAATAAAACAAGATGGAGCCCTCCTTCCATGGCTAAGGTAGATACATGTTCAGATCTCACGTGGACCTGGACAAGTTGGATAGTTAAAGGTCCAAATTTAACAGAATTAAATTGTTTGATATGACCTTTGGCTCAAAATACCAAATGGCACAAATTGATTCATGCCAGATCTTGAGAAGCATAAGATTTCCCACAGGATGGTGCATCTTATGTTTAGTTTTTGATTTGAAAAAGGCAGCATATCTTCAATCACCAACTCTCTTCAGGCAAAACAAAGTATTAAGCCAAGGCAGCCAAGTAATAAAAATCATGCCCTGGCTATTACCCCTAATTTGAGCCACAGCACAGAGCCTATCTCCACAGCAGGCCAGAGTCTGCCTGGATAATCTTTCTGGTATTTCTCCCCAGAAAACTTCTCTCCAATGCATCTCTTGAATGTCAGCCACACAAAAATAGAAGAATGAGAGACTGCTAATATTCGACAGATGCGCAAGAGTAAAAAAAGCAGTTTAGCACCAGCTCAAAAGTCTGACAATGTGTCTAAATAGGTCCCTGCACTGCAGCTCATTCACTTGCTCTCAATTGCCAATTTCAGTCATAGTAGCAACACTCGTGGACCCTTTGACTCTGACTGCATATGATGAGACTGCATTGATGTTGCTGTTGTACTGACATGAAGACTCTGATACATCATTTCATGTTGTCATGAAAAAAACAGAAATATCCTTCTTTGTTTACAAAGCATAGCAAAAACATCCCTCCACCTCCTGAGTTATTTGGCCAGGAGGAAAGGTTGGGTTAGGACTGAATAGCAGTATGACAAATATTTTGACCTCATGTTATCTTAAGTAATTAATCAATGAAGTTTATTGTATTAATAACTTCCAATAGACTGCTATATAGGCATTTTTATCTCATTTAGACATGTAAGTATGTTTTGATTAAAAAGAATGAGAATTCTGAGATTATTCTCAAACATGAAAGAATACTATAGCTAGAAGTGAGTGACAATATGGCCATATCTTGCTTTAAATCTCACTCTTTTACAGGTATTCTAAGATCTGTCCATTCTCTTGCAGTAATAAAGCCCTAAATTCACATTATTTTCTGTGATTTTGTAGCCTCCTCACACAGATTGGAGAACAAACTTCTCAAAGTATATATATAACTACATGTACGGTTTATTAGAAAGTTACCAAGAGAAACATTCATTCTGGAAAATGTTATAGAGCTACAGAGAAATAAAAGATATCTTTTGGGTTGTTTAAACTAGATTCTTTATGCCAAAATTAACTCCACTCTCAACTCCTTTTAAGGAGTTTAATTTCTATGCCGACTATCTTGATTTGCCTAAGCCTTCTGGAATGCCATTCCAAAATGCCATCGTTCAAACAGCACCTGTTTCACCTTGACTTCATCTTTCCTCAACATGTGTGGCCAGCACTCTTCTAGATGTGCAGACAATCTCCCACTTGTTCCTTTTCCAGTGGAAATATGTATTTCATTTGGAATCAAATAAGAAGATTCTGACTTTGGCTTGTTACAACCTGGTAATTCATCGTTCGTAAGAGAGAAGGATGAATTATGATCTGAATTTAAAACAAGCATTTAGAAGTAGGGATGATACCTTTCAGGGTCATTTTAAACCTCAAAGGTATAGATATAGAAGTGTAGAAGTTCTGTGTATGATATATATTTAGATCTCCTTCATGAACTGAAGTGTTCAAATTGTTTAATCTTAACTTTTTGCTCTGATTTTAACAGAACCTAATTAATCTCTCAGTGACTTGCCTCCATTTGTCTAGTTATTTCCATTTAATCCTCCAACTTCTGCTTTTTCTCCATAGCAGTTGGACTGAAGTGCTTCAAAAAGTTTATCTAGCCTTGTCCTTGAAAACCACAGATGAAGTCATTATCCCCCTTTACCTTCCCAGTTCCTGCCACTATCCACTAGCCCCACTGCTGGTGTTTCAGTATGCACTACAAAAAGATGGTAACTAGTGGAGCTGTTCATTTATCTCAGCGGTGGTCTCTCCATTTATCCCATCAGTCAAACCTTCTCCAGCAGCTCTTTTGTCCATTCCTAGGCACAGCCAAGACATACCTGTACTTGTCGTCTCTTAAAAGGCTTAGAGCAGAGCAAACAAGTTGAGGAAAGCAGGGGGGCTACCAGAATGTCACAGAAGACACCAGTGCTGTTCAAAGGCTGGAAGTAATTATTCCTAATTACCTACAGATGCTCAGCAAGACTACACAGGCAAAAGTGAAGACAGAGATGGATCTGAAGTCATGCACTAGAATAGATTCCCATGGTAGAAGATTTTTCCTTTGGTTATTAGAATACTGACCCCCAAGATCTGCAAAATTCCTCCAACGTTTGTCAGTTTGTGTATGTAATGTTCCCACACAGCTGAGGTAAGAACACCACAGCCTTAATCAGTTGCAAAGTATCACACCTCTTTGTGCTGTGCTTTCCTGAGCTATAGCACAATAACGTTTCCTCCAGACTACTTGGATTGTACAGGCTGATGCTGTGTAAATACCTCCTGGCTACCATCCAGAACTGTGTGAACTTCCCCAGGAAACATCAAGAGATTTGATGAGACCAATGTTTCAGGTAATGTATAGGTCCTACTTGAGTGCTAGTAGAGCAAAAACAGTTCATGGAATGGTGAAGGTTGGAGGGCACCTCTGGAGGTTACCTGGCCCAAGCCCCCTGCTCAACCCAGGCCACCTAGGGTCATTTCCCCAGGACCACATCTAGGTGACTATTGAATATCTCTCAGGGTAGGAACTCCTCTCTGGGAGACCTGTGCTAGTGCTTGGTCACCCTCTCACAGTAAAAGTGTTTCCTTTTTCAGAGCTTTTCGGTATATCACTTCTAGTGAATTCATCATGTGTGCTATGACAGTCTCCGTGGAAAAGGGGAAACTTTTAGAAAATACAAGAAACTCCAAGGCATGTTTCTGTCTTCAAAACATGATGGTTGCATTGTTGTGGCAGATCTGATATGACTAAACCAGCGTCAAGTTTATAAACTTGAGCAGGTTAGTTTTCATAAGGAAAACAAAAGGAGACAGTGCCAAGTAAGAATCTAAGACAAGTTTAGAGCAAAGGCCCTGGCAAAACTCAGAATCTGGAACACTTGGTCTCATCAGTTACTCCAATAAAACCAATAGGGTTCTTTAGGAACACATGAGCTACAGGATGACATCACTGATTGAATGGTATGTGTGCTAAATGGTAGAAGTCTCAAAATTCACCCTCAGCTCTATGAGAGAAAGGAAGATCCTTATAACCCGTCTGGAAATTCACAGCACTATGCAATTTCCTCTATTGAATCATGATGTTAACTTAAGCAAAATGAATTTTGGATGAATCAGAATCTGACTAGAGATACTTGCAGTAAAGAAAATTGTACAACCAACCAATCAACTGATAAGTGAATAAACATAAAATATGAATCAAAAAATATACATATCTCAAGCATCTGTAGAAGGAAGACAGTCTTGTTTGCTTCATGGCTGAAAAAAATTACACTTGGGAAAAGCAGTTGCAGCCAGAAATCTCCAACATTTCCTACCACAACTATTGGGACCACAGGCCCAGTGACACTTTTGGAAGATATCATCTTAAGATACTTATTATGGAACTATTGAAGTTCATATTACTGACAGCAAGAGCAGTTGGAACACTCAAATATCATTTGTCTCCTCTGTGAGGAAGCCATTAAACATGTCTGAGGACATTTCCTTTGCCTGCTTTTCTGCAAAAGACACAGATTACATGCATGTAACTTTGCAGTGCCAGAATATATTTTCACCTGCCCAATACACAAGAGAGGATCTTTACCAAATTTGACTTTATTAAATTTTATCTACTTCAAGATTTTCAAGAAGTGATGGCAGATTTTTATCTACCATTTACCCATATAAGTAGAGTTGTGGTCTTGAAATTTCAGTAGAATGACTTAATTTCAAGATATAGGAGGGAATAAAAGGAAACTATTCAGAATACTCCAAAATCTTATTTGAGCACAAATACTACCAAAAGTGAGAAATTATGATGACCAAAACTATAACTATCAAAATAGTATGTTTCATCTTTAGTATAATATTTGTCTGAAGGTCTTACTGCTGTGAAAGTCAGTCTTAAAAGTTAGTGCAAAGAATCTTTAAAAGACTAAGTAGATAAAAATGTTACTTTCCTTCTTCCCTTGCTTATATTTTATCTATCCAAAATAGATGGATTAATACAAAATGTGAAGGGAAGCCTTTAAACCCAGGAAAAAAAATCCTGCTGCAGACCTTCAGCCTTATTTAATTTTACTGTGCAAGTTCAGAAAGGGAAGACCGTGGAAAGAAAATGTAATGCTAGGTGTCTTTGTGAATACCAGTAACTACATTAGGTTGTCACAGACTTATACGTCCAGTAGATTTCAGTCACTGTAGACTTATTCATTCCAGCTTCATCTCCCTGGAGAGAGACACCTGTTTTCAGCAGGGCTAAGCAATCAGTCTGTGACAGGAAGTTTTCAGACCCCAGGGAAGGTGTGCTGTAATCTCTTTTTTTATCATTGCTGGAATAGGCATAAAGACAAGGTGAGCCTGCCTTATCTGATGTCACGGCAAGAAATGATAAACATGCATTATTATCTTGCAGGAGCTCAGGAAAATCCACTGTCAGAAAAGAAACCTCTTTAACCCAGTGATTCAGCAGATGGGAGTTATATGGAGGAAGTTGATAAAATGAAAACCTACCAAATTTCTCCATGGGAGGCAAGTCTCCCATATGTGTCCTTCATCTCATCTTCTTTCCAACTTCAGAGTTAGAGAGGTGGCAAACATGTTTATTCCTGCTTCTGCTTCAGCTGTCACACCTCTCATTTTGTTTTGCCATAATGCTGCCTTTGCACATTCACACACCACCCTAGGGACATGCTGCCCACTAAATCCACAGGTCTCCCTTTCGCTTTTTTAGGACCAAAGTGTCTCCTGTGTGTCTCCAACAAACTCTTCTGTAAACTCTTAATCACAATGACTGCTGCATTTTTGTATGACCTGGGGTATATCCCATCATCAGGTGTACTAAGTATTTCTAATGGATTCCTAGAGTTTGGGGTAAACCAAATACACATTAAGGCACATTGGTGCCTTATACACATTAATGGTGGTATAATACACATTGGTGGATTTATGTTTGTCAAACAAAATGGACAGCAAACATGTCACATAAGTTATGTTTTGACACTTAATGCTCAACAAGGTGACAGTTTATTTGTTCAGAAATACACCACAACATGGCTGCTTTGACCATTAAATTTAAACCTTACAGATCTTTTATTCCTGGCCCTAGTAAGAGTTGATGTCTAGCTGTTCTGCTCTAGGGTTCCTTTGGAGACAAACAGCAATGATGAATTTTAATGACATGCCTCTACTTCCACTGAAGAACCAAACTGAACCATTATATTGGGGTTTGTGTGCCCTTTACATTCTGTCATCTGTCCATCCTTTATCCCCTACAAGAGAAATATGGGGAACAAGATGCTGTTTCATGCTTAAGAGTCAGCTGCATAGTGTGCTAGGAAGGGATAAAATATTCCTTACTGCAATTCTTTGGGAAAATTAATAAAATTAAGAAACAATAACCCTTTTTGATGGTAAATGGGCACTATATTAACACTAACAGTCTCTGATTATCAAAATCCCCCCTGAAGTCCCTGTATGTTTCTTGCACACTTTCCCTAAAAATCTGAGCTCTGTTATAGACAGGAAAGTGGATTACCTAAGTATTTGCTCTGATTCAGTATGACCACACTCATGTTCTTGAATGTTCCTGAATTTTCAGTAGTTCATTGCAATCTCTTACTACTTCCAAGGACACTGCAGCTCGATGAGATGAATAAAATATCAACTTTTATCTCTGTCTTATAACTACTTAGAAAATACAGTGTGAGGCTATCATCACTATTTTCATTCTCCACTGTAGGCTCATCAGATTTCCTTCATTACAACATATTCTTCTACAAAAGTGAGGAAACTGCTGCTCCAACTGAAAAACTGTTTGTATTCAGATAAGGATGTGGAAGCATGCAAGATATTTATACAGTAAATAGGTAATTTCCTCTACACAAAAAGATGACAAGGAAAAAATCCAAATTCACTTTCTCAAATATAATTCAACTTTCTCATGGATTACTTGCTCATGGTAGTTGATTTCTAGATCCACTCTTAAAAACAGCTTGCACACAAGCCGCCCCAGGAGGCTTTTGATTTTCAAGGACTTCTACTTACTCTCATACTCAACCTTCCTATTTCCCCTACCACTGGTAGACCATAAATACTTATCAACCTCTTTAATGCTGTAAAAACACAACTCTAAGATGCTACAACACAGTTTGCACTTGTTTTTTCAAGCTTATGTCTTGGAAAAGAAGAAAACCAACTAAAGAGCAGTTGCTGTTTTGCACTACAGGAACACCACAGAAATCACAGAGTAGCCTGCTATTCCCTTCTCTCTTTGATACTATGGCTGTATCCTGTGTTTTAGTTCCATTTGCACTTGCACAGCCTTTTACTAGGCTTTCTAAGTTTTTAACATAATACGCACAATGTACAGTAAGATAACTGTAAGCTGTATTGCCTATTCTGCAATGAACACCTGTTTAACCAGGCAAGATACCCATCTTCTGTTTTTCTCCAGAGTCAAAGCAAATCCATGTCTTAAAAGGGAAAAATAAATAAGAATGAAAAGACAGGGATAATGCAAAAGGCACGTAATGTTCTCAGGCACACCATTAATCTTATGTCCATTTTGACTATCTCATGATCCAACTTCTGGTATATTTTCTCTAATCCTAAATTTAGACACTACTCCTGATACACAGTATATAAAGTGCCTTGTGGTTTAAAAAATGTGCCTCTTCCGATATGTACTTTGTACTGCCCACATAAAAGAACTGAATGCAGAGCTATAAAAAAGTCTCCAAGCTCAACTGTAAATTAAAGTTGTCACTTCATATTGAAAGCCTGGAGATGTTACATGGCTTTAGGAACACACAAGGAACCATTACCTTTCTATCTTCTTTTTCTCTTCACATACCATGTTCCTGTCTTGTTGCAAGCATTTATTAGGGAATAAAGATCTTCCAGTTTGTTTTTTGTGAGGATTTATTCTCATTACACAAACACGGGATTACACTATGAGGCCAAGATTTCAATCATAAAATCGTGAAAAATGCTGAGTCTGTCTACTGGGAATACTAAATCATGACTGTGAATTTTTTTTTTTTACTGTTTGCAAAGTTTATATAATTAGATTATGTTGTTGCATTACACTTTCATCCATATTCAGTGTTAATTTCCTTTTTTTCCATGGTATTAGAAGTTACTGTCTTGCACTCTCCATCCTAAATTTGTAAGAAGCCAGTGAAACAAAAATATAATTTATCCCAAAATGTTTCACTGAAGTCATTCAATCAAGTCCTTGAAAGAGCTGGATACAGAACAGAGTTCTTTGATTTCTCTTTATAAGCATTCCTTTCAATATGTCCCAAAGTATCCAAACCCTTTTTTAATTATTAAGGAATAGCCTTGTAGTTAAAACAAAGGAGACACATACAAAAAGCTCCTGCCATTTCACCATAAAACTGTGTATAATTTAAGAAAGCTGACTTAAGACATGAAGCCAAGTCATGTATGTTCATGCAGATACCCAAATGTGCAGGGAGTTCGTTCATAGCATTTATCTATACAAATTGCATCTATATGCTAACATATACATATATATATATGCATGTATATATACATTTATATGTGTGTGTAATTAATTCAGTGTCCCTAACACTTTGGATAAACAAGCAATTATATAGAATTCACTCTAAGTGTCTGGCCCAATCACACATGCAATTTATCTGGATACAAAATAGTTACCTTTTCTGAATAAAGAAATCCTGCAAGTGTTATAAGCATGAACATTATAATAGCATAATCATAACATAATTTAAGCCAAAAGCTCTTCCCTCAGAAAACTACTAGGTTCAGTAGAGGATGCACTTGCATGAGGAGGGCAGGATTATGTATCATGTCCTCAAAGCAGCTTCCATGCCTGCAGAACCACCCAGAATTATCACCATGGTCCCCATATCAACACTGAATCCAGTCATCTCTGTGAAGCCCTTATTCCAGGGGAAAGAACAGCCTTGTGACTTATCTCCATCAAGCACTAGGACAAACTCACTTATGTCAGTCAGTGCCCCACAGAATCCAGATCCTGGAGATAGCCTCAACACCAGAATATGGAAAAGGTGTGGGCAAGAGCTGGGGACCGGCTATTCAGGGAGCCCTTTCTCACCATAACTACTTGCACCTCCAAGTAATTTCATACAGCTCCAGTCATCTCTGCCAACAGGGCTTTTTAACCCTGAACAACAAAATTATTGTAAAGACTGAATTCTTGCACCAAATACAACTCTTATTTTCTAAATTTATTTGTTCAATCTATTTTTTTCTTGTCTTTTCACATTTCACATTGACTTGCTTTCGGAAACATTGTCAAACTGGCTCCTATTTGGTAAAGTCACTTCCTGACTAAGAATTGGACTCCTGTATTTTACATAAAAGAGTATTTTGAAATCAACAAAGTTTACGTACAATATATATTCTAAAGTAAAAGATGATCTTTCAGTGATTAAATTAGGGTACAGCATTAATATACTAGAAGTAGTTCTTTGCAAAGAACTTAATGTTGAAGTTCTTTTCCAAGAATTTAACATTTAAGTTCTTCCTTAAGAACTTATATATCCACTTCGATGTGAAGAAATATTTACTAAACTTGGAAAGTCTGCTTCTTCAGTTACAATGGTAACTTGACATAAAGCAATTACTCAACACTGCCACATAAACTTTTCCTCAAAGATGCTTTCTTTGACTGACCAAAAGCACTGTAATTAGCCTCATACTACAAGATTAAGTCCTTCTTGGATGAAAGTATGTCAGACATAGTAAGTTAGAGTTCTTCTCCCATTTTAGTACTTGCACTTTCCTTTTTATGTATGTCTAAATGTTATCATTGGTTACAATAAATTTAATATTTTTTGTGTTAACATAGAGCTAAGTGAAGTGGGTTTTTCCTTGAAACTGACCTGCATTTCTTGAGTTTTAAAGGAAAAGAAAAGGAAGACAAATGTTTTCCCAAGGGCTAAGATGTACATTTTATGGTTAGACAAAAGCCCAGTAAGTTGTATAATGTGACCACTGTGTAGCCATTTGGGTTTTATACGTTGTACATGATAAACCCATTTTAAAAGCCACTGCAATAAACATGTGAAGGTATCAGGTCATCAATTAATGCTAGTTTGTTTGTTTTTTTTAAATACTCGAAAAATTACTGAGCAATCATGATATAACAGTTATAGAATTCTAAATTCTTTGGAGGTGCAAGGCTTTCTGAACACAAGAACACAAGAAATTCAATATTTATTTTTGTTATTTGCTACTTCCCTACCTTTCCATTTCTGTAAATCTTATAAATTTTTATATTACATAATGCTATAAATATTATTATTCTGTTGGTCATTGTTGAAATTTTTGGCATCAAAGGACCTAAAGCACTTATACAACCATTAGGAATTTGGCATTTAAACACAGATATTTCCTCAGAGAAATCTCTCAGGAAGTCATTGCATTTGGAGAAGTAGAGACAATCCATTATTAGAGCATTTGAGGAATGCCATATAATTTCCACACTTTTATTTCTTGATTGAAATTTCATAAGGCGCCCAATTAAGAACATTGCTAAGCCCTGAATATAAATAATATAAATAATTTCCTTAAGACTCCTTCTAAACTATTATTATCCAACGTTACCTCTCTTCCAGAACTTCTTTGGTGTTCCAAAAAATGGCGGAAATGAAGATCAGATCCTGAGAGAATTCCTCACCTAACTCCTTCAAAACTTCTGAAGGAATGATAAGTGCTCTTTTCAAAATGTCTATCATTTCAATATTTAGTAGTAGGCATTCTCTCCAATTACCACAGGATCAAAAAAGGTTTTATCATCATTATCTTTTCAAATACCTCTATCATTTACTTCTTTCATTTTTTTCCAAAAATGGAGTAGAAATACTAAAAGATCACTTCTGTCATTTATACATTTTTAAGCAATTTGACTATTCTATCATTGCTCAAGAGGCCTGCATCACTGTTAAGATCCTTTTTACTCCAGACACATTAATACTTATTTTCATACTCTATTTCCATTGGCACAGTTTTCTTCAGTGCCTTCTTTTGATGATTTCAGCAATTTTCTGACACAGATGCATATTTTTCTGCAACATACTGCAATACATATTGATCTTTTCCTGATGTACTTGCACTTTCCTTTTTATATATGTTTAGATGTTATCATTGGTTACAATAAATTTAATATTTTTTGTGTTAATACAGAGCTAAGTGAAGTGGGTTATTTCTTGAAACTGACCTGCATTTCTTGAGTTTTAAAGGAAAAGGAAGACAAATGTTTTCCCAAGGGCTAAGATGCACATTTTATGGTTAGACAAAAGCCCAATAAGTTGTATAATGTGACCACTGTGTAGCCATTTGGGTTTTATACGTTGTACATTTATTAAACAAAGGAAGTGAAACTGAAAACTTTCAGTCATTTCTAGGTATAGGGGCTTGATCATCATAGCATATCATAAATTTAGATCTCTAGAAGTTTTTACAGAAACGACAAATACTTGTAGAATTGTTAAAATCTATTCTGCCCTGTAATTATATAAAATAACTGCAGAGGCAATCTACTAGAACATTACAAAGATACCATGCTTTGGTCTTTCCTCATTATGATCCTGCTGCACTTCTTAAGCTAAGCAAACTAAGGAGATGTACTAGAAAAAAGCTCCTCTTATATAAAGCTATTGCTTCCTCTTTCCTTCTCAAGCAACTCTTTTATTTCTATATTAATTAAATGGCTACAGCAGGATACCAATCAATGATGAACCAAACTTTTGGTTGCCACAAACTGCTTTATGCTAGCAATAATTCTGGTCTTATATTTTTCTTGTGGACCTCATGACAGAGCCCTACGGGAACTAAACTACTGCAAAATCTCTGCTGCTATGAGTATGTGTGTGAAGAAAAGGGCAGACAGGGTGAATAATATATAGCTGCCATTAAAAAAAACATATTTAATGCTATGAGATGTAAAAGTATAGGTTTCATGGCCTGTATTTTTAAATTTTACTGCTCTGCTTTTTTGCTGCTACTTCCATGGAAAGGCAGTAAAATGTCAGACAATGTTTACTAAGCAAGTATCTGAATCCCAGTTTAAGAACAGGACTATAAATGAATTGAAGAAAACACATTACAGTCAAAGGCCTGCATTTCAAGGGAATTATTCTTCACCTGATATGAATTATGAAAAAGTTATAGGATCTTACATGTGGTCTAGTATCTGTAAAAATACCACATTTAAATAAATTGGCCCTGTCACTATGATATAAGAGAAATCAAAGATAGTGATGAAACCAAGATAAAACATCTAAACTAGAGACCAAACCCATTGAAAGGTCTGCATCCAGTCTCAGCTCATTTTCCATCAGGAAACAGAATAACCTCATTTATTTAAAGGTTAAAACAGAATGTATTTAAGTTAATGGAGTGCTTGTGTTTGTTTAAAGATATAAACTCCATCAGCAATAACAGACTTTATGACATCAGGCATCATTCGTAATTAGTAGTGCCCTGGATTTCAAATTGGGTAATTGGGGTTAAAGACAAACAGGTGACTCTCCTTCCTATCACCCTATGGTGAAAATAAGAAAGTTCTGTCATCTTGGAAGAATTGCCCAGATGTCATGAGATTTCAGAACAAAGTCAAGTCGAGATGGCAATACCAAGCAAAATGTGCCAAGTCCACTCCCCACTCCATTAAATAAGTCAACACTGCTGTTCTTGGCATTATTTCTTATATATTACAGTAAGTGTATGGTGTGATGATGAAGAAAAGGGAAAATAGTTACTGCCCAAGATCCCTCTGGGGACTGAAAACAACATTTTGTAGCAGCTGACACTTCTAAAATGTTATGGGTTGCTGAAAATCCTTTCCCCTCTCCACAACTGCACATACTAACTTTGGCATGTCTATAATTCCCACATAAGAACACTTTTATCAATAAATTTTAATATTATAAACACTTATTATGAGAATTTATAACACACTTCTCAGCACACCACCATCCATTAAAACTATCTCTTATTTGTCAACTTGCAGAATTACAAATCTTGTGCTGGTTGAAGAAATGAATATGAGCATCTGTTTCCTACAATGGCATCAATGAAGACAGAATTGACAGGGTAAAGGATTGGTATTTGTGAGCTCTCATTTCAGAGAACTTTAAGTCTATGTTAATCCTAATGTGCAATCATTACATTTTACTTTGACTGTATATACTGGAACAGCTATTCAACCTGAGCATGGTGTGTGTCCCATAAGTATTCACTTTCAAAATGTCAGGATGTGCTCGGGAGCAGGTGCAGAACAGTCTCAATTTCCTCTAGAATGGGGAAGATGCTCTTTAGAATAAAACAGTATAAATATCACAGGTGTTATGCTGAAAACCTTTAAAAGAAAAGCAAAACAACTTGAACACCCTCAAGATCTATTTTGGCAAGCCATGCAAATGGCATCTCTTACAAGCAGGTTTTAAACTAATGCATTTGCTTCATACTGCAGGGGTTAGCCAGAAGTTTGGAGGTTAAACCAAAAGAATCACTCAAGTTGGAGGCTAACTGTATTTTCTCTTTCAGCCCAGTTCTTAAATGACTCCTATTGGGTCATGTACAATCAAGAAATCAAACTGATACAGTAAATGTATTTCTGTGTGAAATTACAAAGGGGTTTAGATATGCCTATAATGGTTCAGGGATAACGTATCTAATCTTAAGGCACAGAGTGACACAAGCTATTAACTACATGAGGTTCTCAGCATCTTAGCTGCCCGTAGTATGGAGTTCTACCCCTTTCACATGAACAAATCACTGAGTGTTATTTGTATTGAGATTGATTCTTACATATGGGAGAGGATGCCTTACACCATTACGGCATGGTGTAAATACATTTCATGTACTACATAGAATTTAGAATCAGTGTTTATGTAGTGTTTTAGGAGTAGGAATAAGTTTTATTATCTCCTCTCTACAAACAGAGGGGGGGGTAAAACAGACCACTATGGGCTGCAGATTTGCTTAAACTTCATATGGCTGAAAAAAGAGAAATGTTACATCTTTCTATGTTTATGAGAGATAAAGATTCCAAATGCATAGAAAGCAAGTAAGGACTTGCATGCTCTGCATCAAATAAGGAGTGAGTGATATGAAAGCTTTAGCAGCTAAACAAAGCCGATGAGCAAGTGTACATTTATGTTGGGTATTCTGCGTTGATGTTTAGTAGTTTTACTACAGAGGTAAGCAGCTGATTATTATTCCCCAAGAGTGAAAGGAAGCCAGTAAGCAATTATTCTGAATTGTGGTATGAGACACAATGCCTCCCAGAGCTATTTGTAAGCTGATTCAATTCACCTACTATTGTTTGCTCAAGCTTGTGCTTAAAAACCACTGTTTATCCAAGGTAATATTGTTGTGCGTGAGCGGTCAGGTCTGAAACTGAACGAGCTTTCTTGTCTCATCACCTCCTTGCCTGCTTTCAGAGATATTCTGCAGCTTTACTGGTGGAAATGGAAGATCGTCTCCTTCAAACAAAAACATTGGCTGAAGGAGCAGTGCTGTTCCCGAGTGTTGGTGGGAGACAAAAGGAGATGTGCATGCCAGCTGTTATGGGACACTAGGGAGGGAAGAAATGGACCAAGTCTTTGTCTTCCATACATGCTGATGGAAATGAAGCAAAATAGAAAATCTAAATGTATTTCTGAATAATAACTTCTAGCATTTGAAATATTTTTCCATTTTGAAATACCATAATATTCCCTTATTCTTGCCAGGATGGAAATTCCTCTGGGTTCCAGATTCCTCCTGAACTAACACACAGAAAGGAGTCTGGGCAAGCAAGCAGGCACAGATGTAAACAGGCAGTAGTTATCTCATGTTGCCAATGGAAACCTCTCAGACCTCAGTGGAAATCTCTCCAGTCACATTCAATTATTCTTTTTCGGGTTTTTTTTTCAGAAAAGTTTTAACCAGCCTTCAAAAATCCAAATGTCAAAGGCATCTGCTTAATAATAGCTGGTTCAACCAAAAGCTGTAGTTGGAATGTATTAATATAACTCCTTGAAATGTGTGATGTATGTGAAAAATTGCAGTAGGAGAGTTTGTATATATAGAGATATCTGTATGTAAATAGAACAAAAGATAAAGGTTGTAGCAAAGATGGCATATGAAGCTAACATGAAGACTTCGTTTATATACCTATTGTGTATTTGGAAATGATTTAGACAAGAAGACTTTTTTTTAACCTATCCTGTGGCATTGTCCTTGAAATTCTTATTTTCTTATTTTCAATTTTCTTAAAAGAAAAGCAAAATATAACCTTTACCAGACTATTATCTCTGTTTAAAAAAGGAGGTCTGTTTCTGTAGTCTGATACACAAAATGTGAAAAGTCCAGACTTTGCACAAACACAATGACATGTAAATTAAATTAGACCTAGAAGAAAGAAGAATTAATTTCATATAAATTATTTCATATTTATACATTTCATATAAATTATTGAAGAACCCATACTGTGACATAAGTGTACAGTTCAGCAAACTATATAATTTTAGACAGAAACAGCTGTAAGCAAAGCCGGAATGAAGGGAACAAGCTAAATTAAATTAGAATAGGTGATTTGGGATGTATGTAGGGCCAGCCTTTAAAGGCATTCAAAAGTGAGCCCTGGTGTTAGGCTCATTTAACTCTCACCAAAATGTCACACACTGCTCATGTCTTACTTTAAAGACAGCCCATATTTCTAACCCTGCAGAAGCCAAAGACCAAGTTGCCCCTATCCTATGGCTAATCAGAATCAACATCTTGCTACTAAACCAAGGAAAAGTCACCCTGATTTTAGCCCATCATTGTGGAAAATCCATAGTAACCTCTTGAAATGTCAAGCAGTTAAGCATGCTTAAAACAATTTAAATGAGAGAAGACTTAAATCCCAGAAGACAGGTCCATGCCGAGTGTAAATATCACAACTTCTTTAAAACAATTTTATGTATCACATTACACAGTGAGCGAGAATTTGCTTACATATTGTTTCCTGCCATCCCCCAAATAATTGTATTTTATATATATATCATTATTCTGCACTCAAAAAAAAAAAAAAAAAAAACCTACTAAGACAATCTACTCCTTTAGTTAAATTTAGGACAGTAAAAGCTCTAAAAGGAAGTATGTGGAGGAGAGAAGGGTTAGAGGGGAAAAGAAGAGTCAGAAATTATCTCTCATCATTGTTTCTCTTGTTTCTCATAGGTAAACTATATTCCTCATCTGTTAAGACATAATTGCATTTTTGCAATTATTTTCTCCTGTCAGGAGACAACCTGAGAAAAGACCTCATTGTCTCGTTCTTTGGAACATACAAAACTTCCTTAGTAAGGTTGCTGCCTTCGGTTTAACCTACCTAGTCTGCCAGAAAATCATCTTTGTCCTCTTCTGAGGCTCATCATGAATCTTGCATGAACCATGCCTGTCTTAAAACCAGGTATTTTTGGGTTTTTTGTGATTATTTTATTATCAAGATGTCTGATTTCCTTTAAATTCTATGGGTATTTTTTAGAAATAATTTTGACAGTGCAAATCCTCAGCACAAGCTTTGCTGAGAGACTCACCATTGCAGATCATTAAGGTTAAAACCCAATTCCGTCTCCTTCCAGTTGTTTTTCAGGATTGTTATCTTGTGGGCTGTCTTGAATGTTAAATCAAGGAAGTTCTATCTGAATAATGTCCTCAAATAATTGTAAATAATAAATAACTGTTTCAAGCCAAGGGGATGTTCAAAATGTTTGTTTCGAACTAAAATCAACAACATCTCTTCAAAGCAAATAATTCATATGCAAGAGCACTGTCTATATACAAGTGCAGGATTGATTGGGTTGCCTCTCATAAAAGTGATTGAGCAAGAGTTATTTACTGAAGTAATCTGAAGAGAAGCTCTACTCCATGATCTTGAAACATTTTATGTCTTCTGTGTGCTAGACCATGAACCTTGGCAAGAGAAAAAAGTTAAAATTTTCTTGTAAACTCTGTTCCTCAAACTCTTGAATAGAAGTACAATATGCACAGATAAACAATCACACAGAAGTCCAAAATGCTTGTTGTGACTCTGCTCCCCACAGCTGGATAGCAGAAGAGCCTGAAATAATCATAAAAATACAGGGTTGGTGTTTTAGAGAGGCTCCATAATAATATCTGGGGATTCATTCAAGCATCCCTCAGGTGCCTTAGCACATTAACAGGCAACTCTGAAACTTGAGTTCTTGCTCACTAGAAAACATACGACAGACAGAAAGTGAAGAGCTTCCTTTGATTTAGATTAGATTTATAATAAAAAGATTATGACCTGAGGCTGTTTCTCTCACTAATGACACTGAGACATATTTCACAGCTTTTTACTCTTCTATTCTGTCTTGAACCAGCGTTTAGAAAACCATCAGCAGTTTCTATATTTGTGTTCTAAACCATGCTTAATAAATAAATGTTTGGCTTCAGCTATTTTCAAATCTTGCAAGTTTTGGGGGTGGGTTTGTTAGGGTCTCACTCAACTCAAATAAGATGTCATTTATCTATCACATTTATGGATTATTTGATTGTGCTTTATTTGTGGTCTGTGCCCCTCCACAACTCAAATAATCAGCCACAGCAGTTCTGAGACATCCTTGCGGGAATTGAGCTCAGTTCCTCTGCAAAGAGACAGAGGGAGCAGTTTCTGCATCATTAAATTTCAATTTAACCCTTCAAATAAGGCTTGAGTAAGTACTGAAGAGACACATAAGCTTTGTGCTAACCTTCTTCAGAGGAATGAAGTTAATTCTACTGTGATTATCCTTTACTGTGTATCTGTACACCTGCAACTCACTGACCAAAGGAAACACCACTCTTAGCACAGTGTTCTAGGCAGTGCTGTTAAACATTTCATCTTTCCTTTTAATAATAGTTTGATACAAGGGGTTGCCTTTGTGCTGTTGGTTTTTCTAAAAGAACTCCTACTACTGTAACGGGCTTTGTAATGAACTACCCTTTCCTGTAACATTAACAGTTTAATTCAAAGTTCATCTTCCATGCATATGCATCAAAACATTGGTATAAAAGCACTTGACAACTAACATTTTAGCTAAAATATGTTGTTGTAACACCATAATTTGACTAATTCTACTGACAAGCCACAAAAATACATGTCTTAAGTGATTCCATCCAAAATACAAAACAAATTCACCTTTTTTTTTTTTTTTCAGGCTGAGTGAGACAGATTGCCTGGGTCAACTTTTACTTATTTTCAACTTTTTAATAGCAATTGAAAAATAGATAATGGATCATTAGCATCACAAGCAAAAATACAAAAGAATATTGCAAAATCCATAATACTGGCTGACTGTAAAAGTTTGCTAGATTTTTCTCCTTTCATTTTTCTTAAATTGACACACATTCTTTCATAGCATGATTAGAAAGAAATGCTAACCTGATGAAAGCACCATTACGATATATTGTATGTATTCTGTGAAACAGGTATTTTTTAGAGTCTTGACGGCACAGGCTTTAAAAAATGCTTTTGCTTTTCAAAGATACATGCTGAAAAATGACAAACGTCAAAATGTCAGTATAATCAGATGGGACCAGAGAGGAAGTAGGCATATATCTCAGCTACTTGCCTAAGAAGCTGCAGCAGAGATCCTTATTACTATTTCAATTGCAGCTGAAATGTGTTTCCACGCAGACAAATTGTTGGAGTATGTGCACGGCACTTAAGTTCTGCTTTAGCATCCTAAGTAAGGCTTATTGCTAGAGCCTCTCCATTTAGGTTATTTTCACCATGAATGGGACATGCTTTATATAATTCAACATATGGCAGTACAGACATATCAGAGAGGTTTACAGTGATGAGTCTGACAAGAAAATTATTCCTGAAACAAGCTTAAACACTTGAGTAAGGTAGTCTGAGTTAAGAATTGCTATTACTATTCTAGTGGCATAAACATCCAATGCATACACAAAGGAAAAAAAATTATTAGGAATCATTGAATCATTCTGCTGGAGCAGACCAGCAGCCATTCTTCCTATTCGCACAACACACTTTGTTTTGCCAAGACTGTCTCTCCTGCATGCAAACAACCTATAAGCTATGTACTAGACACACATATATAAATACACATATGCACATATTGATCAATCACAGCTAAAAAAAGCTATTTCAAAGTACTTTTATGTCTTAAAAAATAATTAGGCCTGTATGCTAGAAGGTAGCACAAACCAGCGCTGTGATAACAGCACATCTATAGCACTTTGCATGAATAAACTTTATACTTCGGCATCAAATTATTAATATGATTTGCTAAGGAGATGTGTGTAATCACCTTGTTCACAAGCATGTCTTTGTGTCCATTCCCTATCTCTTCTCCCCATTTCCTTGCATGGTCTATTTCAAATGTTGTTGAAATATGAGACAGGAGCAGAGGTCTCAAAAATCCAAATATCTCAAAAATATTTCAAGAAAATAAGGTAAAAGAGACATCCTAGCCAGAAAAGTCTACAAGAAGTTCCATTTGGAAAAACACTGGGCAGAGCTTACAGCAAAGCCTACACCGAAGTCAGTTAACTGGAAGACAACCCTGAAGAAAACCTGGTTCCTCATTCCAGAGCTCATAAATCTCCTTGCGCAGCCTGGAGGAAGGGAAAGATGCAACTGGTGTATTTCAGCAGCTGGGCAGAGAAAGGCAAGACAGCTCATCTGGCTGACCTTGAAGGAGGTAGTGCTTAGGAAGTTGAGTTTGTTTCTTGATCTACACCAAACACGCAGTCTGTGAACTGAGACAACCAGCATCGAACACGGGTGCTGAGAGAAGGATGCAAAAGCAAGAGTCATGGCCAGGTTTGTGAGTGAAAGCATTATTGGCAGGCTCAGGCTGTTTAAGAGATGGGTTCCACTCTCTGGAATCGTCTTTGAATAGAGATGGATGGTGTTCCATGCTCTACGTATTATGGAATGCCTCAGTTGTTCTAATGTGTAATGTATATATGACATTCCAGTATCCCTGTGGAAGAGGAACCTTTCTCCCACCTATAGGCCTAAAAGGGTTGAGCAAAAGAAGTCAACTAACAACCTCTTAAATTAGTGCCAATGAAGCAGTGATTTGGTATAATAAGGTGAATGTTTATGAAGTGAACTAATAAGAGCATTTTAAGATCTGTCTTTAATGTCAATAATAGGGAAAACTGACTGTTATATGCAAAAAATAGAGAAGACAAAGATATTTGTTCACTCCAATATCTCTGTTGGCTTGAATTTCACTGGCAGAAAGTTAACAGCACAAGTCAATGAACAGACTCGAATTTCACTTTCAACATCTGAGTTTTACTGAAAGGAAGTTGTGGAATCTGAAAAAAAAACCAAGGTGCTTGAATTACATTCAACACTACTACTATTAAGTGATTCATACTGTATATTATAATCAAAATAGGTACTGAATAATTACCTCTGAAAGATTATTAGAGAATAATGTGTTTATGTGAATACTAGCATATTGCTAGTATTTTAATATGCATATTAAAATGAAGCAGTATGACAACAGCAACAAATTAAAATAAAGGCATAATGTTTTACTTACTAATAGCTATTTATCAAGTAATTTAGCATATTCTAAATACTCTTTGGAATTTTTTTTTTGTTTATTGAATGCATATTTACCAGTAAATGGAAGGTACTTTATTTATGGCTGACAGAACTGTTACTTAGAGCCACATTCAGGACTTTACCACAAAATTGTAATATTTACCCTGTATGATGTTTTCCCGAAAATCCTCCAAAGACAAAATTTTGTCCCATGCTTATTCCACAAAGTGTTATGCAGCAGCATGGAAAATAGTCTAAGGCAATCCTATATAAATCATCAGAACACATTACACACACACCTATCTCAGACTTGCTGATAAATATAAGATTGATTCTATCAGAGAGTATCTTTCTATTACAGATATTTAGTACTTAAAGTATTGTAAAACTTGGTGACCATACCATGAGATTTCAAAATGGTAAAAAAGGAAATTATTGCAAAATATGCAAGATGCCATTTTGCATCTGGCAGTTCAAGAAGGAGTTATAATGTATATGTGTGTGTGTGTGTGTGTGTGCGTGTGTGCGCTAGTCAAACAGTCTATTCTGGGGGGGAGAAAGTGAATAGACCAATTCTTCTGCCGCAGGCTGTATGATTCCAAAGTTGGAATTAAAGAGGAAAACATGCTTTTGTTAAGAACATGCATCCCATGAAGACCAATATCCTTGATATTCTGAGGAGTTCTTATAAACTCACTAAAGCATCAGCCTTGTGATGTGGTGGTGTTGGGCACAGATGTGTTTAGAGTAAGAAATGGTCCAGTACTATTTCACTAAAACACCCACAACAGTCCCTGACCATCTGCTAAGATAACCAGCAGTGAGAGACATAATGATTGTGAATACTGGAGTATTTTTTTTTTTTAATAGTAGCACTTCCATGGTAAAAGTGTAATTAATTACCATAGCAGTGTATGGTATAGGAAAAATACAACTACAACCACAATCACAACCACAACCAACCCAATGGTATATAATTACCTGTATAAAAGATGTATACACACAAACTTTTTTCAGTGTTGAGCCTAATGAAAGATGTCTCCTTCCACTGACCACTGTTGGGTACCAAGGCCTGGCATCCTTAAATATCAGTCTTAAAATATCTAAGCCACATGAGGGCAGATGTAACAGCTGACTGTGACAGGTGTAAGGAGGTCCCTGAGTGTTTGGTATCCAAATGTGTTTGACTTGAAGAATACATTTTTGCTCAGGTATCACTGTCCTCCTTTCTGCAAATGTGACCCTTTAAATGACCCCCTTTTCTTGAATATATCTTCCTATGTCTTCTATTTCCTTTCTTCTACTGATTATTCTCCCCTCCTCTTCAGCCCTTTGCCCTTATCTTTCCCATATGCTGTTAAGCCTGATATTTAAAGCAAAAAAGTAGTCCTACTTAGTGCAGTTTAAGTTAGCAGAGAGAACAGTCCTTTTTCTACATTTCCTCTGCTCTTGAGACAATTAGAGTCAGCGAACACTAATTGGTTGGGAGCAGGTGGCTGAATCCCACCTAAGAGACTCATAGGGACTCAGTCAAAATTTTATATGGAAATCAATATTACATTAATATAGTATATTATTACAATATTACATTAATACAGTATGATAGCAAAATCAGCAAACAAGCAGGATCTTTCTTACAGGGGAGAATGGAAATGTTTAAAGTCACGTTTAAAGGATGACAGGTCCTTCTTTCAAGACCAGTGGAAAACTCTAAACAGAGCGTGTTTTCAGAACTGGTAGTTTCATTTGGAGAAAGAAGGAGAAATCATTGTTCATCAAGGGAGTGCCCTCTGTGAAATTCCTAATGATGGCAAGGGCAGAAAAGTAAGAGGGGAGGACATTCTTTACAAGAAATTGAATTTTAAAAAAAAGTAAAGATGCATGGGAAAATGCTTAGAAAGAATAGGAGTCAAAGCATCTATGCTTTTATATATCTGCTGTGAGATTTCTTAAATTACACTACAAGCAGTCCAACTTTGTTCATAATCTGATTATGTTCATAATCTGTATCTATCTACATAAAGTCATCCATGGAAATTGAACAAGCAGTTACCTCACTACAGTGCCAATCTATATTCACACACTTAATACTACCAGTCCCTAAAGTCATTAATATCAGACCTGTCATCTATGAAAAATTGGTTCACATACTAAAAGAATCTTTATTGCAATATTTACAACATTTAAAACAAACCCAAAAAATAACCGTGGCAGTAACAGACACCAACAGCCACCAGCCAGTCTCTCTCCAAATATGCTTTTTCACTCTCTCTCACCTTTTCCTTTCTGTGTGTCTGTCTTTTCTACAGGCTCCCTCACTGGCATTTACAATTGGAGTATTCAGTTCAGATGTCTACTCTCTGTCTCACAAATCTCAACAGAAATGTTTTTTTATCTGCTGACACATTTGTACCATCTGGGAGAAAAGCAGAAACAATTTGGCAATAACAAAGAAGTGCCAGTGCTGTCCCTGTGATGTCTTCCAGAAGTCCTTGCTCATAAAAATCAGAATAGAAGCATTTTCAGCTTTGTTCCTCCCACTAAGCAAGAATGTAACTTTAGTGGAATCAGTGACTTCATGTAAATTTGCAGAAACAAATTTACATAGATATCTATAGAAAACTGAGTTAAAATTGAATATTTTAACACACATTAAAAAAAGCACAGGCATCTCCCCCCCTTCCCCCTCCCTCCCCAAAAAAAGTCTGTAATAGCATGAGGAAAGAGAAATAGTAAATTCATTGCTACCTACTTGTCTAGTAGAAAGGAAAGGACTTCAACCAATTCCACAGGAAGCAACTCAGTCTACTGAGACCAAATAAATTTTATCAACATTGCCATTGTCTTTGTCCACAGGTTAATTGTGTAAGCTTATACACTGAGAACATAAACCTTGGAAACCAGGGAGCTCCAACACACTCCAGTTGGTGCAGGATTTACAGCAATGTGATGTGTTACCTTAGCATAAGTGAGCACAAACTCTGGTGAAACTCACATCCAGGTTCTTGAGATGCATTTGGGATTTGAGATCTCATGCATACTTCTCTAAGTTAGAGATAGGCACTGACCAGAGGTCTCACACTAGAGGTCTCACAGCCTCTGGTTCTCTTCTACCCCAGAAATTTCAGGCAAAGAAATATAGTGTAATGCACTTTTCAGCACTGAGAATTCTTCAGTATGTCTAGCCTGCAAGTCTTAGATGGCAAGCAAGAGAAATATTCCAACTGCATGTACTACACTACATGTATTTTTAACACATTCAGAGTTGCCTGGGAGTTCAGAAAAACAGGCAAAATAAATAAATAGTTTTAGTCAAGTAGTGGGATGAATGGCTATTAAACACATCTCTTTATGAGAAGCTTGCCTCAATGCTTGTGTCTAGGCAAGCAAGTACAGAAAGAGAAAAAAGCACTGAAAAGTGTAAAAGACCACGTGGGTGGCTACCCTAGGAAAGAAAGCCAACAGGAACACAAGAAAGGAGTAGAGAGAAGAAGCAAAACATGGGAAGAGTAAAGTACTACAAGGGCAGACACGATATTTTCATCACTCATGAAATCCATGTACTGAGAGGCAAAGTAGCCTTATGTTTACTTAATGGGAGAACAAGCTGTGAAGGAAGAATGAATTACTAGATTTAACAATATATTTCTCATGTACCTCTGTTCAATAAAGGCTGATCCCAAATATGAGGTTTCATTATGATTTATCCCCAGTGGTCTTCTCTACAGAAAATAATGAACTTCATTAATAACAGGAGCCGTGTAAAAAAGCTTCTCTCACACATAAGTGGCATGCAAACCACATTTACATTATCAGTTGGAAGTCACACAACCTAGACAAATTTTCAAGACCACACCTCTGACATTAATGTTTATTGTAAAATCTCGGACACTCCAGTCAAAGGTCTACACCTTGCAGGAGGCACTTAGAAGCACATCACAAGACAATGATTTCTGATGCAGAAAGCTTTTAAACATGATGGGATTTTGCTGTATTAACCTTTGAAACAGAGGTTGGGTTCACTCAGAAAAGACTGAATGCAAAAATACAACTGCAAAACTACTATTTGCTGTGGTAGTCAAGAAGGACAAATTCAAAGAAATCAAAATGTTCCTTCTCTTCTGTATGGTGAGCAGGCAACCAGATCACAAAAGTATCATTATACTGCACTCTGAAGAGCAAAAGACTAGTTAGGTAAAGAGGGGGGAATTGAATTCATGTCAAAATTTACGGAACAAAATATTTATTTACAGCATTCAGAGAATCAATATCTTTTTATTTAGAGGCCAAGGAAGGTCTGAATATGTAATGGATATAAAATCACTTAGCTAGAAGGTCTGAGGTATTTTACAGGATCTTCGTGTAATCTAAGGGACAAATTTATTCAACTTACATTTTAGAGAGACATAAGAGGTCTCACTCTCACACAGTAAGTGCTCAAATCAAAACAAACTTGTGCTTTGGCAGTTTTCCAAAAAGGGTTGAGCATTTCTTGATACTTCCTGGGAGCATGTTATTTACATACTTGCAACCTATCACAATTCAGTTTACCAATGATAGCTTGAGTTTTCTGCTTTGTCCTTTAAGCAGTTTTGTCATTGAATATAGTAGGCATCATAGAGTAGGATTTTGGACATTTCTGCTCTTATATTTTGATAGAAAGCACCTTTCTGTGGGAAAATCACAGATAATAAATCACTGAAATAATAAACTATGTTGATAGCACATCTGTTTTAGCAGTATGCAGTGTCACACAGAGTGCTGCTGAATAGACTGTGCCTCTGGAAGAGGCTTTCACATCTGTTAAAGGACCTTTGCACACATTCACATGAATTCACATTTCATGTTCCAATTTTTTTTTCTGAAATTTTATCTGTACAAAAAGACCCAAAATCTTAGGAACAAGTATGACTGGGAGTATAGCAAATTCAAAGAGTAAAGATACAGTTGGGTTTTTTTTTGTTTGTTTGTTTTTTTTCTTTCCCTCTCACTAGGTGAATCAGCAGGAAATCAGGGGAAAACCCAATGATGGGAGTTTAAAAGGAGGTCATTACAGACCAGCAATGGCATTACAGGAGACAGAGAGGGAAGCAGAAAGAATCCAGAAAACACAGATATCAGCCAAAAGGAAAAAAGTATTGGTCCTATCAACGACATGTTAAACTTGAATTCATAGAAACCTCTTGTTGATTCTGAGCTGTTGGCACTATGTCCTTCCATAACCTTGACATTATAATTCTACCACTTTTCATCTCAACTCTAGACACATTTCATGGAGACTAACACTCTCCTTACTACCCAACAGTAACACTGCCAGGATAATGGCAATAATGACTAGATATGTCTAGGCACTCAGAAGAACCCCATTCCCAAAGGCACAGTCATGGGCAGAATACTAAAACCTAACAATGTTTTAGTGGCACTAACACAAAAGGAGGGAAA
>VWYO01006305.1:239992-250183 GCA_013400275.1 Rhadina sibilatrix | reverse complement strand
AAAAAAAAGAAAAGAAAAAAAAGTGGTACAGATCTCAGCAGAAGCCAGAACAAATAAATAAAATTTACTATATTCAATCAATCAATCAATTACTTTGCAAATATATTCCCTTAAGAAATGTCAGGTTTTTCCTGAACTATATTAACTAGACCAATGATATTCTACTTAGACAATAAATTTCTTATTCCTTTCATAAGACCATTTTTCAGGACTTAAAAAATCTGAGTGCCACCCATACTCAGATGAAGCAATTGTTTTGTTAAGTTTTGGCAAGAAAGCTCCAGTTGCTCATGTGTAATCAGTCATTAGCTTAACTCTTTAGAAGTCTTAAAAACAAATTTAATCCCTACTAACCATGACAAAGAATACCAGGACTGTCTTGTTACCTTCTTATTTTACACAATCACTAAACAAATAAAGTAAAGGCATATAGAGTATATTCTGACTCACTGCATATCATCAACCTAAAACATAGAGAAAGGGAATGGGGAAAACTACCAGTATAGGGTTTGTCATGCTAACAGGTTTAAAAGGAGGTTGGCCAAGAGTATTCCAGATGGCTGAGTTTTATATTAACTGTTCACAGAGTGAAATGGGCTGTTGCTGTGAGTGATGTCCTACATTAGTAAATGTTGGTCTTTCTCATCACATAAATCATAAGTTATCTATCTTCCTGATGCTATCAGTCCTCGCAAGATGCCTCAACCATGACAAGAAATAATGAGAGATTAATTGAACTGTTAACCTGTTCTGTAGTATTAGCCATTGGGAGAGGGAAAGATGGTCCTTCATGGAGAATTCTGTCACCACACCACACCTTGGAGAACAAATGCTCTGAATTAGCCCAGGACTCTGCAGAACGTATAGAAGTAGCAAGAATGACATTTTAGATAATTTTGTAAAAGAGGGTTTAGGCTGCTGCGATTACAGCTCATGCATAAACTGAGTCACAGCTTTGAAGGGTATAAATGATGACAACTTTAGCAAAATTGAAGGTACCCCCCAGGCATCTGATAAGTTTCCAGCCCAGGCAATATTTTCAGGAATAAACATATGCTGCAGCTGGCAAGGACACAAGTAAAACAACAAGGCAAAGCTATTTGAATATATCAAATACTCAAAAAATCACACACAGCAGTATTGGCTGAGATTGGGAACAAATTATTTCTGTTCCTTGTAAAGAAGAATACTTACACAAAATAATGTATCACCTTGCTCATTTGCACTCTTTACTAGAAAAAATAAGCTTGTGTGTGCAATAAAAGCAATGCAGCAAACAGTGCTGTGTAGCAGAAGCAGGTGTAGCATGTGGGGGCTTACTTTGAATTAGTCTGGTATCATGGAATGAATGCTCCTGTTTACTTTCATTTGAAGGAACCCTAGCTCATGTAATCCATGACAGAAAGCAAGTGCAGTCAGAGAAAACAATCAGGATATTCATTCCAGAAGTGCTAATGCAAATATTGACACAAAATTTGATTTCAATGAAAAAGAAAGAAGCATAAAACATAGTTAATCAGTGGGGTTTTGTTCCCGTAATGAATTAGAATCCTCAAAAGAGTGAATTAGATCATAAAAAAACAAACAAACAAAAAACCCACAAAACAAAAACAAAAACAAAACAAAAAACAAAAAAAACAAACAAAAAACAAACAAAAACACAAACACAAACAAAAACAAAAACACAAACAAAAACAAAAACAAAAACAAAAACACAAACAAAAACAAAAACAAAAACAAAAACAAAAACAAAAACAAAAAAAACCAAACCAAAATTGTAGTTCAACACCATACACATGAAAATCCATATTTTTATGGACATAAGTCTGTACAAGTTGGCTTCAGTGGGACTATTGTAGCCACGATTCGTGCCTCATGTTTTGGTTTTGGGAATATCTTTCCCAGCACTCTGCATAGTACACAAGGTCACACTATTGTAAACTAAAGATGTTTTCCACACACTTTCCCAGAGGAGGGACTTTGCGTGATGGTCTCATCAAGTGACCAATGGTCACTTGGGGTCCCCACCTCTAAGGTGGGTGCTTTGTAAAAGGTATAAAATAAGCTTGGAAAAAAAATGACTTGGCCCCTCCTCATGAGGGGTCCAAGCAGCCTTCTGAACCAGACTCGGTCTCCTCATTCATGTCCCACAGCAACAACTATTATGTGTTGCCATTTCAGCAAAACAATTAGAATGTGTCTTCACAGTTACCTGCAGATACCTCCATTCATGCATTCAGTTGAGTTACCTGAGCACAAAGTCCTGAAAGACCGGCCCTACAAAGCAATGCAAAATCACATGCTGATATGTATAGATGAATTTAGCACTACATATCATTCATGTTTATCCAGTTCACTATGCCAGGACTGTCTGCACTTGACTGGATAAATGTGCCCTTCACTGTCAAATGGGCAAGGCTTGGCTGTTGTGTGGGGTTTTGCTGCTCTCCTCTGTCCCTTTAAGGAGTTTTCTAAAGTCTTATTTTTAGCCTTCTGTGCTTATCTTTTGTAATAGAGTCAGATACAATTTTATAAAAATAACCTTTTTGTTATTGTAAAATCTAACAATGCTTACATTCTTTTCATAAAAAAGAGACTGTTGATAAACTGTTAAATTGTCCAGTGTGGTTGAAGAGAAAGATTTTCTTCCTCCAATCCATGGTCACTGCTGGAATTCAATAAATGTTAAAGCTGTAAATAAACTCTCCTCTTTTCTGCCTTAGACACCACAAAGTGTAAGTGTTAGTTCTTTGTGTCATGTGCGACACTTGGCCAAATGGATGCTTTAAGATTCATATCTTAAACAGGTCTGAGCACTCTAAGACAAGCAAAAATGTGGGGGGAACTACGGAACAAAGAGTACATCATGAATTGATGACACAAAATAATTATTGTTTAAAGACTTGATAGTACTAGATATAAATTTCACATATGTAAAAAATACAATCACTTGTATTCATATATTTTCTCTGTCTCTGTTTAGCTAGAATTCAAAATTTGGTATAAAGTCCTGATACAAATAACTCCTTGCTATTTCAGATTAGTAATTTGAGCCAGTTTCTGAGATCATGTAAAGCTGATTCATTCAAATGAAGCAACATATGAAAAACATTATGAAACTCCCTTACAAGAATATCCACTTTTGCTAAGCAGAAAGCATAGCAAGAGAAATAACTTGGGTTTTTCCTACTTGAAAAAGACCTGAATCTATGCCTTCTTAATTGTGAAATGTATTAAGAGTTTTCAGAAATGACATTATTCTCTAATGCTCCTGTCCATTAATGGAGCACATTCATTGTACTTATTAAGATGATGAAGAATCATTAGACTGGTGGGAATGAGGGAAAGAAAATTGAAACATTCCCTGCTAAGAAACTAATTTAACACAAAATGACAGGAAGTCAGAGGAATTGAAAAGTGGGAGATGTTAGAATTAGGTCTACTCATTTGAGTCAAGTTTGATGCCACCAACAAAGACTGCTTTGAAAAAAATCATCCTGACCCTCCTGCTCTCTGTATTTTTTCACAGAGTACTCTCCATTCTTTCTACTATCTTCTGACAGAATGTTTGTGCCCCTACTATATCCTTTGTAATGTTTTCTGAAACAGGGACTGAACCCTTCAACAGTGCTGGTGTGTTCACACTGCACTGCCTCAGATGGCTTTAAAAGGCTAAAAGCTACACTGTGTTATATTCTGGATATAGAAATGAATTGCAATCCTTTCACTTCACCAATGCATGTGGGTTGTTGACCTATCAGGGCTTGGAATGCACACCCAAAAGGCAGAGATAGCAGGAACATATGCAGCAGTGTTATGAGGGAAACATTTAAACTTTTTTTTTTTTTTTCAGAATGTTCTGTATCGTTACTGGAAGGACTTGTGCTCATCCTCGTGTTTTGAAAAAACCCCCGGGATGGCAATTTCTGTGCTATCGGTCATCTAGCAGCCTGGGAATTAGCCTGGGATATGAGAGCTCAACACTTTTTTAGATTTGACCTGATTCATATTCAAGAATTTGATCTTGCTGTTCTGCATCCACAGGAACTGTCCTAACACAGGTGAAATACACCTGTGGTATGGCACAATAATTTTATTATTTTTTTAAGTGGAAAAGATGAGACATAAAGAGTGTTCTAAGTTTTTAGTCTGGAGTGGTAGAGTGGTGGGTTTCATACAGAATACCAGATACTGATATTTTTTCCCTAGCCCTAGTTTCTAGTACTGAGCATCAGATCCCCACATCCTGGTTGAATTTTCCAGGCTCCAAGTATTTCTGGGGTTTGGGGTTTCTCTGCTTTTGGGAGAAAAAAGAAAAAAAAAAGAAAAGAAAAAAGAAAAAAAAAGGCATCTCACTTTTGGAATGCAGTATGTTTTTTTTATTATCATGAGATTCCTCACTAGCCATGTGGTAAAACAGTAAATAGAGATGATTTTCAAAACAAAGTCTGCAGCAGTCTCAAGTCCTCTAAAGTAGAAAGGAGGTTGGTTCACTGCATTTTGCTGTTTCATGGTTTCACTGCCCAAATTGTAACTGCAGAAGTGAACTCTAAGACTAACTGCACCTATGGGACAGCCCCCACCACAACACAAGGACACAACTACTAGAATTATCATTTTCACATCATAGAGATAGTGGCCCAAAAGTCAGCTCAAGACCCCAATTTCCAAACTTTAGTTTGTAACTCAGAACCTTGGCACTGCTTTATCCTGTTTCTAGTATTAACCTGCAGACATATGATCTGAATCCAAACACAGCCAAACAGGGACAAGAGAATTAATCTTCCATTCACTGGTTTGCTATTTTAAATCCAAGAATGACAGCAGCATGAACTGTGGAGCTGGAGGTGTGGGGAATCAGCCCAGGGAGAACAGCATTAGCATGGCTTTAGCATGTAGGCTGCCGGGAGCAGAGGATTCAATACGTGGGTTTGAGCAACCGGGGTGTTTGGGGAAGGGAAATCAAGCAGGTGGTGAACAGGAAAGCTGGATCAGTAAGTGGAAAAAAGCTGTCAGGGGAATCATTAGGAGCAGTTGCCTGGCCAGGTCCCATTTAGAAGCAGCAGCTGTGCCAGGCTGGTGAGGGGAGGGGATCTGCTCCACGCCAGATGTGCACAGCGTGCGCACGCTGTGCTGGCTGCCAGACACGGGCAGGAATAAAGACAGAAGCCGTAGGGAGGGTGAGAAGGAGAAGGAGGGAAGCAGCTGCCAGGTTACTCCAGGAGCCAGATGCTGTGCACAGAATAGCGTGTACCACTGCTGCAGCCCTGTGATCTCTGAGGAGTTCCTGTCTAGGAGTAAGGGGTTAAATAAATGTCCAGGGGGGAAAGTATTTCAGAGGCTGTAGGTGCTGATTAGGCTGATTCCACGCCTTTGTGATCACTTCCTGCAATCAAGATGAGCTGGTATTTTCTGCTTGAACTACAGCTTAATTTTATCACTGTAGAATACCTAAGAATTATTTCTTGGACTAGGCACTGGTTTAAAACTGCAGTAAAAGATATTAGATTTTGTTCTGCGAACTACCTCACAATGTCTGATTTTTCTCTTCATCAGATCAACTGTAACTCATGAATTCACTCAGAATGTATGTGTCTGACTCCTTCTGAAGCTGAGCTGTGATGAACACCACAGAACCCAACAGACCAAAAGTCTCAAGACAGTATCTTGGGACTATAAACATTTATTTCAACTTCACTTGGTGCTATGTGTTACTTCTACTCTGCATTCTCATTTCTTTGGCCATCTTTTGCTGAAACTCTTGTAATATATGGTAAAGATTATATTTCTGACCATACTGGGAGATCTGAGCTTTAGCTGGAATAGTAGAATCCAAGAAAATGTTCTGTCCTTCACTGCAAAATTTCATTATTTCTTACTTAATTTTCTGTATTTTTCATTAAGTTCCTGTTTTACCTCACTTTCACCTGCTGTATCAGTAAAATACTCCCTGTCTTTTTAGGAAGGCCTCAATTCTTTTTAAATTGTGGTTTTTTTTATACTTAAATCTCTCAAGCAGAATTCTGACACCCCACTCCCCTATTGTTGCTCCTGGCATACAAAAGTACAAGTACAAACTGAACTAAGCTAACTCAGCATTACTTCTACTTACATTACAATTCATCAAAGAGAGCATATCTGGTTTATGAAGCTTCTTTCTGCCTGTTCAAAAAATCACAATATAAATAAATATCTATTTTTATTTCTCCCAAGAGATCTAAGCTAACTGTTATAATATATAAAGAAAGTAGGAGCATGTTTTATGCAACAGAAAATTCTATCAGCAACATTGTACAATGAGAAGGATGAGACAAATAATTCATAATGATTATACTATTATAGAAGTTTAATCTGTCTATTGTCTAAGGCACCTATGCCAAGAGACTTCCAATCTTTTAAATATATTCAATGTTTATCCCATTTTTAAATGTCTAAAGGGATGAAAACAGGCACATGGTAATACTTCCTAGCTATTATTCATGGATCGAGTTATACTGTAATTGATCAGAGAGGTCACATAGCACACATTTTGAATCTGGACAGAAGTTGCATAGAAAAACATTTTAAAGCAAAAAGATGCATGTGCAAATGCAAAATGTGTTCTGCTAAACTGGGCACTTTGATAGATTTTAGTCCAGTAAAAATATAAAAATAATATAAATAACATGATTAAGATTAATTTTTATTTTAAAATATTTTAAAAACATGGAGAGAAAAACAAGCATTGCAGTAAGCTTTCTTATAATATTTTTATACAACTTTAAAGAACTATTATATTGTTAAAATACTATGGATTGTTTGTATTTATGCAAACACTTTAGTGATCCACACATTTAAACACGATTCCCTGCTATATTATTATGATTAGTAATATTGCTGTTGTAGCAAACACCTCAGAAAACTTCTATAATCACCTTGTGCTCCAGACTTAGATCTTTAGCACAGCTTAATTTCATCTTCAATTTAAATGAAATCACTTCCTGGGTTTATAATCTGGATCGCCAGCATGAAATAGGAAAGACCAGACTGTGGTCCCAGCTCATGCCACCTGAGTAAATAGTCCTTTATGAGTTTGCAGTCTGAATTAACAACAGCATTCACAAACTTCTCACTTTCACACGACTACTGCAAAGCTGGTGAGAAATGATGAAGGCAGATCATGGGCCATTAGTCAAAAGAGAAATCTGCTTTTGCAGCTAGTAAGTCATTCTTTAACTGCTTACTCCACCCTGTTAAAACTCCCACAGAAAAGTTCTTTTCTGCTGGACACCAACCCTCTCTGACTGATTTATTGTCCTCATTTCTCCCTCCTACTCCATATATAATTTGAAGTAGGCAAAGAAACACTATAAAATGCTTGGTTGAAGCTGATGAGTGTAGCACAGAGCACATCACCAAAACCAGAGGACAGGATTCCAAGTTTCAACATTAAGACAGCTTAACAGCAGCATCATTATTGAGTTCATCATTAAAAAATACTTTTGGAATTCCCAATATTAGACAATAATTAAGAAGCATATCTTGTTTTTCACTGAAATCAGTATTTATATTTGTGATAATAGTTATCATATGCTTTTACAGGACTTAGCTTCTACTTAAAAACTACTGTGGGGTGCAAATATATCTATTTAACTCTAAACGTATGATAGAAAGATGACCAACACATTTGGACAATCTAGGCCTGACAATATTTATTCAGATGCTTAATCACATGTAAGGAGTACAAATGGACTCAAGTTTTCCTCTTTGCCTTTATTTATCCATAAGACTTGAACACACAGACTGCAACTCACAAGGAATTTTCACCAAGATATACACTGAGGTCAGCACAATGCACTTAAGTATTTTCAAGCTTAAAACCTGGCTTCAGCTCTCCCATGCACCACAGAGAGGGGAATTGCTGCTTGAGCAGGGGAACTCAGACAAGCCACTAGAGCAGCAACCGTAAAATGAAAGAGGCAAGTAGTGCAAACCTTTCTCTGCCTTTATTTATCAAGATGGAAATAGCCTTGTTTCAGAGAAATTTGCATAAAAGTATCTTTGCCATTTCATTCCAAATCTAAAGAGGCTTTTTTTTGCAAGAATCCCTCCCACTAGAAAGAGGTAAAGATACTATATTGTAATTGTCTTAGATAATTCTGCCAATTATCATTTCAAAATAATGTTCTGTTTTGTTCTGAGAAGCTCATAATGCTTTAGTCAAATTGTGGTAAATAACGTCCCTCTGATTAATTTCCCCTCCAAAATAGCAGATTTTTTTTCTGCTTGACCACCATCATACAGACAGAAACAGCTAACTGAGGAGTCTGTGTGAAAGAGGGAAGGCAGAAACAACACCTGTACTCCAGGCTACTTCATCCAGCACTTGAATTAATACACATCCTAAAAGTAGTTCAGTTTCCCATTTTACACATTGTTTATATCTTGTTTTCTGCAAATAATCAGAGACTTCAGTGGAATTAACCCCATGACATACTTATGTCTGACTTGCCAGTCTGACTTAGCTTTTCTTCCGCATTCTGCTACAAGCCATTACAAAAAGGAGTCAATCAGAGAAGTACTTGAAGCACAAGACTCAGAAATATCAGCATCACACAAAATTCCCTTAGCTTTTATGATTCATCAGACTACAATATGCATTCCAAATTCATTTTCTAGAAGCATCTCCTTATTATCCACTCTTTACAAGAAAGAGTACTTCCCTTGGTCCCAACAGCCTCTGCCATGAAAGACAGCCACATACTACACCTTCTCAACTCATGTTGTGTCTCACCTCAGTTAAATACAGTGAGGGTAAATATACACTTTCTCTGTGCATCTCCTTAAACTCAAAACTCTGCATCAGCCCAATAGGAACTGCAGTGAAAGAGATCTTATTTTTCAAAGCTACCCAAGCCATTGATAAATGTTTGTGGGGTTTGGGTTTTGTTTGTTTGTTTGTTTTCCCAAGAGTTTCCTAAATACCCATAAGAGCCTGGTTTGGAAAATTCTGCAGGAAATACAGAAAAGAAAGATTAAAAGATTAATTTAGTTTACCTTTTTCTTCTCATTCTCACCCTCTGCCTAAGAGCTGTCTTGGTAGTTCTCCTCATTTAAACAGTAATTTAGTACATATGTTTATTCCCTCTTGTATACTTAAAGCATTTTATAGTTCCTAATTTCCTAGTTATAAGATTATACCCTCTGATTTCTGTGGCTCCCTGCCAAATATAACAGTTCATTCTGTATTATTGAAAACATATGCAGAAGCTTCAGCAAGCCTGATTTCCCTTCTGCCTTTTATTTCTTTCACAAATGTTCTTTCTGAACAGGCCGATGCCTCAGACTTTTTTTATTTATTTTTTTTCTTCATGGACTCACTGCAGTCACACTATCCCTTGCAATATGAACTGCTTCAGAAGCTGCTCACCAGACATTTAGTACAGGTGGCAAGCTCTGAGCAGAAATAAATTGTGCAGATGGTGTTCCACGAGCATTCAGACGCCCTAGCGGTGTTGTGGGCTCACCTAAAGAAGGAGGCTTTGGACTCCCACCCTGTGAAAAGCACTGCAATGTCTGAGGATTTGCATATGGGGCAGACTGAAGAAGCAGCTGTATGCAGCAAAAGCAGCTGCCAAGGTTATATCCCAACACTGTTTCACTTAGGCCCAGCAGAAAAACTGTTTGCATTGGGTTTTGTCTTGCTAACAAATTTCTTTATCTATTAATGCAGTGATAACACATCATCTAACTCGAGTCTATCAGAAACATTTTTAAAATTTCATGCAGCTCACAAAAATCCTTTCTGAAAATTGTTCCCACTAAAATCCTATAGGGAACAGTACAATTTTGACTCGAAGGACAGTTGAATATATCCTCTGTGCTTAGTGTCCTTAGCCCTTCCAAAAGCCTCTGCCTCTATCTGCATAAACATTTCCTAGTCTGCCTTTTTATTCTGCCCTCAGAGATCTGTAATAGTTCCCTGTGATTGCTCTTATGCCTCTCCTGTGCTTCACTTCAATCAAAGCTGTCTCTGCACTGGTAGCCAAACCACGTGTCATTTCATCCTTCCATCAGTGCTCTCCTTTGTCTCCCATAGCCGTGCTGCAATCCATTTTAAAGTGTCTGCGACCCCGTTAGACTGCACAGGGGGGGAAAAAAGCACATAATGTCTAATCTTGGAGAACGGGGAAAAAAAAAAAAAAAAAAAAA
>VWYO01006305.1:191981-234266 GCA_013400275.1 Rhadina sibilatrix | reverse complement strand
AAAAAAAAACACAAAAGACCAAACCAAACAACATTTAAATTTCAAGTGGTAAAATTCATGATGAAAATACTGTAGAGATAAGAAAAGCTGCACAAGCTTTTCCATATTTTCATATTATGTGACCTTGCTTAATCTCACAAAGCACTGCACACCAGCATGGAAAAATGTCCTGTAATTTCTTTAACGAGATGATGTACACTTCATAGAATAGACAGTTGTTGACCTATTGTAGTAATTGTTTGGTTTCCAATTACACAGCTTGAAAAACATCAGGTCCTTCTGAGAGTATGTAAATATTATCAGTCAAATGCACCTCTTATTACTTCATTGTAGTCAAGTTATTCTAACAGAATTATATCATAAATTAATTTTGTCCAATGTATAATTTATCCAGTGTATTTTTTACAAAAGAAAAACAAAATATCAATCAGGTGTTTTGAAGAGAAACAACAAAGAATATCACAAAGAGCATTCAGTTCTTTTTTTTTTTTACTTTGGATGCAAGCCAAATTCCAGCGCTCTCTAAAATGTTTGCATTTTGATGAGATATTAATGGAGGGGTGTAGTGTGTTTAATGTGACCCTACAAAAACTATACAAAGACCTGGTACTCTGAATTCAGTAGGCAATACTCGGTGATGGCTTCAGCACTGTTTAATTAAGTGTTCAGTTCAAGAGCTGCCCCTCTAAGTTCCCTTCTCGTTTTCCTGCTCTGCCAGCAAGTAATGAAGCTACCAAAGAAGATGGAGCCAAACCCTTCTCAGTGGTGTCTAGTGGTAGGACAATATGCAGTTTGAACAAATTAAAAAAAAAAAAAAAAAGAAATTTTATCTGAACCCTGAACATTTTTGTAGTATGAGGGTGGTCAAACACTGGAACAGGATATCTGGAAGAGTTGTGCAGTCCTCATCTTTGAAGCTATTAAAAATCTGGCTGGACAGTGTCCCAAGAATTCCACTATCTGAATATCCTTTACCTTCTTCTCTCATCCCCATCATGCTTACAGTTCCCATACCTGCCTCTAAGAACCATTTTTCTTCATTGCACCAGCTTTCCTTATGACTCTTCTCTGCTGCTTACCCTTCTCTTCATCAGCTCCCAGTAGTATTCCACCCTCATTTCATGACTTCTCCCTACATAATGATAATTACATTCCAGCTCCAGAGAACTTCTTAGTTCTTTAATATATGCCTGACTCATGTTAAATTATTAGGAAAACACTTGGGAGCAAAGTTTTCATCTGCATTTCTCTCTCCAGTATTATATATTTGTCTACCACCCTTGCTAGGAGCTTCTTCGTGAAAAATTCCACAAAAATGGAGTAGGCATCCTTCAGCAGCAAAGCACTGGCCAACAATAAATTACAATACCCAGAAAGCATCAACCACCACAAACAGACTTGTTATTACAGGTGGACTGTTAACTCATTTCTCATTCTGACTACTTATCACACACCTACTAGGAAGGGTTCTCGTAGAATTTCCAAGATGCAGATTTAGCCTACAACCATGTGAGACACCTTCATTCTGCTTCAAAGCCTTTTGAAATTTCTTTTGATATTTTGTAGCACTCTCATCTCTCATCATCCTTTGCTGCAATTATACTTTCTTACTAGGGAAGCAGTGAAAACTACTACTTAGAGAGTCAAGAACTCTTCTACGTGATTGGACTAAAAGACTCGCTGGGCATTCAGTGAAATCAAAAGGTATTAAAGAAAAGAAGAGAAACCCACAAACCTGAAAGTAAGATACTTAGAGAATTTTTTTTCTCTTGTAATTAAGTAATGTGAAGAAGGGAACATTTGACCTATTGTATCAAAGCATTTCTTTTCAGAATGCAATTAAGAAAGCGGGAAATTGCAAAGATACATGTTCAACCATGCACACACAAAGATACTCCCCAACATTTTCTTCAGTATTTTCAAGCTTTTTTCGAGAAACTTTTGTAAGTACTGAAAATGTAATGTCACTATTAATATGTCCAGACTCCCTTTAAACAAGTTGAAATAAGTCATAATAACAAGATTAAAAATGTGATAACGCTTTTGCATCAACACTTGCCTTTCTTCTGTGTTGCCATTCAAGATGTCAATTGATGATTGATGTAATTCTCCCAAGAAACCCAGTTCACTAAGAACTGGATGGAGAAAAAGTGATTCACAGAGTAAATTTGAATCTGCATCAAATTTTAAGGAACATTTGGACAAGGCAAAAGTGCACAAAAAGAAAAACCAACCACTAATATGTCAGCAGTTGTCTCAGATCAAGGTGCTGTGTGAAATACACTTTTGTGCACTTTGACAAGGTGATTATGGCTGGTCAAAAAATCATGCAAGATGTTACCAGAAACTCAAGAACAGCAGGATAACTACATCTCTGTACACTGGCACACGTTACAAACACCATGTCCACCAACTCTTTGATATTAGTACCCTCGTATTTCTGTTTAGCCTTTTTCCTGCCTGAAATCCAAATTCAGTGAATGACAAATAAAAATGACACCAATGAAGAGGGAAAAATAAGAACTGGTGATTATATATTGTCAACTTTTAATGGACAGAAAAATGAAGTTTAATTAAAACAATCAAATTCGAGTGTACAGACAAATCCAGATACAATTACAACTTTTTTACAACTGCCCTGGCCATAAATGGAGTTAAATAGATGTGGCTTATTTTTAAACCTCTCATAGAGATATAAACCAAACAAAAGGGACAGAAAATCACTATATGATCAATAGTGAAAATATTGCAGTCATTCAGGTGGTTCCTGGGCATTTGTCTAACACACAGAAATAACAAAGCTCTAGTATATGCAATGTACATGAATGTTGGAACACTGGGCACTGAGAATTTTAGGCACATGAACCTTGGGCACATGAGCAAAGGGAAAATTTTAATTCTATTAATGAAAAAAATTATTTTGAATTATAAGGTAATCTGCTAGGTTTAAAGTATTTTTTTGCCTTATGTAAGCTGTGCTTCCTTGGTAAAAAGAAGAATTGGTGATAAATTCTTCCTGCAATCCTTGTATGAAATACAGCTACAGTGAGGAGCAAAGACTTCTTAGTGAGAAAGAGAATCCAACTTCTATGACAAAGAACACACCTATGTAAGAATTTTATTTAGTTGGATGAAAGAAATCTTGCAGTCCACCTTCACATAGATATATTTATCTTTAGCCAAAACCAGATCTGTTAAGTACGGATCTGAACAAGATAATAAGATAATAATCCCATTGTCCCAAATACTGAAGGGTGCAGAGTATTTCAATGAACAGTAAATTTTCTTTAGATACTTTTCAGGAGGAATAACTCTAAGTCATGGTGTGCTGGTAAACAAGTCTTTCTAACAAGCTGTTGCTGCAAAAACACTGATTCTGTTCTAATGACTCACTCCACCATTATTTTGTGTTGAGCTAAGATACTTTCCTCAAATAATATCTTAGTCATTTCAATAGGATAAGATATTCCTCCAAACAGGGCTTCTTTTCACTAACATATAACTCAAACTGACAAATATAGAAGAATCTATTCCAAAGTAATTATCACATGGGGGGCTATTGATTATATGATGTTGAAATATGAGGGCATATTGTACTTCATACTCAGGTAAGTCTAAAGCCAATGGCTGTTAAAATACATGATCAAAAAATGCCTCCTCTTCATGTCTGAAACCAGGCCAAGAAATGTTGTAAAGTTAATAAACTGTCATGTTTGTTCTTCTATGCCCTATGAAAGAAGCTCAAAAGAAAATTTCTTTGCAAAAAAATGTGCAATTAAACAGGACAGAAAAATTACAGTAAAAAAAAAGCTTAGTCGGAGAAGCAGCTAAACAACCTTTTCTTCTGTTTAAATATTCAGACATTTCTGTGTCAGAGATTAATAGACAGTTCATACTCTCAAAAAAAAAAAAAAAACAAACAAAAAAACCCCAACAAAAAACAAAAATACAAACCACAACCCAGTACAGTAGAAAACAGCAGCTTTCTCCTCTTTTTCTGTTTGAACTGCGCTATTCAGTAGAGTGAATGAATGTATTAAATAGAAGTTCTCAAGTACGCACAATATGCTTTGATTTGCACCTTCAGTAATGTCTTTGAAGTCAATTAACTCAACCAAGATTTTGGATTTTACCTGCAATGTACAAAAAACCATGAGATTCAAGTGATTATATAACGAAAAAGAGGTATCTACTGAGAAAAAAAAAAGCTGGCTAAAAATGCAGAATTGCTTTTTCACAAAACAGTTATATTCATTCAGAATTTGTTTTTAATCCAACTTGAACATTTTTTCCTTTCAAATAATTTTCCAGTGAACTAGAAATTCTGAGAATAGCCTTTTTAAGCAACAAAAGGACAGACCTTTTTTTCAGTTCTCACATATGATCAGTTCAGGTAGCAATGAAATCAGGGAGGCTCTCTAAGAGTAGAAATGGTCAAGATGCTAAAAACAGTCACCCATCACATAGGCCTAAATATGAATTTCAACAAGATATAAAATATTTTTAATTTTAATTTCAATTTCATTTCAAATCAAATTCTACTACTGTTGGTAGGAAAGTCTACTGTTAGTGGTACAACTCCTACAGTCCAATTTCATCAGGCCAGCAACCCCTGTCTGCAACAGAGTTTCTGTGGAAGTTTCCAATATCCCTAGTCAGGACCTATGCTAATGGAGCAGAACACATCAGTTTGCACCTTGAAGAGTGACAAAGCAAGTTATTTAGTGGGACTGAAAGGAGGCACACCAGCTGGCAGCACAGAGGAGAAATGCTATGGCTGAGGTGCTGAGACAGCTCTGAGAACCACTTTAGTACATCAGCTCTCAGCAGTAACGGTCTGGATGTGCCAGCAGCAGGCTGCAGGTCCATCATGGTGAGGACTCCCACGTGGATGGTGAGAGTGTAAGAATCTCTGCTGGCACCTGTCCTTGTAGCTTCACAATTGGAGCAATATGGATTTATTGCTGAGAGTCTGGCTTAGCAGTTGAACTTCCCATGCAATGGGTAGAAAGGACCTCACTCCTGCAAACCCCCAAGCTGAGACAGCCCTAGCATCCTTTCCCATGTGTTACACCTCCATGTGTGCAATCCAGCAGCTACAGCTGAGCTAAGAGCTTCCCTAAATCAATTTCCAGAAAGAAACATGCTGGAACTTCCACTGTGGGCTCACAGGAGATTCAGTCAAGCCAAATATTTATCCTTTGACCTTTTACATTAAAAAGGGTAATTGAAAAAACAACACCAACAAAAACCTGAATGTGCACATCCCTACAGTAGCTTCTACATACAATTTCATTAGAAATGCAGAATATTACCTAGGAAATCCCAGGCCAACTGGCAGAATGGTTATTAAGGAAAAAAAAAAATCCCAATGGTTGCAAAAAGCCTTCTTTATTAATAATATTTTCTATTACAAAATCCCATCCTTCAAGCAGAGTGTTATTAGTAATGGCACAGGACACATATTTTGATTCGTTTATTGAACCCTTTGGTCTTCTGTTTTATTAATAGGGGACTTCTCCAGGTTGGTGGGGCTTACTATAATCCTGTTTAATTCTTCTTCATTTGTCATTATTACTCACACACTTTAAGCTACTACTTTTTTCTGTTTTCTGAACTCTGGGCAACTTAGCCCAAAGAGCCAGCACAGGAAGAGATTGCAGATAAGGAAAATAAAAAGCTACAAAATTCTAAATATGCTTTAACTGGATACTTACTAGGGGAAAACTTAAAAGACTTTTTTATTCAAATGTCTTCCACTTCTTCCCTTGGGACAGTAATACTTTCTTTATTCTGCAGCTTATATACATACCCTCCCACACATTTCTGCTAGTCAAAGCTTTCAGGCTAAGCTGATGACAGGTGGCAGTCCTAGCATGAGAGGACCACATGCTGTGGACATTAATGAATTTCCTTCAGGCCCAAATGGAAGTCTTATAACCTTAGGTTGACTTACTCTCCTCTTCAGTTAAATAAAAATATTTCACCTCACACAAACAGCTCAGCAAGATACTGAAACAGCAAGAGCCAAATGAGTGGAGGGATTTAGAGCTTTTCCAAGGTGTACTTCCAGTTCAACCACTCTCAGTCACTCATTACGGAACACAGTGAATCTCTTACTCTGTTTTTTGGAGTCCAATATGCATTATCCAAAAGCAGGTGAGAATGGAAGACTGGGATGGTAGAGTATATTCCAAAGTTTATTTTGACTTCTGTGAGGGACTTCACTGAACTACAACAAAACAGCTATTCTGACTATAGACAAACTCAGTGTAATGCCACACCTATGGAACAGAGCATTTTGGAGTTTGCAGTGCCTTACAGGCTTTAGATATTTTATGCCTTTCTAATTTGTTAATGTTTCCAGTCTAAAATGTAAAGAAATCAGAGTACAGCAAAGCAGCCCATCATGAGGAGAGAAACATTCTTAGGAAACTGAAAGTTTTAATTGTAGATTAAATGAACAGAGCTTTGGCTTTCCTTCATTTAGCTGGACTTTTGAAAAACCTCAAGTCCATGAAATTAAATCTTAGATGGAAAAAAAGAAACATGATCTCTGCTCATAATAATCTTCTATATACCATGCCTGAGAAAGAAATAGAACAAAGTCTGTATAACAAAGTGTTTGGCTCTAAATGGCCTGCGATAAGTACTGGATATATAGTCTCTCTCATGGTACTAATAATTCACATTTATTGATGACCTCTGGTCTCACAGTGACTGTAATAAAGATTATAATGTTGAAATCCAGACATAAAAAAATGCCTGGACAAACAGAATGTGTATCAGAAAGGTAGCACTGTGATAACACCAAGAGTTTTAGCTTATTGCAGGACATCAGAGAGCAACAAAGTCTTTACATCTATCCACTTTATCTTCCTGTTTAAAGTACCTCACACTAGTTTTTATCATCAGGATAAAAAGCAGTCTTCAGTGGACAACAGTAACCTGGACTGAGATTTAAATGAAGGACTTTGCAGTGAAAGATTCTCTTTTTCATTACCAACCATGTGATTCATAACTCATTTATCTTGCCCTTAAAATAAACCACATTTCCAAAACTGCCTTGACATCTCTTCTCTTTTCCTTCAGTTATGACAAATGGAAAAAAATTATACAACATGTATTTCTTCTCTGACTGACAGCTTATACAAATTATTCCTTTATGTCTTTGTAGTTTTACATTCAATATTTTAAATTCCTGAAATTGCATATAGTTGTACTGAGTTCCATGAGGATTCCTGAGTCTGTCAGAGTAATAATATATTTAAGTTTTTGAATTTCATACATACTTCATTTCATTTACAATGGTTATGTTAAAAAGTCTATTTTCTCCTTTTAAACTAGGTACTGAACAAATTCTAATCATTATCCCACGAGATCATGAAAAATTATTATTTTTCTACCTGTATTTGAAATAGTCTTTCAGGGAGGGCTGCAGCACATGTACTAAAATAATATGCACCCATCCAAAGGCCTTTCAATAACTTCCCTAGTTCCTGTGACACACTCAAGATCACCTCTCAACTTTAAGAACATGGATGCCATTCAAATGGTCCCTTCAACTAAGTCCTAGGAGATACTCCCTACTGCTCTAAGAAATAAGGAAAATGGGACCCTAAGAACTGCAGGAAGAAGAGGAAATAAAATCGTACACTAATGTTTGATAATCTGCATATCAATAATAGAATATTGATCTACTCATGCTCCCAATGTTAAATAGAGCTCGTTAACTAACAAATGCTGGAAAAGGTCATTCAGCCAATTTCCACCCATTACCGGATGATCTTGCAGTAAATGCTTACTTGGTCATTTAAAGCTTTCAAGGTCATACACTGCAATCAGTCTGAATGCTGAACTTTCATGCATCAAGTGTGAGAATGCACCAGATATGTTTAGTCAGGAGCTGGAAATCCTGCTTTGTAGTATCTGTATCAAGAAATGTTTGGCATGCACGTTATGAACAACATAGATGCAGGCTTTGAGAGAAAGAGCTTTTTGTAATAGGCATAATACATGGACACAATATATAAACATAGCACGTACAAGGAGTAGATCAGAAATTAAAACTGTTATAAATCTGAATTCCTATCAGCAAGGAATAGAATATTTGAATTATGTATAATGTAGGGAAAAGAAAAACAGAGCAGTGCACACACTAAATTACAGGATGAATATCAGAGTCCATCATATTTCACCCTCTACCTCCCCTTCACTAATAAACCCTGCCAATGAAATAAGCCTCAACAAGTTTCTCTCCTGCTTTGTCAGTTCCTCTTGTTCATTGCACCTTACATATCATACTGATTTACTAGTCTTTTCATAGCCCATCTCTCCTGAAGAATAATTTTTCCACAATGCCCCAAAGAGGCAAACAAATAGCACATACTAAATCTCGTGACATATTCTTCGTCAGTCTTTGTAGTACATCCTGCCTTCCTGTGTCTGCACTTAGATTTTGAATACCACAGGTTACAGATTTCATTTGTCTGCTAACATATACTGTGACAATTAAGAAAAACTCAATCACCACGATAACCAGCTCCTTGAGCTGGCAGCCAGAGGCTAATGCTAAGAACAGGATATACTGCCCAATATCCACAAGCTCATACAGAAAATTCACATATAAACTCAATAGGAGACAAGACCTAGACAAGTCTCAAAATTGTTTACAGAGTAAAAGCAAAAGCAGGCACCTGGCTGCACAGAGCAGAAGCTGAGTCTCCACTGTGGCCAAGTAGGTGCAGGACACAGCCAGGGCAGGCAGAAGGCTGGCCCTGACCCTTGGATGCAGCTGAGGTTATCCAATAGGCAACTGTCCCCTCCTCCTCCCCTCCTTATAGATGTTTGTAAAAAATCATTCTCATGAAGCTTGGATGTCTAAGGGGACAAAAATCTGAAATTCGTCAATTTCCCTTCTGCCTTCCCCATCCACTCAACATAGCGAGTGGATTGCGAAGTCAGAAAAATATTTTTCACAGTTTAAGTAGCTGTTATGCTCTGTGTGGGCACCTCCTCATGCTCACATGGATATCCTTTCAGCCAAATGTCACCTGCAGGCAGAATAGGCCCAGACAATGCAGCTGTGACCTCCAGGCTCTCCCAGCATGGTCCAGTCTCTGGCACCAACAGCCTCGTTCACATTCATCCATTTCTGTCTAAAATGTTTACAACGTCAAAATAAACCTGGTTTGATTTTGAACATACTCATTGACCAAATCATGACTGGTAGGTTTTGATAGTGCAGTGAAAAGAGATCTTTGCGTATAAGAAATTTCTTTTATACTTTAGCTTTTTGCCTGTCCTCAGGGATTATGTCATTATTGATTAGATGCAAAATTAGATCATAACCTGACTAAATAAAAATTCCTTTCATATGACAGTTCTTTGGTTTCTCTGCTTCCCATGTCACTTTATTACTCATCATGCAAATTATATTAAAATTTTAATTTTCCTTTTCATGTACAAAGAAAAATCAAGATATCAGACTGCATCCAATTTACATCTATCATTCAAAGTGATAGAACAAAAATAAACCTGTCTTCACATAACAAACGAGCATTGCTGCACAGTTTTGATTATAAAGATAATGCAATCTCTTGCATAAAAAACCCTCTAAAACACACTTTCCCACTTCTCTAATTCTTCTCTAAGTCCATTTGTCATTATTTGGCAATTCTTGACAGTTAAATGGAAGCTGCACATGGCTGCCAAGAAGAATAGTATAGTGTTAGACATCTTGACTCTATTGTCTCCACAGTATCTGACTTTGCACATGGTCAGTAAAATAAAATAACAAATCCTAGCAGAAATAGATTTTCAGTCAATACAGCTCTGTTCTACATCACTTTTCATCCTTGTTTATCATGCTGACTGACACAAACATTGCATGGCAAAGACCAACAACAGATTTCAGGTCAGATATTCAATAATGTATCTGTCATATCATAACCATGTCCTATGAACAAAGCATCTTGAAGTCAGGTCTCAGCCAGACAGCAAAATGGTGTTTAGCTGGAAAAGAGGGAACAGGCTAAGAGAACTTCAAAATATTCTTAACTCAAATTCTGAAGTTAAAATTTAAGTGAAAATTCCCACACGATACCATTGCATACAACCTTACAAGCTCTGCCTGTTAGCTTCCAAGCAGTGTGAAATCTTGGGCCTGTTCTGAGAGGGAGCTTTCAGAGAAAAAAAACTCATAACAAATGGAAAGAAAATTTGGCCTCTGCCCTGATTAAAAGTCAGTTTTAGAGAGGAGCTGGGTTTTAGTCATGAGTATGTCTATTGACAAGCATATCTGTAAATTAGAGGCTTGTCTTTTTTGACCATAATTTTCAGCCACAGATATGATAAACAACTAAAGACCGTGTTCGTTTCTTCACCAAACCCACCTGAAAGTTGCAACAGCAACTAAGGTACAGAGGGATGAATATTCTTATTATTTTTATGTGACAGTGAAACCTGGAGAAAGAACAAAAAATGTTAGGGCCTAAAGAAAAATCTAAAGCAAAACCTGAAGGAAGCAGAGAAATTATAAAATTGCAAACAAGAGAATCAGAAACCACGGAGTAAGCCATCCTAAGTCTATAATGCAAGTCATACTTGAAAGGAGAGAATATGCCTTTGTGCAGAAAAAGAACAGTCTATTCACTTTTTAAAATCCCATGATCAGAAACATGATGTCAAAACAGAAGGAGTTCGGATATTGCTGTGCTTCTGTTTCAGTTTTAATAGCTGCCATATCCCCAAGAAACAGGAGAGAAAAAAGGTCAACTGAGCTAAACTGCATGAGGGAAATAGTTACTAATGGAGGGAAAAAGAAAGAAGTGATGAGGAGAGAGATGCACTGTAAAGGCAATACCTTGGGAACAGAGAAACCTACTTTTTATTTCTCATGTTTTGTCCCTGGCCCATTGTACAAATATCAGCAAATCACTGACTCCCTTCGCAAATCTGAGACAAGTTGTGCTCCTCGCAAACTGGAGAGAGGAAAGATGCAGAGGCAGAACAGAATAGTTCCCATGGCACTGCTGTAATGAGATTTCTCATATCACCAGCAAATAGTCCCAGCAGAAGATACTTTTTACTGTTGGGGCTGAATTATTTAACTTTGCAGATGCATGTAAAAGTCACCATTGGGGCTTGCTTAGTTCTTTGGCATAATGCAAAGCATACATATATAATGGAAAGGTAAGCACTGCCCCAAGGAGGCAACAACCCATCTGTACTGCGGGGAGTAGCAAATGGAGGCTTCCCAGAGCCTGGGGGGCAGCACAAGGTGAGCACAAAGCAGTTCTAGGTTAATGCCACTTCTCACCACCCACCAAATCTTCACTGAGTGTTCCTTAGTCAAAAATGCATCTATTATTACTATGTTAGCCACAAAATTGACAGAGATGTAAATTCCTCTTCCTCGCCCTGGGAGACTTCTACAAAACCCAGCCTACCCTCCAGGGCAATTTCAGTTCATGCAGGATTCACACCTGTAAGTATCCAGGGCTTGCCTTCAGAAACATTTCCGGGAAGAAATTTGTCCCAGAAAGAAGCCAATGTGATGAAATGAAACTCTGCAAAGATATGAATTCCATTTTGTTGAGGTTTTTCTCCAGCTGTGTCCACAGCAGGGTTAGAGACAAATTACCCTATATAGCCATTGTGATAAAAATTAAAATACTCCCCCTGAACATGAAAATTTGTGTAACACAGGCTACAAACTGTTCAACTAGTCTTCAAGGCCCATGGGCATGTATTTACATGTTAGTGGTCATTGTGGGTGGCGTGACCTGTTCCACCTTGTATAAATAATAAACTTCACTGAGGTGGGAATGAGTCTGGTGTGCCCACATGCCTATTAATTGTGATACTCTCTGGGCCACGGTGCCTGTCTCACACGCTGTAATAGTAAAATGAAAATGTTTCAGCTAAAGAGCGAGAAAGTGAGGTCTCCTACTGTCTTTTGGATGCTGGAATTCCCTGTCCTGCTTTCTAGCTTTAGTCAGTGTTTAATTATTGATGCAAAAATAGATGGCTATAAATAGTAGAAACTGAGGATTATTCACCCTTGCTCCTAGTTCAGTGGGTAAGTGGGTAGGAATTATTTGAACTCTGGATTTCCAGTGTGTGCTTTTGCAGCTACACTGCTAGTTCCAAGGGGAAATGACGTGCCCCTTCTCCTAAGGGGTATGCAAGACAGAAGAAACACTCAAGAAAGAAAAAGAAAAAAATGAAAAAGAAAAAAGCTCGACAATTTCTTAGAGAATACTTAACACATTAAAAGCATCTTTTCATCCAACTCCAATTTTGGTACTAACACATGGTCTAATTTTCAGAAGTATTCACAAGTGTCATCCACCATCCCTGTCAGCAAGAAGGGAATTTGAAGTGAAGATGAGGTCAGGAGGCTTTAGGTTTTCTTCCAAAGCAGAAAAGTACAATGCTTAGCTTTGCTTTGCCTGGCTGCTTGGTTTGAAGGGGAGGCAGGAGATGGTGCTTGCTTTTGCTGAGGCTTTACTAACAACCTGAATAATATTAAGTTCTTTTAATCAGCTAGAAACACTCAGAGAAATGTAAAATTTTGAACTTTTACTCTTCTGAGCCCCACTGGTGACCAGGAAAGGAGGATAAATGAAAGGATAACTAAGTTTTCCCAAATGAAGAAAAGCTCAGTCTTGTAAATGCTTACACACTTTTCAGAAAAGGAGCTTCCACACTGCTCCCTGTTTTTTCTACCCTCTAGAGATCTAACTCAACACTCAGCTCAGGAGTGAGGAAATAAAAGATTTTTACTAGAAGATTTTACTAAAGTAAACTATCGTTTACTTTATAATAGGAAGTTGGCAAAAATTCATATGAAGAGAGGAACATAAAAGTCAGTGAAAATGAAATTTTTTTTTACCAGTATTCACAAGTGAGTCTAAAATCTGGTGGCAACCATATCACTTGAATCTTTCACTGCAACAAGAGAACAATTAGAGAATTGGGAGTATTGTAAACATGTCAGAAGGTATTAAGTAGCACTTTATGCAGCAGTTTGTTACTAGTTCAGACTTCAGTATGAACAAAATATCTTCTATAAGCATGGGATTTTTTTAACAATATCACCCTAAAATTTTTCCTCACTATCCATTTAACCCCATACTCCTGGTAATGTTCTTTCTTTTTCTTCTTTTTTTCTTTTTTTTTTTAACCATCTTTTTCAAATTTGAGAATAGAAGATATTAATAAAATGTATTGACAACATTCTTCTATTCTTTTGTTTTTCCAAAGAATAGATATACATATATACAGTGTTACAAATTATTTCAAATTTTTTTCTAAAACAAAATAACTTAGTGTACCATTTACGTGAAAATATTACAAATGCTTGTGTATTATTATTAAATTTACATCTTACTTCTCACTATCTTATTCAGATTTCCTATTTGTGCTTTCAAGTTACTCATTAAAATAACAGTACTGCATCTCCTGACATGATGACAAATTGCAGCTCTTACAAGTTCTAGCAGGGACATGTTACTGGACAGGAAAAACAGTATCCACATATAAATGAGTGCTTCTTCATTTATGAAACATTCCACATACTTTCATGTTAACTTTGTCAATGTTCATTAATATTTTAATAAATTCAAATGACTCTTCATCCATTCAAAAATTTATGAACAATGACTGAGTGTGGGATCTGAAAACTCATCAAATGGATTTCACTGTTTCTATTTATAAAAATATTCATGGATAATGTTCTGGATATAGTTACCATCCTCAGCTCTCAATGGGTAAAGGTAGCATTTGAAAAAGTGTGCTCTTACTGCAATGTCTGCAGGCACAGATGAAAGCTAGGTCCCAATTCAGTCCGCTGGAATGGTAGAAAATTAGGATATAAAGTGAGAGGAGATCCCAGCACCAAAGGTGAAAATGACAGACAAAAGCCAGGAGAAGCACAAAATCAGGAGAATCCTGGGAATGATTCTAAGCAGTTAGATGTGCTTTTCTTGTAACTAATTCTATGCAGTCGTGTAATAAAGGTTGTTGTTACCCTGTACGAAGACATAAGATGAAGTTATCTAATATCAGTCTGGGTACGTTTCAAAACTCAAGGAAGGGAGCAGTATTAGCAGTGGGATCGGTATCAAGACACTCATTGATAAGGATGACAGGCCTTATGAAACCTGGCAGCGAAGAGCGGTGTCTCACCCACGCTCTTGGCACTCCCATCCTCTCACCCCTTCAGAAGCCTGAGAAGCCCGCCAGGTCTCCATTTTAGCATCTCCTCGTTCCAATAATGCCAGAAACACTGTCTTCAAAATCTAAACAAATTTAATCAAAACCGGTGGTAACCTTTCATTGATTTGGGTAAGAACGGGTCAGGCCTTTCAGCTGGGAGAAGCGTGAGCCAAGGACTTAGCATTTCTTCATGCGCTAATTGTATAATAATTAATAAAAGTAAATTAGATCAAATACAACTCAGAGAAAACCACTCTCCTGAATTATGGCTGTTGAAACATAGCCAGAGGAGCACTTTCCGGAGCCTGCTCGGCTGTGCAGTGCTGATTTAATTATGATGTTTAGACACGGTCTACTACAGAGATACCTGCTGTAGCTTGCAAGCTACACCAGAGCTCAGACAGATGAGCTGATGTGTCACCAGTCAGCAAGACAGAAGTGCAGCACACCATTATGTGAATGAACATGGCTTTCCTTTTGGTTGCCTAAACTGTTCCTTTCCTGGGCCCAAGAAAATTCAAACCAGTGATTTAAGTCTGAATTCTAGGTTTTAGAGAAATTTTGTCAAAGCTCATCCTTGCACAGTTTTTCTGGATTAAAACATTACGGTATGTGATTTTGCAGATTCTCAGTGATTTGGACATAAAATCCATCAGTCCATCTAACTACCTCATCAAGTACTAGAGTCATTCATCTCTAAAGTTTCTTCTGACAGACAACTGTGGAGATATAGCAAATAGCTGTAGAATCTAATAATAAAAGTTCAGTGTTACAATCTCATCTTTTTAACAAAAGTAAATAAATACCATGCACTGAAAAAAATCCACTAAGTGCTAACTTTAATATACAATATATATTTTTCTGATCTCAGGAAACAATTTAAAAAGCAACCCAATTTTTCCTTCCTACTACTGATAAGGTGGGGTGGTTTTTCTTTTTTCTGTTTTTTTGAATTGTTGGTGTTTTTTTCAACTAATGAAAACAGGCAATCCTGTATTTTGTTTCACAGTGCTTCCCTGGGGCAAAGATAAACTTCACTCTTATCTGTTCTTTTGTTGTTCCTAGAATGATTGCTCTGTTCATTATACTGTTTGATGTTGCCATCTCAGCTTTCCAGTGCCTGATTTGTTCACTTCATTCTCAAAGTTATTAGGTTCTTCATTCCAAAAATAAACTGATTTTCTCATTTAAAAGCCAATGTCATCTTTGTGTATCATAGATTTACAGTTCACAACAACAATAGATCATGGAAACAGTGACTTAAAAGATTAAATTATGAAAATGTATTTCACTTGCATAAAAAGGAAATGAGTGATAGTCCCATGTAAGTGAATATAGATCATTACTGCACAAAGATCATAATCAATAGGTACCAATAAAGCACCTGAGTTGCAGCCCTCACAAGTTCACAGAATGCTAAGAAACAAAATCTGAAGTTGTGGATTATGAGATAGAGTGTGTTGGCCACACTCCACTCTCCCAGTGTGCACCCACCCAACTACCCACTGAATTTACCTCTGAGGTGGGAATGATGATGAATCTCACCCACTACACCTGTGCATATGGACTCTGGAGCACAATAGGAATCAGACTGCTGTTTCTACTATTTTGAGTGATCAATCCCTTCCAAAAACAAATACAGTTAAGACACCACCGTTTTGGGGGTTTGTTTTAAAGTATTTTATGTATCCCAAACCAGCATTTCTCAGGAGGACTTATATGCTACAATCAAGTAAAAATATGACTCAGCTGTATTTTGACTTGAACTTTCAAAACTGTAAATTTTCTTCTTGAAAATACTCCTCCAGACATCCTCTGCAATGGTAAAAATAAACAGAAGTCCTTAAACTCTTTTGTAAGATATTTTCTAAGTATAAAAGAGAATTGCTGATAAAATAAATAAAGCTAACAATCCCAAAATAAAATCTTCAATCTGCTGTTATGTGTTAACAAAGTGGTTTTCTTGTGTATCTTTAAATATCCACCAGAAATAACAAGGAACATTAGGATTGTCTTTTACAATGCAATTTTTATGTAATGGCTAAGCTTCAAATTCATATGGAAGAACATACCACACAATAGCCTGACAGAATGCCACCTAGCCTTGTCTTTTTAAATATTCCTACAAGATCATGAGTTTCCAAAGACTAAGGCATTAGTAAAGCTTAGAGGCCAAGATCCACCTTGCCTTCCCAGAGTAAAAGAGCTTGAGCCCTCCATGTGGAACTTGTTGTAACAGCTCATCCTCTGTGCTCTACGTGCACACAGCATGCCAGTCTACTGCTTGGCCATGCGGACAAAATCAATGCAGAAAGAGGCCAGGACACAGATATGCAACATTTGGAATCCCAAAAAAGTCAGTATCAAGGGGTTCTCCACTACCATTTCAACTTCCTTGTAAAGACACCATCATGAATCCTCCTGCCACCTGAATTAGCAAGCTGATGTTTACACACATGTTGAGAGCTGCTGATTCCCAATTAATGCCACAGTCATCCTGACCATGAATATGGGCTGAGCACACAGGACTGGCTTTAGGCTGTAGGTGTGCAGGTACCTAAGGCACACTCAGTCCTTTTCCTGTGTACTTACTAGCTGATGCTGCTCTGACATACGGTGAGCCTGTTCCGTTCTGTGAGCTGGCATCAAACTATGATGTTGTTCATTATGGGGAGTTAATTATATGTCTTGTCAGTGAGCTGAACTTAGTTGCTGCTGCCAAATTAGGAGGACAATCCTGTGCTGCTCCTACTAGAAATGGTTATGTTCTGTTCACCTCTGTTACCTCGTCCATCTTGTACAAAAGTGGAAAGAAAGGCACCTTCCAACCCAAACCATGTGAAAATGTCAAGGTGGGCAGGGCTAGGAAAATAAAGACAGCAACTGCAAATTGAATTGGAGGTTAATTCAAGAGCATGAAACTTGAAAGTCTCTTTAGAACAATGTCATAAGCACTTCTTAAAGGAAAACTTGCAAGCAACAACCATCCTGCTTATCTGTGTCTCATTAAACATCTTAAAGGACAGGAACAGGTCAATCATCTATAGCTGACGTTTCTTCAAATTCAGAAATATCCATTCTTTAATTTCAGCAACCAAAAGAATGCACTTTTACAGAAATGAAAGCAATTTTGTCCTGGTTTGCAACACTCATGCTGCATACTTGCATTTCCCTTAAGGGTGCTATTCCCAGCCATGAACTCTGCTCTCCAGAAGGGATGAGAGACAGCAGGAAAAGTATGAAGTCTGAAACTATTATGACAAGGTATCAAATATCATGTTAATATGCAGTGTCTGTCACAGATTAATTTTAATGCACGAGCCCTTGGGTCACATCAACATCACAGAGTTTTCTGGGTCAGCAAATTAAAAGGCATGGCATCATCTCCTTTTGACACAGAAGCAGTTCATTAAAAATATTTGCAGAGATATAGGAAAGTAATCTTGGTCAGGCACATGCTTTGAAAATTCTTCTTCAAGTTACGCTGGCTTGAGTAGAGACTTGAACAGAGACAAGGTCTTCTGGGAAGAAAAGTCAAACGTGAAAATTAAACTAGATTAAAGTTCTCAGCTGGACTTTGTTCTCAGACATGAAGTACACTCTGAAAATGTATAAATTCCTGGCATATCCTGTACCAACATAAATGCTGATTTTTCAATGAGCTTCTGAACCTACTGTACCTGTGATTTATCATGAGAACAATGTTGGTGGTTGTTCAAGAATGATTACATTTTCTCTCCAAATAGTGCTCTAAGTGCCAGCTTTGATGAATTGTCTATCAAGTCATGACACAGTCAAAGAGTTGAAGTAACTCTATCATCACATGGTGTTTGTCATTAAGAAAACAATTTGTACATTCTTGAGCACCACATTCATTTGCTTCTATTTGTGAGTAGAGCTACACAAAAGTATTGGAATTTCTTGTGCTAGCTAAGCAAATTACTTGTCAACTATAATCAGAAAGGTTGTATGTTGCAGAAAATATTAATTCACTCCTTTTTATAAAAATTGTTTCAAATATTTTTGAATGTCTAAAATAAGATAATTAGATCTCAAGGCACTGCTACTGTCAGTCTTCACAATAATCACCAACAACATTAGCAGAAAATAAATGAGATTCTAGTGTCAAGTTACCTGAATACAAAAAAAATGTTGTAGCCAATTAGAAAAAAAAAAAAAAACCAGAGAAAAAAACAATATAATACAAGCAAATAGTGATTTCAAGTACAAGAGTCTGGAGAGGATGATCACAGACATCCATTAGATACCTTCCAAAATCTTTACTGTATCTGAATGGAAACCATATTTGCACATTCAGCTGTTGCATTCTTGCCTTTTACATGTCAGCTAAGGCAAACTCAAGGATTCAGTACAAAGCTCTGAAGTTGACCAGAGTTTGCAGAGAAACTTGTCTTGTATGCATCTGTCACATCAAAAAAGATGACAGAAAATGTTATTGAAATGTTTATTTAACTATAATGATTGAGAATATTAGTCAGTTTATACCAATCTCATGTGGTTTTTCCATTCTGTTTTACTTTTTGACGCCCTTCCTTTGCTTGTTCCTTTTATGTCAGTGTCCTTAAAATTGAAAACTGACCAATTATTTATACTAGTCCATAAGCGTATTCATAGAATTTTAACTTTGGGCGCCTTTAAATGTGGAAAAACAAATAAGCAAACAAAAACAAACAAACAAACAAAGTGTGAGTGTGTAGGTACATCTGAAATTATAACTGCATACTTAAAATTAAAAACAAAAATGTCTTCTATTGTCCATTCTTTGAGAGAGAGGTTGATACGGCATCTGAAGTCCCAGCTACTCTGCACAAAGTCATTATCAGTGTAAGTTGTGTTGTCAGCATCTTCAGACTGAGAGATATGTGGCAAGAGAGACATTGTCTATTCTTCTTGCACCCATTTCTGTTGTACTCTGTTTTTAAGAAAAGTTCTGATAGTAATAAAGTTTGCACATCATTTTGTGAAAACACTAAGTACACCTCAAAGTCCTTGTCTGTCCTTTGACAAATATTACTTTCTTATGATCAAGCTCCAGACACCTGTGGTGGTTTTGTTTGACTAGTTTCACTGTTCTTCCCATAGCTGACACCTGTGAGTAGATGGAATAGTCTAGCAGTCACCTAGATAGGACTCATTAATTTTGCTGATGATAAACTACAGTTATCCACACCATATTTGTAATACATCACCTAATTAGTGATATGTAGGAGATCCCAAGGGATAAAGCTTTTTCCTACATTCTTCACTGCTCTTCTCTGGCTACTGTTTGTCCTTCTCTCTCCCAAAAAAGAAATCTGTTCTACCAGATGCAGAAACAGCCCACACACCTTCAGAGAACACTAATACTCAATATTTCTGAGCTTGTATGGCATGACAGTTTACTAGCACAATTATAGCAGGATACTATTGCAGCATATTGCATTCTCCATGCAATAGCCAGTCAATTCAATCATCTTTTTATCTATAAAAATAAAAACTAAATAATAAAAGTATCTTATCAACTATTTATTGACAAATTATGGTGTCAGATCTGAAACAGAATTTTTAAAAGTTTTCTTTTTACAAAGATAGAAAAAATTTGTGTTTAAAGCCATCTCTTTTTCAGTTTGTCCCCCAGAGCTCTGCTTTCTGTTCCATCTAGGTAAAAATCTGTTGGAATGCTTGGATAGTTGGATACAATTCTCAGCTATGACCTTCTTCTCATTAATCCCTTTCACTGAGCAACGACCATCTCCAAATGGATTTATAGGTATATGCCTATTTTCCCTTAGGAATTCATTTTTGTAGTCACACTTCCCTGAAGACTAACCATGATTCATACATGTGATAATTAATTACAATATCACATTCTTCTCCCAAGGCCACCAGCTGACCCCTAGCTCACTCCAGAAACACAAATAGGAATGTCTAGGCAGAGATAAATCCTAGCTGGACCACAAACAGAACATGCAGATTTCAAACAGAACAGATTTCACCTGTGAGTAACTCAACTAATAAACATTTACCTGAGTGGCTTGCAAGGCAATGTTCAGGCCTCAGCCTGTAACTCTGACAGACTGAGAATGATCCCATGTTAGCACATGAGTAAGAGAGAGAAACATCCAAGTTGCTCAATATGAGCTGTGGAGAGAGAATCTTAGCTAGAGTAAGACCCAAAGTTTCAGGTAATGATGATCCTAGAATTAGTGGTGCATTGAGGTAAGACCTCTGCCACAACAGTGGATTTGAGGGAACAGATATCTGTATACAAAAAAAAAAAAAAAAAAAAAAAAAAAAAAAAATTAGAAAAATAATCAACCTTCTGCAGAATTGTGGATGAAAATATGCAAATATGAGCTTAGAATGGTTAGAAAAGAGTTGTGCTAGTTAGTTATGCCATGGTACGTCTCTGCATCCATATAAATTCTTGCCAAGAACCTCTTCCAAACACAGGTGCAGGTGTGCAAAAACAACTGAAGTTTTGAAAACTGCATTTGTAATAGTTTTTGCCTGAAGTATTTGAGGTCAGTACCTCGAAACCTGGTCTTCCTAATCCAAACAATATTTCCAGCTAGGTTAGAGCAATAAAAATAAAATTATTTTGCAGCAAGAATGATTTGTCTTTGCTATTAATATGACAAGCAGTGACACTGTCAGAAAGACTGAGATACAATGAGTGCTATGTTCTTTTTGCTAAGAGCCAGCTTAAGGCTTTGAGATAAATAACATAAGCCTGCCAGGAAGGAAGAAGCCTTATCACCTGAGTGAGGACTGGGCTACTCCTTTTAGGTAAATGGTTGTTGGGAAAGGAGAAGAGGGAGAAGCAGCAAGCATTTGCTGGAATATAAAGGGTAAGTGAAGTAATCTCTGAAGATCTCTGTCCCTCCTTTAGCAGACCTAACACCTCATTCACCCATTAATTGAAGGTAATGGTAACCCTATCTCACAATCTGACTTTTCAGGTTCCTGATTAGATAAAGTGGTCTGTCTGCTTTGCTCCACCATAAGCACTGTGCCTAATTTGCCTCTATTTAGAGGCAGGCCTGTCCTTTATTATCTGATAAAGGAAATCATTCTGATTTCCAGGATTGCACTGTTGTCATATAGCAGAGGCTATGAATACATCAACCAGAAATGAGGCTCTACTCAAACCTAATTTGTGCAAATATGTGGGAACAGGATGAAGTTGTGTCATTAAACAGTCCTATCAGCATCACATGGTGCCATCCAGTCATGCACTTTGCAATGAAATAATAACCTCAGAATTACTCTGTGCATTGGAAATACTACCTCTTAAGTCATAAGCAGTTCACTACTGCCAAGAGTTCAAAACTGTGCACACAGGTTTTTCACTTCATTTACTTGTTTCTAGCAAAACACTGCAAAGACACAAAGTATGTTGTATTCAGTTACAACTCGAATAATTTCAAATATTTAGCATGTTTCTGGATGGATTTAAGTAGTTATTTTCAGGTTCCCTACTTCGTAAGCTCTGAGACTGAGATCTCTCACTTTTCCACAAATGTATGATTACAGCCTAAAGAAAAAACCTTCTTTCCAAATTAGAAACTCTTTCAAGACTTTTAATAGATTATCTGAAACCAAATAGTGCATTGTGCTTTATAAGTACATTTAATAGTCTGCCAGACAGGATCTTGATAAAGAAATGTGGAGGAGGAGGAGGGAATGTAAGAAAGAAAAGAAAAAAAAGAAGAAAGTGTACCAATATACTGCATTCTTAGTTCAAGGGCAAACAGGATCAAAACTCATTCAACTGTCAAACAGAAAGTCCTTTCTTTTAAAGGCAGCAAAAAGCATTATTTTCTCTTTTACATAACTGATCTGTTGTTAGCTTTTCTGTCACCATGGAGACTACCATTGCTGCTGCTGCTTCTGCTGATTTTGTCTAAGTGGTCAGTACGCGTTTGTATCATCACCTAATATCGTGCTGACTCTCCATTAGAGAGATTTATGTTTATTACTAACTAATGTCAGTCTAGTAAAAGAAATTAATTTGATTTTCTTGCGCTGATTTTTTCCTATTGTTGCTTCCTTTATATCACAAATTTATGCAAATTTCTATGAACTTACTTTCCTTTATCTCTCTCAAACACAAATTCCAGGGCTGACACAATTGTAATAAAGGCACTACTGCTTTCACTGCAAGTGATCCCACCTGTTTTCCATTTATCAAGTCCTACCAAAAAAAATTACAATAATTAAATGTGGTCAGCTGAGAATATGATGTCTGAATGCCTTCCTCAAAGTAGTACAGAAAGACACTAAATCTCACTGAACCTGCATTCAGTTTCTTCCCGGTAAGAGCAGCAGATGATACAATATCTGATGTTCTCTAACACTGTCCAATGTACTTACAGCTATATTTAAAACCAGAAATAGATATTTATTTTCAGGTAGCAGTATTTACACAGTTATTTACAAAATACTAACAGAGTCTTAGACGTATCTTTTCAACACCAGCAACATGAAAACTTCTGTTTTTCTTTTGTAACAACCTCAAAACAGACAATAATGACTTTATTCAAAATTTTTGGACATTCAAAAATCTAAAATTACTTGTGGAGCATTGCTTTTCATAAAGCAATAGTATTGTTTTTTTCATAGTACTGGTTTCTTCACAAGAGAAAAAAGTACAGATCTTCTCTGAAAAGTTATAATGAGAGCCTAAATTATTTGCAAGCAGAGAAAGAAAAGTTTTAAAATTTCCTTGCTCAGATTCCTCCAAATGAAACTGAAAGAGCAGACACTACATATTCTCCTTTGGTTACCTTTTCAGATACCCAATCCTGGTTTCATTCCTGAAACTAACTTCCCCTATAGTAGCAAATAATGTTTTTCACCTTTCCTAGAAACTGAGGATTGGCCACTGTAATATGGATGGCTCCTGAGGTGACTCACATTGCTCACATTTTTATCAAATCTTGTCTGGACCACAGCAGTGAGACGCAGATGGACATGCCGCCCTCAGTGCTTAGCAATTGCCAGCTAGTAAAGATCACTACAACACATCTCCTCTGCAGAATATGTTACTATGAGCTAATCAAGCTCTTTTCTTGTTGTCTGTTACTGATTTCCATGAAATTGCGAATCAGGTGCAAGGTCTTGTCTTATCTCTCCAAGTTTAAGAACTTATAACACTGTAAGATGACAATTGTGCTTAATGACACCTCTGTGGTGGTGCAAGAGAAGGCTGAGGAGACAAAATTGACCTAGACTGGGAATGTGGTTTGGAATTTGGGCAAGAACTTTCTGAATAGCTACTTTCTCTTCTCAGAACAGAAGTTACTGTGTTGATATCAACTTGTCTGACACATAGACAACATTTCTTTTAAGGAACCTAGTTTAAAAACAAAACAAAACAAAACAAAAAAAAAAAACAAAACACATTTCTTTTAAGGAACTTAGTTTTAAAAAAAGCAAAACTAGCAAGCTTCAATCACCACAAACAGTGAAATGACTGAAATATACTGCTGACCCCTTGCTTCATTAGCTGAGGATAAAGGATCCACTGAGGAAATATATGACAAACATTAGCCATGTTGGCTACTGAAGAGAGCTCAGATGTTGGTGATGAGCAGAAGTTACACAGAATGCTGACCACTAACGTTTTCTTTAACAACAGCACGGAATATCAGCTATTAACCTGCACAAATAATAACCTAACCCCGTGGTTTCTAACACTGGCAAAATTTTGTAGTATGGACCAAAAAAACTGTGCTGATCAAAGCTACAGAAAACATCATCCCTCTCCCCAGTATATTTCTGCCTTCAGCCTTGGTATACACATTCTGGGTCTATAACTCCAAATCTCCCTCCTCCTGGGCATGTATCACTGATTTATTTCAGATCCAATGAATTAATACTTTCTGCACAGTTATGCAGCTTAAACAGAAGGGCATTCCTCGGTCTTCCTGCTGTATCCCTTAAAAAAAAACCAAAACAAAACAACATCATCCGAAGGGCTATCATCAGTCCAAACAACACTCTAGAACCTGCACTGGTTACTCATCTGAAATGTGACTGAAACCCCCTCAGCCTGACAGAATCTATATCTCACCATTGAGCAGCCTAGCATGACTTGTACAGATGGATTCTTCTTTATGGATNTCTCTCAAAATAATGCAGTTCCTTAACATGAGGGAGCTTAATACAGCTCTTCACCACACCTTCTAGAGAACCTTCATTGGCTCCTGCTGTCACAAACATACTGGAGGACATAACTTGACGCAAAACATTACCCAGAGCAGGAAAAGCTGTTACATTTACGAGCAGCACAGTGAACTCCCTTTTCTGCCCCTTCAAACAGACTCTTTCCCCAAGAGTTTTCCAATCTGCAGGCAAGCACTGTGCCAGGGCAAAATTGTAATAGCCCTTTGCATGTAAAAGTGATAGAATATTGAGAATAGGCTGAACCTCCCAGCTGAAGTCAATAGATAATTAACTGAGCATCCCTGACTAGATAAATTTGTTGTTTCGCTCTAGATAGTGTCTCTTACACATGTAAACAGTAAAACTAGTTTTGAAGTCACTAACTTACTTGAATGACCCATATTTCCACTACATAAGCTTAAGCACTCTTAAAAACAGGCCAGCATCTCAAAAATGTGTGGATCTCTCAGATGGATATTGCCTGCAACTTCTCACAGTCTTTGTTTATTCTTGGGCTCACCATTCTCACCTTCATACTTTCCATCAGGCCCTCTAGCTGAGGAAGAAAGAGGCAAATCCAATTTTTTATGCTAATATTTTAGCAAAACTGAAAACTCAGAAATTTTGATGTTCAGTTGAAGATGTACTTTAGATTAAAAACTATGTTAGATTTTGATGATGACTTAGAGATGGAAATCTACTGAGCTGGATGTGGCACGTCAAAAACCCAGCTCAAAGAATATTTCTGGCATTTTTTAACTGTAAGTGCTTTCAGGAGAGTAATTGTCCATTACTGAAGTAAACTATACAGACAAAAGCTGTACTCAGAAGAAATTAAAAATGTACAACCACAGATAAGCTGTATACACTTAATTTCTGTAATTTCTGTAAAATCAAGCCTAGGCCTGATCATACTTTCAGGCCTTTCAAGTAAGATTCAGTCAGTTCATGAATCATGGTAAAGTTACCAACAAATATTCACCTACGTCTTGGTAGGGCTGAGTTTTTCATTTTCTAGAGCTGGAGTCTTCAACTACACAAGAAACAAGATCATCAGTGCAATGAAGAAAATACAATTTTTTTATCCTGTTTATCAATGGACTATCCTATCAGCCTGGCTTAATTAGTCTTAAATCTGTCCTTCTAAGTGAAACAGTTCAAATTTCAAACTGAAACAGTTCCAGTTCCACAAGACTCTAGACTACAGAAAAACTTTTTTTTTTGTTGGTTTCTGTTTGTAGGTAAATCCACTGTGCAGGTATCAGCCTCCCAGACCTAAGACGTAATTGAGACCTCATCACACTTTTCAGTCTTTCAGCTCAGCTTCCTTTTATGCAAACATTTAATAAAAAGAATTGCAGGGGTTTTAACCTATGCCAAACACAATTTTCAACTTGCATACTGGATAAAGCCTTTTTTTCTATTCTCTTAGTGCCACAACTATTTGAACTTCCTCCACAACATTTAAACTATATTAAAGATTGATATCACATTCTCCTCAACATCCCAAATCAAGTAAATAACCTGCAAGAGATAGCTTATAATCATATTTAAAAGTCTTCTTCCCTGCACTAATCTCATTCTAAAACATTAAACCTGATTTTTTTTTTAATCTGATTTACTTCTCATGGCATACTACGTGTTTGTTTTTTACACTTTGCTGGCTGAATCAAGATGTGTGCAATACTAGTATATACTTAAGGTATTTATGTGACTGACAATTATTATTTTTATTTCTCCTGTGCATCACTCCTGGCTCTTTTCCTAATTCAGAAAGATTGAAATATCAACATTCTAATGAGAAATTATTGCCATAATCAGCATGCACATTTGAGACTATTCAGTTATATGTGCATAACTAAGCAATACATATGAAGCTGGAGGAGACTCCTGGAACTGCTTTCATTTATCTGCAGATATTTCTGAATGTAGTAGGACAAGTCATTGAATACAGGCATACATTTGCAACTCAAAGCTCAGGAATAAAAGAAGTCCTGTCCAACAGGTCTTTACAGACCATGCTGCTGGCAAAGTTAAATACTTCTGTCCAAGCTGATCACTGAAAAGACAACGAAGGCTTCATTTTAAAATGCAACAGAGAAATGTCAAAATAAAGACAGGAATGAGAGTATCAGAGGGTTTTCCTAACAATTGCATGGAAAGTTTAAAGACCAGCTGGTTCCTTTCTGAAACTCAAATCTAACTGGCTGAGTGCAGAGCTTATCCTGACCCTCTTTCAACCCATTTAATTTCCAGCCACCATTAGTGCTGTCTGGAGTCCTGTGACAGTTCCCAGAGAGAGCAGGAAACCTTTATGCCAGCACTGGTGCCTCCTTCATCCCTTAAAAAGCTGGCACAGAAATCTGAGGTGTGTCTTCTCTCAGGAGCACACCTGCAGGCTGAACAGAACTCGGCAGTAATGTCACCTGTGCAGCGGAAGCCTGATGCCATTCACACACAGTGCATCAGTAATTACATGTGTCTTGCTCCTCTCAGGAACCAGTGCCATGACATGTACATGGGGAAAGGAGATTTTATAAAACCTGAGTTTGTGGCACAGCAGCACATCAGCTCCATCACCTTGAGGACTGGATCCCAGAAATACAGTACCACCGTAACTGGGATTTTGGAGAGTGAGGCCAATGTTTCCTGCACATTGTTGTTAAAGGTCTGATCTTAGACCCACAGAGAGACTTCCATCAACCTCAGTGCATTTTCCATCACACTTTTCATAATCCCACCAACTGTGCAATAGTTTTCAGCAATATATGAAGTAAATATGTATTACATGTAATATCCTTGAAAATCCAAAACCTCTTTCTTGTTCAAAATAGTTCAGATGGCTGCTAGAACAGTTGTCCCCAGATCTCAAGGTGAGAACTTTGGGGATGTACCTGCAGTCCAGAGTTGGCCTAATGTAGTATTTGACATTTCCACTTTCTTGGACACAAAGTGAATTAAAACACTTACCCAGGCAACGGTGACAGTTCAGTGGCAGCTACATGTGAGAGTTAGACTGAGAAAATCTAAACACAAAATCTGAACATAAAAAAAAAACCCAAACCTGTACACAGATGCATAATTTCAATAGGCTAATTCTACATTGTGGTTCACATTCCTGATATCTTATACATGCAGTGTGTCACTCAGACGAAGGGAACTCAGGGAACTAATAACTCATTCAGACAAAAAACACAGAGGGGGCTGGGAGGTGTACGAGAAAGAAGCCTGTCATGTCTTTCATTCGCAGGTCTTCAGTATTTCATCTTCTCTGTTAGATTTTCTAGTGCAGAAAACCTTTGTATTATTCTTCTGCTTTTCTCTTTGCATAATGCGTTGCATTACATCAAAGGAAAATTGAAAAAAAAAAAAAAAACAGGCCAAATATAATATTCAGGCCAAACATATCTTTACAAGACTAGCAAGACTGAATAGGAATTGACCTGTCCTTACTAATTTTGATGTATTTCATATAAACAGCAAGACTGTAAAATTCATTTGAAATACTACTTTATTAATTGTTGGCTTTGCATATTTCAAAGTGGATTCAGCACATTTTATATTTTAATTGTAGTTAAGATGAAGAGTGATTGGATTAGATACAATTTATGTGTAATTGAAATTAATGAATTTGTTAATGAAATATTTATAGGTGACCTTTCCCTGAATTAATAAAAAAACCGCACTCCTGTTTTGTTTAAAATAGCTTTGATATTTACAGTCTGAGGTTACATTTAAATTATGTCTTTACATAAAAAAGGCTAAATAGACATCTGTTATTCCTGTAGATTGGCAAAAAATCAGCCATATTGCAGTTTTCTCCTGCCAGACATATTTAGGATTTCTTGTCAGGTATACAAGTGCCATTCCCAAAAGTTAAAAGTCTTACACAAAATCGTTAATGAACTTGTTTGTATGTGAATAATTTATTGTCGTCTTGGTCCACCCACCAATTCTAGTGACATTTGAATGTGATCTAGTCTCAGGCACGTCGCCATTAATATTAAAGCAAGGTGAAACTAGGACACAGGCCTGTGCAGCATTAATGATATTCTTGTCAAACTGAAGTATGTTACCATTGTCAGAATTAGCAATGCAGAAATGCTAATGTGATTCTCTGGGTTACAGCTGCATCTTCCACTTTGTTAGGACTCTGGTGTTATGATGACTACTATGAAACCCTGGCTGCAAAATACTGACCTAGCAACTTTGTAAACTTTGAAATAACCAGCGTACTTATCTCTACCTAGCCAGATGTGAAACTGTATTAAATTGAAATCAGATAGGAAAATGCATTAAAACTCCCTCAATGTATTTTAAAGTGTTGAGATGACATAAAATGATAGCATTTATTGAAGTCAGAAACCTGCATGTCTTACTCATGCGATTAGCCCGATGCTGTTTGATGGGCTGTTCGTTTGAGAAAGGTGAAAGACTTTTGGCCTTTAAGAGCTCCTCTTTCCCTTCTCTTGCTGCCAACAGTTTCACCTTACCTGGAATGTATAAATGAGGGCTAACATCTGTGAGATTCACAAAATTATTCAATCTCCTGCTTACCTGTGCATGGGTAAAATCTGTTCTGGAGTGCTGCACAGTTTTGAGCATGGTATTTAGGGAAAGATGTGGACATACCAAAAGGTACTAAGAAGCAACAGTAAGTATGATTAAATCTAGAAAACTTGATCAAAAAAATGAAGAACATCAGGACTCAGACTGAGGAGAGACAGAATAACATTCCTCAAATATACCACTGGCTGTCATAAAAAGAAAGGCAATGTTTTACTCGCATTAGTTGCTGTGAATATGGAAAGAGAAGTGATGTCTTCATCAGGGGCCATGAAAGCAGAAAAGACTTGAGGGGAAAATATAACTTCCCAGTGACAAGCACAGTCAAACAATGATGCAGATTTTATGAAAGCTTTGTAGAATTACCACCTCTGGGTGCTTCCAGAGCGCACTAAGCAAACACCTATCAGGAAGAGAGTAAGCATACTTGGTCTTGTATCATACCCAACAGACAGAGTGGATGGAGTCTTTCAATCCCTTCTTGCCTTATTTATGATTCCACAGACTCACATGACATTCTTGCCAAAATCCAAGTCTCTACAGCAGTCATTTCAAAGGCCAACAGTTTGCTTTCCTACAAAGCAGATCAAACGAGCAGTGACATTATCTCCAACACATGCATATCCCAAATCACACTGGGGCACACATTATACTCAGGATTAGAGCATTAGGGCATATTTGATACTCCCAAGGTTTTATTGAAGCAAAAATGCCTCTATCATTAGTTTTATAACAGTTGAATTTCAGAGAACACATGACAAACAGAAAGGCAAATAAAGAAGTGACAGCTTTGTGTACAGAAGTAAAAACAAACAATAAAGTCTGTGCCCTGCCAAATACGCTTTCTAGAGGACTTAATGTTTACTAGTTTAGGAGGCTTCATCAGAGGGTTAGATGGATTTAACTCTTGGCAAAACATTCTGTGACAACCATTTTGCCAGCTGTAAGTTATAAAAGTGCAAAGACATATGAATATGAAAGCAAGAAGGGCCATTTTAGAGCCTTTAAGTATCCATTTATATACCTCCTGCAGTGTTTATCTCTTCATTTTCTTCTTTTATGCCTTTAATGTGTAGATAATCACTGGTCCAAATATCTCTAAATACAGTGCACTTTAAAACTGCACATTATCTTTATAATAGGGGATCTCAGATCCCAGATAAACAATTCTTGGCTGGTCTCTAGAGATAGAGAGCTCACTACAAAGTGAAATCTAAAGCAGCAGAAGCAACACAACAAAGAAAACATTACAGTTACCATTTAGATATACAGTAACAAAAGTTATGCATTGCAGATTGACAAGTGTGGCCTTGTGTGAATAAAGAAATTAAGGAAGACGTCAGCATATGTTCTGCAATAAGTTTTTCCTTATATTTTGTGGTTGGGGCTTGCATTTTTACTTCAACACCAGGAAATTCCAGATCCAAAGCTAGTAAATGGGAGCTCCTACCCTACTTGTCCACTTCCTTGTTTCATTTAAGAGATTCCTTTCACTGTGACATGGGAGTTCCCACTTATAGATGAAGATATAGCTCTGCTCACGCCCCCCCCCTCTGCCCTTCCCTCAGAGCAGATAGTGCAGAAGGCAGAACAAAGAAACCTGGCTTAGGGGAAAATGGAGATCTGCATGCAGACCCATAACAAAATGTATTCTGACACATAACAGAAACCAGACTTTTTGAAACTCCACAGAGGAGAAAAATAAATGTATTCTATTCAAACACAGCCATTAACTGAGAGGGAGGACTGCCAGATTTTGCAACACCCTGGACCAACAGTGTAGGAATATGGCAGGTCTGTGACCCCAGGCAGGATTACTGATACTTCTCAAGTCCTCCAGCTCCAGAGTTGCACCATCAGTAAACTGATAGCCCTGAGACACCTATCACAGGATTTGGAGCCTCCTGCTCCAAAGCCAGAGTTGAATCTACAAAAGCCCTCTTTGGAGCTTGGGCTCTCCCAGATTCCCACCTTCCAAGCTCAGGAAGGCTTAAAATTAGAGGCAATGCATCTAGGACAGCTTCCTGGAAATTAGAAAGCTTAGAAGGTTCATACTTGGATTTTACTGAAAGTTTGTAAATGCATGTAAATATTTAGGCTCCAATAAACTGGTGCCTTTGAGGACAAGACTTTGTCAAGGAGTTCCTGCTCATCTCTAAACATGGTTAACCATTCCAGTAGGAAATAAGTCATCACTTGAAGACCTGGCCACTTGCTCACTCTCAAAATACAAATGAAATCACAAACATATCACTTTTCCAGTTTACTTTCTCTAGCTGCACACACACTGCAGCAATCACAGGACAGACAGAATAGCAACTGCTAAGAAAATTAGGATATGGCAGAGATATTTGTATATTTCAGCTGCTAATCAATACTTTTTATTACATCATTATGCTGAGACAATATAATAATAACTGTATTAAGAAGCATTCTGTCTGTATTCCCTGTGTTTGAACAGGTATTGACAGCCTGAATAATGCACAAGTCCTCTTTTCCCTCTCCTTTGTAAATCCATTGCTTGGAAATTCTGCATCCATCAGTGTTGCCATGGTGACAGCCCCATGAGTCCATCCATGACCTCCCAAGACACTTGGCACCTACCCATAATTCTGCAAAATCCACATCAAAGAGAACTAAAATTAATTACCATATGGATTTGTAATTATTATTTTAGTAATTTAATATATATTGGAACATACATGTGGCCTAAGGGAGTGAGCATAGACAAGAGAGTGAAGAGATTGAATTCAGCTGGTTGGCTGACTAGTTGGGAAAATTTGAGTTTCACAGGCACTGAACACTTAAAACTCAGCATGACTTCATGTGGAACTCTAAATGCTCCACACTCCTAAAATCTTCCACACTCCTCTGTCCTCTCTGGTCTTTCAAAACAGTCACTTTCACAAATAATTTTGAAGTTCCTGTTAAAAATGAACTACACAATTACACAGTATTATTTTTACCCTTAATAAAGCACAGATTGTATAGCAATATAATCCACAATTTTGTTATTTTTCAGAGAAGCATAATGTTCCCAGTCAGAAATTATTTTATTTCTTTACCTATACCAAACCTTTAAAAAGAAAATGAGAAAACTTGGAAATTTCTTTTGCAAGGCACAGATAATTCCTTTCCTAATTACCGTACCTCTGCCTAATGAATCCTCACTTCATTAAGTCTGTTCCGGGACTAATGCATATCTGAAAGGATAAACTGTTGGATTTTTGTGCCTATGCATAGAATCCTGGATTTCCGCTGAGCTAAACTGATAAAGTGATAATATTGTACCTGCCTAGGTGATTTTTAAAGACAGGATTTATAAAGGTGGGGAATAAAACAGATATTAGAGATAAGTGAAAACATGCCTGAAAATAAGAGGCACACCCATTCAGCCAGGTTGTAGGTAACTTACCTACAACCCTTTGTTGTGCAGAACAGACAAAAATTCATCCCTTTGTTGTGCAGAAACCTATCACAGTATGGGGAAGAGACCCACTATCACAATGGGGAGCTTTCTGGAGCTCCTTAAGAGGTTTTAAGGAACATTTGTATAAGCATCCTTAACATCCTTCATGCACACATATATGTATGTGTGTATATATGTGTGTATACATATATATATGCACATGCATGAAGCATCTGGATAATGAAGATTAAACATTCATGAAGGGCCACATTCTTCATTACTCACGTCCATGCCGCGTGTTTTAATGAACGCAGGTTTATTGCTGTGTCTAAAAATTCATGCTGTCAAGATTACCTGAGCTAAGGCAGCTTCACAGCCACGCTTAGGTCTTCCTGTCTCCTCAAAAGTGAAATACTCCAACCAATGAAAATGGTGAATTTCCCAAAACAAATTCAATCTTCTGTCTCCTGCATGGCTGCAGGGATTTGCAATGGTCCCTCACCAAGAGGGCACACCACACTGTGCAAAAGGTAAGGTGCAGCTCAGTACAGCTCTGCACCTCAAAACATCACAGCCTGCCACTTGAATGCCAGAAACCCAGTTCTGCAGTTACAAAAATCTCTCTTGGTCAATGGGAAGATTTCAGGACTTGTGCCTCAAGAGATTCCCACCCACCTCCTACCAGCAGTGCAGTGCAGCATCTCAGGTTACAGAATGACAGAATCACAGACTGCGTAAGGGCACAGTGGGTCCTAGGATGAATCTGAATAGGAAGATGATCTGAATCAAATTACTTTCTTTAATAAAGACAGACTTGTGAGCTATTTCTACCACTGACTGTTGTTTAATCATCATGGAGTTAATTAGGTCAAACTAAAAATCAATCCACCACCATCCGCCCTATTAACACCAACAGTCTGTGGTTTCCTGTGCAATGATTTGAAACAAAGGAAGTTCACTGCATTAGGAACGAATATTGTGGTCAGAAGGAGTTAAGGTGTAGTGCAGGTGCACTGAGAGAAGGTTTCAACATGATTAAGTTAGTACTAACCACATCTCTAAACATCCTTGCCTAATTTTCTGATAGTATTCCTCCTATCACTCTGAAGGATCATGCACTTAGCATGAGCTGTCCATACTTAAGAACCAGTATAGCAAAAGGCTCAGGTAAATTACTTTTAAATTTAAGTGAGAGGTGAAAGGATTTAAATTCGAAATCCATATTCAATTCTCCATTACACTGCTGTAAATCCACAATAACACTGTCAGAAAAGTTATTTCAGACTCATACTTGCTTAACTCTGATAAGAATCCAGTCTCATCATTTGAATTCAGTTAAAACCAGATATGGAGCTGTGTGCTTTTTTCTGTTACTAATGGATTAAATTCTGTCAGGCTTCTTACAATGTATTGCCGTTTCAGATTGCTGACTTAGAACATGATATGAAAACATTCAGTGTCTCTCCAGTGCTCTTTCATTTTAATTCAAAATATATGTATTACTCACACCAAAAGTTAATTGAAGTCCCTGGAATGCAAAGGAGTTACTGACATCACGTATGTCAGGCTTAGCCACAGTAAGATATAATAGAAATAGGAAAGCTGTAATAAATGAGAAAGGTAAGGGAGCTAGGACCCCAAAACACTCACTAGTTAGGATCAGAACCTGCAGCAAAGTATAATGACTTCACTGGGGGCCCAGCCCGCTCCCTTCTGTGCTGCAGGTGTTCCATTAGTGAAGAGTAGAACCCAGTAGCACAATGTGGTGCAATCCAGCAGACATATCTGCCATTTATTCTGAAGCAATTGGGTTAAAAACTCTTCATACCCAGGAACTCCGCTACTCTTCTCAGAAACAAAACATGTAAATGGGGAAAGCAGCAATCCTCCTGCCTGATGTTACATATTTCTCATTTGCCAAAGCATCAGTCTATTCAGATAGAACTGGGAACTGTGATCACACTATTCCATTTTGTTCATTTCTACTGAGTGCAGCACACATTCAGCTGTTTCCTTTCCTTCTTCTGTATGTCTCCTTTGTCTCTACAACATCTTCTATAGCTTTCAAGCTGGCAAACCTCTGTGTAAGTTTTTAACGCAAACATAACTTACCTATTATGCCTTACCTGTTACTCCAAGAAAATATCATCAATGAATAAGAAAGCAATTTTTTTGGCAGCTAACTAGAAAATATTTCATGTTGTATCATTACAAAGGATCGATGCATGTTTCCCATTTTTATCTAATCTAACACTTTAAAGATTACAAGCACACATGAATCATAATAAAACCCAAATAGGAAGACTATTATAAAAAAAAAATTGGGCTACATCATTCCCCTTAACAAACAGATGCAGCATTTAGACAAGTCACCACCCTGAGCTTTTTCCTCAACTTTCCACCCAAGTTTCATGCTGACCTATTAATTTTAATCACTTGCTGGACTCCATTTAATGGTTCAGTGAATATTATAAACTGATGTTTCTCTTTGCATAAGCAAGAGGTTCAATAAGCAGCATAACTTTTTAAACTTAATATACTAAAATGTTTCTGTAAGTTATAAACGTTTCAACACTTTCTTTATTAATAAAACTTTATCTAAATTGTTTTTAAACTAAGCTTCATGCCTTTCAACAGACTTCTGAGTATATGACCTGCTCCCAACCATGCCAGATCTCAATTCACTTTCGCTGTTCAAGATGCATATACTTAATAAAAATAAAGAGCCTAATCCTATGAGATACTGAGAGACTAAGCTCTTCTTTTTCAACCTCTTACCAGCATACTCAAATTGCACTCTCTTTGGAGCCATTCATTCTTTTCAGGGATCAGGTTCTATTTCCTGAAAGTCTGATGGGTTTAGGACTATAATTAATCCTACAGTACACTGAGTGCTAAAATCTACACTGCTTTATAACTCCCACTGCAAAGAAAAAAATAATTTACTTCAGCCAACCAATTTCATAGGTTTCTAGAAAAAAGTGTATTTATAATGCATATTCTTAATTAATACTTTTTGATTCAGAGAGATCATACATATATTTCTTCCACCTGAACAACTATAATTCCTCTGCACATTTGCCCTTAGCTGGAAGTCAGAGAGAAATTGCAAAACTCATAGCAGAAAAATACAGAACCAAAATTATTACTGCACTTCCAAGAGCCAAAGAAGAACAAAATTAAGTGAACTGAACTTTAACATCAAAATTATGTCCAAAAAGGCCATTTCTTGGCCACTTTAAGTTAAGGTGATGAACAGGTAATTACAGTAAAGTTGCTCAGAATGTGATCTTCTGGTTCTCATCATGAAAACTACAAACCCAGAAATTTTAACTTATCTACTTGATCTTTGTTAAGATGGCCAGGCCTCTTTGAAAGCTCCATAGTTTTCCATGCTCCTAAATTCATGGTAGGTAATCTGGAAATCATAAAATTGTCAATTAAAGTGGAGTGTCTTTGTGCCTCCAGTGTCCCTGTTCTGAAGCTTTGATTCAACTGGAATTTTGCTAAGAGCCAGGAGCCAAGATCCGTCCAACACACAAATACCAAGCTTTGCCAGCCTCAGCTCTCTGATCTCACAACAGCAGCCCCCAAGTGAGGGACTGAATGCTGAACACTTCACAAGGCAGCCCTGAGGATCCTAAACAATTAAAGAAACCTTCATATCAGTGGGACCAGAGTGAAATTTAACTGAGTTATCGTTCCTGACTATTAAAAGGTAAAAGTTAGGCATTTCCTGACATGCAAAGGATTGTAATTAGGGAAGATTCACCCTGTAGAAGTTCCTTGATTGGTAGTCTTGAAGACCAAGGAGCTCCTTACAGGTTCTGGGGCAGTGGACACAGGACAGAAAGAGGGACAGGAGTTGAAGCATGCAGCATCACGGACCTGTTTCCACATGTAAGAACCAGACTCTGAATTTCATAGAAACTGGATGAAAACTGCTTTTAGTCAAGGTGATGTAGGCATTCCAAACAACAGCAGAGGACTTGGTCTGTCTCAGCCACTGGGCAGCCATGTGATGATAACAAGTTTTAATCACTTTTACAGCAGCTGGACAAGAGCCAGCAATCTACAGATAAAGGGCTACAAGTGACTTCATGTACACATTAAATATGTCTTATTGTTAGCAGTACTGAAGATCAATGAGTAAAATGAAAGTGAAAAGATAACAGTGGTAGGTGACAGTTTTACTTAATCAAAGAGCCTCTGGGGCCTGCAAGAACTACGTCAGGGTCACAGGGATTTATTTTCTTCCTCGTTTATTTAGACAGATCTATTTTGCAATGTTCGTATAGAGACTCCTTGTATTTACACTTAACAAAAGCTGTACTAAAAGACAAGGGCAAAGGTCTCATACTAATAGCTCTAGCCCATGGCTGGTTGTCAGTCTGCTCCTCACAAGCTTGCTGGTTTTGGATTACTTGCTGATGCAATTCAGGTATTAAGCATAGTTAAATCTAAAGGAAAACAAGTCTCCCTCTGCAATAAGGGAATATTAATGCTAAGTTTAATTTGCATTTAGGCACCTCATACATTAAATGTAGTAAGTTGTACTGTATCTAGAACAACTAGATCTCTAACTGCAGCGTAACAGATTTAGATCTCTAATTACCCCTTGACTGAAGAGTAAGATTAGGCTTTTCTTGTTGAAGCACTTCAACTTCAGTCAAAAGACTGAATGAAATGCAGAGTATAGCACAGTGGATATAGAAGTGGACTACCAAGCAGAGATGCCAGCTCAGATCCCAGAGCAATGTAAATCCATTAGCTAAGAATCTGATACTTAACAGTCTGTGAAATGGGAATAACTGCTCTTCCTTATTTCACAGTGCTATTAAACTATACATATGAAAAATTATTCAAATTTTCAGTCTGTGAACATAAGAAGCTTCAAATCACTGTATGTTGCAAAGAATGTTAAAGACAATATTCAGAACTTTAAAAGCACTTGAATTAAAGGATATTCTTGGAAGTAACTTAATGTAAATTTTTCAAGGTCATGACTTACACTTTCTATGTTTGGAATTCAGATTGAAAACTCACAGATTGTATTTTACTTAAATAACAAGAAATTTCCAACAGAAGGAAATATCTATGGTGCAGAAAAAAAAAATTGGAAAAAACCTAGTAAAGGTTTGTCAGAAGAAATCAGTTAATATTTGTAAGGCACTGAAAAGACAGGTAAGTGCTCTTGAGAATTTCCACGAGGAAATTAATAATCACATGTTCAAAAGAACTGAGTACTACTTGCAAAAGGGCTTTATTAGCATGCTGCCCTCCATTACACAGTTGTTGACTATCAGCACATCTACTGGATCCTTTGTCTCTTAGCTAAATTTAATCAGACATGAAGGACAGAGCCCATGCTACGGGTCACTGCCTGAAATTCACCAAGCAACAAAGCAAAGCAAACTATTGAAAGTCAGTGGAAATAGATGCTACTTCCTGCTATAGGAAGGATGAGGCGCTACAGAAACAGAGATGAGGTTCTGTGTCTTAGCAGAAACATCCACAAGGAATCAAAAATCCCTTACAAAGGAAACTGAAAAATCCGTTAGAAAAGAAACTTTTTTTTCAGCATTCAAGGATCTGCAATTTGGTTTAACTAACAAGTCAGAATGGTTTCTTTGGCAGGATTATTCTAACTATTATGCAAGATTAAGACCCTTAATGGTGATTCCAGAAACAATAAGTAGATTGCTCAAATTGTTACAACAAAAATTACAGTGATTATTCAAATTTACAAGTAAGCATTTAGCAAGTGCCCTTTTTTCCCTTTCTCTTAATAAGATGGCATTAAAAAAAAAAAAAAAGCTTTATTCAAGTGTTTTCCACTAGGAACCTAGTATTTGAAGTATGTCTTTTTTGTGGAAGGACAAAGCATTCACAGTAAATTGAGAATATGCACTTACTAATTTGGAAAACTTACACTCATTCATGCCCTAGCTCTATATTCTGAAGGCATTTTTAAGTCATTCTAGGAACTAGTACTTGAATAGCTTAAAATGAAACTTCTTAACTAGAGCATGTTACACCTGGGAAAAGTTCCTTGATGAGCAAGCTAGCTGTTAAATTGGGGGAAAAAATCACATTGATTATGGTCATGAGTCCAAGACAAGCTTAATTAAAATCAATGGAGAATTTTCAAGCGAAAGAAAAAAATAAGAGAGCAGCAAAGTGTTATCTCTTAATTATGTTATGGAAATTTTCTCTAATTGATACCTGTCCCATGTTACTAGACCTAAAGCAACCTACAGATCTCAGCCTATAAATATTATTTCACAGTATCAGCCCTTGAGCTTAAGTAAGAGATGGTCCTTTATCCTTTCTCTACTCTCTCCACTGACTTCTGCCAGGACTGATAGCCCTGTTCAGCTTTTCTTTGGTGGCTTTTCTTCTTTTCCTGGAAACTACAGGTAGTGTTCTAAGAGAGAAGGGAAAGCAAGGGGTAGCAATTCTATCTGTGGCTTTTTCATTGAGTTACATGATCTGCATGGGCATGGCACTTCTATTTTTATTTCCCAGTATTGAAGTGTGTCTTTAACTGTTCAAGACATTGCTCAGCAGTGTGCCAAATGCTGGATATTTTTATTCACATACTATCATGCTATCTAAATAGTTTCAACTAGAGTTAAAGAAAAAATTAGTCTTACATTTTGTATTTAATCTCTGTTTTTCCTGACTAGCTGCAAGGGCTCTCCAATGCTGAGCAAGTCAGGGTTACTAAAAGCTATCCAGCAGCTCTTGAAGAATGGCAAAGTACCAGAAGCAAATGCCAAAGCCATAGAAAAGAACAGGACTACCACATGGATGCTAACTGCTACCTAATGCTCATGTAACATTAATCTCCTGAGGTTTTGATACAAGAGTTCTTTGGCATTGATATACATGTTGCACGTAGAGCTGCCATCTTCCCCACAAAGGTCCTACAGCCACAACTGCTGCTAATGAAATCCATCCACCAGTTCTTTGAAACATCTCTGCTTGTTTTGTTCTGCTCTGTACTTCCTCCTTTTCCCCAGGTTTTTTTGTTTGTTTGTTTGTTTTTTGTTGGTGTTTTTGTTTTGTTTTTTGTTTGTTTTTTGTTTTGGTTTGGTTTGGTTTGGTTTGGTTTTTTTTGTGGGTTTTTTTTTTTTTTTTTTTTTTTTTTTTTCCTCAATCCAGTTCAAAACCCACAGGTAGAAATTAAATCTGATGTCTCAGGTCAGGGTAAAAATGCACCTGCATTAAAAATAAGCGACTAGGACTCAAAGCCTGTTGCTATCCCTTATCCAGGGTCTAGCACAGTCTGGATGATTAAGAAGGACATAGTCTAAACTTTTACTGGGACTTTTAATATGGTAGCACAGCTAAAATGAATTTTGAAACGATAAATGCTCTTGCACTGGTCACCCTATTTAAAGGAAGAACTAGTTATTAGGTCCCAATGAAACAATCCCTGTGATTTTAAGGGTCAACAAACTAAACCCTGCTACTCTCATGACAGATTCCTTGTTTTTACTTCCAAGGCAAATTCCTACTCACACACACCAGCAGTGATGCTGTGGTCAGGCTGGTGCTAAAAATTTGGCAATCATGCCTGATACTGCACAGTTGATCAGAGGGTGGTCTTTAACAGATTGACACTGGTGTTATAAAAAGTTCTAAATGACAATAAAGATGGTGCTTCACCCCCTTAAAAATAGTTTACTCCACTTTAATTGATCACTGCCCCAAGTAGGTATTCTTTTTTCTTTTTTTTTTTTTCTTTTTCCTTTTTTTTTTAACTCAGAAGGCCCAAATCTTAAGCTGACTTCAGAAAAACGTTCAGCTCAATGTACATGAAAATAGCAAGGTTAGAATTCTTTCCATCTACACTCATCACTTGCATGTTAACAGGACACTAATTAAAACAGCAACTCATGCACAGCTACATTAATTACTCTGTCATATTCACAAAAGAGGGGGGAAATTCCCACAGTCTTTTTTTTTCTTTTTCCCCTGTCAGAATCTCTAAACGTGAATACCCCAAAAATGGAATGGAATAAAGTGTTAGATGTTTTGGTGATCTTAAAGGAAGTACTAGAGGTAGCAATTATTTTCACAGCAGAGCTACCTGAAAGCCTTTCTGCCTCAGCAAGAACATTGCCAAAAGCCACCCATTTGTATTCCAGGTGATATCGAAGATCCCATATCTTAGAGGCAGTTCCAAGTCTCTCAATGGACTCTTATCCAGTGTTCTTATTTCTCCAAGTAAATAGCTATAACGTGAAATCAAAACTCATGGTAAACTATAACAGATGTAACAAAAATGTTGAACTCTGCAGAATTCCTCCAACACAAGAACTTAGTATGAGGTAAAACTCAAATGTTTTACAGCTGACTGATTCAACTTAGATTATATGTTCCAATGGCGCAAGGAAACAAAGAAGATTAATAGCACAAAAATACTGTACATTGCAAAGGAAAGCAAGAGTCCTTAACACAAAGAAACCAGAAAACAAAAAGAGAATTGCAGGAATCCTTGTAACAAAGAATGCCGGTCTGCATTTGAAACAAACCTTTGAATGGAGAGCAAGAAAGATAGAGAGTGAGTGCCAATACACGCCCCCCAAAGGCCTTGAAAGAAAAGCAATACCAGGCTCTATAAAAGATTATATTTTTATGTTACGGGATGAAAAAGAAATTTAATTAGTTAGCAAAATGCAATTTTATTCCATTTGGAGTAATTTTCCAATACATTAACTTTTTCATTAGAATTCGGTTTTGTTTTGCTAAACAAAAGGAACCACTTCAACACCTGTGGCATGAGGAATCATCTAGAAGATGTGCCATGTCCCAAATTACTACAAATAATTGAATGCAACTTTTGCACAGTAACACCAAACAGTGGCACTTGGGGAGACAAGCCCAGCCTGACTGAATAGGCCACCAAGATAATTAGCAGTGTCATTCACATGTCAACAAAAAACAAACAAACAAACAAAAACAACAAAAAAAACCCCCACCAAATAGAGCAAAACAAAAAGCAAAACCAAGAACACCCCTATTTGGAAGTAGAGACTAAATAGTAGGAAGCAAGTCCAAACTGCCACTACATTTTTTCTCCTGTCCCTCTTTTTCACTCTTGTTCCATATTCTCCCATGTGGTTGCTCACTCTCAGCAATCTTACATGGTGAAATTAAATGCAACACTCTGTTCTTGTAATTAATTTTGTAATTAAAAATACTTTGCTCCATCAGTGCAAATCTATCTACACAGCTTATGCGTATAAAATGGCTACACCAGCAAAAATTTTGTTCTATAGGTGGTTTTGCACAACTTGTTTACAAGTCAGCTTATGTGACACTAGTACAATCACAAGAGTTTGATGCCATTTCTGTTTAAATCGTCAGAATGTCAGGTCAGGGACTGCCTCAGAACAGCCCTGTTCAGTTTCTAATACAGCATTACTATGATTTTCTGAAGCATTGTGGTACTTCTGAAGCAGAATCACATCTGAAAGACAGTTGATTATGAAAAACAGGGACAACCAGGCTAATCTAAATCTGTGTCAATAGGAGAAGCAAAAAGGGGTGGGTTGTTTACCAATGTCATTGTTCTCAAATTCATGCTGTTTGTGCTTCTTCTTCTAAGCAGTCAGTTCAGCCAGGGGAAGTAGTAATTTTTTCAACCACAGACTTTTAAAGAAACCTGTTCCTCGTGTTCTCTGGCAATAAAGAAATACTAAAATACGCTCACAAAAATGTTTGCTATTTCTAAAGATAGCAGCACTTGCTTTTATTGGCTGAGTTGCTATACTGCTGATCAGTTATCAGAAACTTAACAATCTCATCAATAACTCCATGCACTGCTCAGAGAAAAAGGTAAGTCACTACCGGTGATCTTGAGTTTCCACATGTCCATGAAATGAGTTACAGTGATCTAAAGCTAT